>VXBW01005463.1:47071-169345 GCA_013400375.1 Thinocorus orbignyianus | reverse complement strand
CCCCCCCACTTCTGTGAAACATCTACATTCTACATAAATCTTCTGTGCAGGAGCAGACATCCAAGGTAAATCTATCCTAGGGACCCCAAGGCAGACTTTCTGATTTTGATGGAGTGTGGGGAAATGAGCTGCTAGGAGACAGGTGTAACTGTATGGTGAAACAGAGCTAGTTAAACCTTGAAATAATGCTATACAGATGAATTTGTGTCTACACCATAAAAGCAAGACTCGTCAGAGTTCATGGATCTGCAGAATCAGTTAAAATCATCTGTGATGTTGTTTAATCCACACTTTATAATTAAATAATTCTAAGTATCAGCAAGCTACTGAATATCTTTCTTCGGCACTATATAATTTAACACTCTGAAGACTCAAATGCACTTGGCTGACCTAAGTTATTGGGCTCAACTCAAAACTAACTGGAAGAAATTTTATGTCCTGTGATATATAGGATATCAGACTAGATGATCTTTTCTGGCCTGAGTTTTATAAATCTATGGAAAGTGAGGCTTTGCCATAAGTTTCTCACAAAGGGCTGTCACAGGCAGGACACATTGTCCTACTGGCCTTCTTTCACTGATATATGAGGTCTGAATTTAGCCAGTTGCTGGGCTTGCTGAGTTGCAGCTGTGAACCCCCCAGGCTTTCCAGCTATCCTTTGCCTTGATTATTTTTCTTGGGATATTGGCTCTTTGCATACAATTGTGTTAAATCATTTTGTCTCCATGCATCTTTAACAAGAGGAGGCTTAGTCCTCCAGAACTCAGAAATATGGGGCATAAGTATTTATCGTCCTCCACTATTTCCTTTGAGAAACAGTGTTTCTATATTTGACTACTTTTTTGCTTTGGCTGATATTGTAAATTTAACCCATATACACCTTAGGTAATATACATCCACCTCTCTGCCACAGAAGGGAAAACCAAAAATACACACAGTAAGTTTTCTTTGACTAAACTTTTCTGAGGAACACCTGGTTTCTTTGGACTAGGGCAGCTACTTGGTAGGTAGCAAGGTGGGTCAGGCCAGATTATATTTCTACAGGAATAATCCACATTTCATGTGTCGTGTTTACTCCCAAGTATAAAGGTTAAGACAGTTTTTGGAGTTTATACGCTTTCTACAGTGACGTGCAACAGCTATTTGTAGCAGAGCAGAAAGTTAATGCCTTCCCAGCTCATCCTGCTGCCAGCTGTAGGAATTCAGGGGCCAATCCAATCCAAACACGTGTTTAACACCACCACCAGTGGCTGTTAACATTGCTCCAAGCCCTGTAACAGGAATTGCTATTGCTAGTAACAGGCTGTAGGCTCTGTATTGAGTTTGCAAGGACTCAAGACTGAAGGCTGTCAGATTTGCTCTGTCTGAACTTTTCCTGACCTGCCTGCAGATTCATTCCCCCTGGTTTAGCTGTGACAGCAATTCCTCTAATTGACCAGGTGCCTATGGCTAATTTGTTTTACTTATGTTTATCTCTGTGTTGTACAAGCGTAGTTTTAAGTAGATAATAGAAATAAGCAATTATCCTGGGCAGAATAGGATTTTTATGACTGTAACACAATGACATTGTCAAGAGAAGTACAGAATCAGTATGACAGTAGAGGTCTTGAGAGGTGGAAACACAGGGCAGGGCATATAGGAATGCAGGCACCAGGTGATAAGAGACAGGGCTCAGGCTGGCACTGGGGACCCCATGGCTATGAACAACTCACCTACGGTCCCTAATGCAGACTGGCAGTGTGACAAAACTGCTTTTAGGGGTAGCAAAGATAAAGAAATCATTCTAACATAGGCAAAAGACATTGTATATGGAAATTTGGATGTAATTTGGAGCTGCAGACAAAAGAGGAAACCATAAGTTGCAAAACCTATTATCAACCATGCAAAAGTGACCCAGAGTGGATCCTGGAGTAAGAAAGAAGAAACCCTCAATACAAACTTCAGACTCCTCCCAGTGAAAAAGCTCAGATGCTGATGATTCACTTAGTGCCTACCACACCACCAGAATGATCCAGAGGAGCTGGGTAAGGGTGAGCAATAATGCCAGCAAAAGGGGTAGAAACTATGAATTTTAATTATATAATAATAATAATAATAATAATAATAATAATAATAATAATAATAATAATAATATTGAAAACTTTTCTGAATAGATGCATTCTTTCTGTAATAATGAGGTCTGGACTAATAATGATTCTTGTATTAGAGTATTAATATTCAGTTAAACTACCAATAAATTCTTGGCTTTATAGAATCTAGACATAGAATTGTCTAGGTTGGAAAGGACTTCTCAGATCATCGAGTTCAACCATCAACCTAATGCTGACAAAACTATCACTAAACCACGTCCCTCAGCACCATGTCTACCTGTCTTTTAAATACCTCCAGGGATGGCCATTCCACCACTTCCCTGGGCAGCCTATTCCAATGTTTGATAGCCCTTTTGGTGAAGAAATTTTTCCTGATATCCAATCTAAACCTCCCCTGGAGCACTTCCCCTTGTCCTATTGCTTGTTACTTGGGGACAAAAGACCGATCCCCATTTCTCTACAACCTCATTTCAGGTAGTTGTAGAGAGTAACAGGGTCTCCCCTCAGCCTTCTCTTCTCCAGACCAAACAACCTGTGTGGTCAGCAGCGTGCTGAGACTGCACCTCACCATGCTGAGTCTGCCTTCCTTTTCATTTGCTACCACCTGTGTTAGGAACACACAAACTCATTTCACTGGGGTTGCGACCACCAATCCAATTAGGCTCTGCTTTTAATATGTGTTTCTACAGCAATTACACAATCCTAGAAAGGTTCCAGAAGTGACAAAGACAGAAAAATTGGAAAAGGATAACACTTACTCTTTTGTCCAATCCATTTTTTTCATAGCGATATGGGTAGTTCACCTGGCAGCTGTCCATACCCTGGGTCTATGAATGCACAGATTACATACAGTATGGCACCTTTTAGGATACTAAATTAACTTTAGAAATATAGATTATACCCCTTTTCCTTACATGCTCCTCCTGAATATATGCTGTTATTTGTTATAGAACCGTGTCACTGTTCATGATATACACCTCAGCCTTACCTCCCAAATACATAAAAGTCCAATTTTTTATCATCCATTTATATATCAATGTCTTTACAATGTTCCCTTCTCAAGGATGATACTATATTGAGTACAGAATGGATCTGTTCCCTCATCCTTCCTTCCACCGCTTTCATGATTTTTAAATAGCACCAGGCAAACAATGCTGCTATTAAAGGTATTTTGTAATTTAGATTAATTATTGAAAGATACAGCATTCAGGCAAAGAGTCTATGAATTATTCTGAGATGGAATATCTTATTATTCAGAGGGTCCCAAGAAGCAGTAGTGAAAGTGAATGACTAAATCCATACCATATTAGCTGCATATAATGAACATTTTGCTAATTGGAAGATATGCTGGATTGCAGAAGGATCTGCCAGAGGAAGTTTTGAAGTCCGATCTTTGGAGACACTGAAAGTGCAAGACAAAGCAGTAGGCTATAAACCTACACGCTGCAGGAGTAATAGACACACTAACCCACAAGATCATATTTACTTGTATGTTATGCATTTTTATGATACATGTTGCACCAATAAAACCAACTGAAAAGCCAAGGGTACACTAGAAGAGTCCTCTTCTGCAATTGCAAGTGATTGTTCTTCTGTAATCAGATTTCTCAGAACCAAAACACACTCCTTGTAGTTCAGACACGGTTATTCTGCTCTAATAAACTGTTCTTTTACAGAACTCCTGCGGCCAGACCACAGAGAGAAACAGAGGATTCCCCAAAGAAAATGAACACTAATGAAGTTCACATTTCCAGTAATTTTCAGAGCAGAATATGCTCTTTATTATCAAACCGACGAGAGGGCACATTCAGAATGACTGTACAATTGCTAGGTAGCAAATTAGCATTAAATTAAATTACTGTGAAATTGAGTTTGGCCCTAGAGCACAGGAAAGCTTAACAGGACACCCTTTCACCCTGTGCCTTCTTCCTGGAGTGGACCGATGGAAATATGTGTGCATTGGGGAGCAATGGGATGCCCACCACCAGATCTGAGAACTGAGCCACAGTGCCTCTGCTCCTTTCCTGCCATCCTTCTCCTGAGGCACAGGGGCCCTGATGAGAGAGTTCTCCCAGATGACTTTTTGTTGTCTTTGAACCAAGAAAAATCACCTGGAAGGCTGATGTCTCCCCTCTCCTCTATTCACTTTGCTTCACAAAGGCTTAAATTGGCTCAAAAATGGCTTACAGATAATTCACTTTTTTTGTAAAGTAGTACTTTGACAGAAGGATGTAAGAGGAGAGGGGACAACACAATGAACCTTCAGCTTTGGAACAGGTGATGAGCAAGAAGAGGTGCAGTGGGTAACTTCTTTCTCATCTTCAAATGTCTATTGCTTGCTCTAAATTTCACTGAAGTGAGTTATTCTAGGTAAAGGGGCTGTAAGCAATTCCCTAAATATCTATCAGTCTGCACAAACTGAGGGGTAGTGGATAAACGTTATTACTTGTAGTTTCAGCTGGGGTGGTATTCATGTTTCTGTTGGTAGCTGGTATAGTGCTATGTTTTGGATTTGGGATGAGAAATAATGTTGATGGTGTACTGGTGTTTTTAGTTGTTGCTAAGTGCTCAAGGCCTTTTCTGCTCCTCATATTGCACCAACAGTGAGCAGACTGGGAGCACATAAGAAGTTGGGAGGGGACACAGCATGGACAGCTGATCCCAACTGACCAAAGGGATATTCCATGCCACAAGATGTGATTCTCAGTATATAAAGCTGGAGGAAGAATGAAGGGCATACATTTGGAGTGGTGGTGGTTGTGTTTCCAAGCCACCATTACATGTGATGGAGCCCTGCTTTCCTGGAGATGGCTGAACACCTGCCTGCCAATGGGAAACAATAAATGAATTCTTTATTGTGGTTTGTTTGTGTGTCTGGCTTTTGCTCTATCAATTGAACTGTCTTTAACTCAACCCAGGAGTTTTCTGACTCTCTTTCCCAGCCCAGCTGGGCAGAGTGAGTGAATGGCCGCATGGTACTAGCTGCCAGCTGGGGTTGAACCATGGCACTACTCCACCCCAGACTCTGGAAACCTGTAATAAATCACTGTGTGAAGTTGAACAACTCCAGATCAGGGCTACATGCACACTGCCAACTATATGTGGCAAACCAAAATCATGACTACTCTCGTTTTTAAGGTCAAGGGGATGAAAAAATAATTCAGATTGTCCACTATCCAGAGAGCTGACAGAGCATAACAATGAAAAAATAGTGTCAATGCCTTCTCATAGGAGATCTGAACGCAGCCAGCATGATTACACATGTCCATACTGTGACACACACACAAAAAAAAAAACAACCCAGAAAAAAATCCATCTGGGCTTCTGGGCTTTTTGCTTAGTTGTGGAGATCATGTCTATGTAAAAAATAATGCAAAATGTTATAAGATGAATAAGACCTAGGAAATTACATTGTGCACGGCCTCTGGTTCAGTCAAACCTGCTTGGGGTTTCTTACAGCTTGCTGCAGTGAGGACTGGTGAGAGAAGTAGAACATGGTGGTGAGAAAGGGGGACAGAAAGAAAGAAAGATCAGGAGGCTCCTAAGGAGGTGACCGAGTCACTGAAATGATGCCCCTGCCAGCAGGACCAGCTCGAGATGGCAAAGCAGCAGTCACTGACCAGCGACACTTCTCAACTCTTTCTCAGCCTGACTGCTCTGCAAAGCGCTGGCAGCAGCTCACATACTTCTCCCTGGTCTCTCTTACAGCTCCCTTTCCTCTTGTTGACATTGCCCGCAAACCATTTCCATGCTGGGAGCAGCTTTACAAGGTCTGGCAACAGCTTGCACGAAGTGATACAACTGCAAGGACTTTGTTGTTGTTTTTAAAATACCGAAGACGCTGAGAACAAGAAAAAAACCCCAAAGCCACGGACGACTCTGGAGTTAAAGGTTGTCTGAGCCCTGAGGGGGCAGAGAGGTGGAAACGGCAGGGGAACAGTTTGCACAGCAGTGTGCAGGCCGGTGGCACTTAGAAAAAGCCGCATTTTCTGCTGCAGAAAAGCATCGCTGCCCTTATCACCTTCCATTAACGACTGCACAGCACCTCAGGGTGCCCCAGCCAGGTGATTACGTCTCCATCCCATTGCGCGGAGAAACGTCCAGCCACTTTCCTCTGGGAACACTCACAGCAAAATGGATTGAAATGTTTTCAGGATTGTTTCGGTATGACTTGAAGGTCAGTGTGGAGGCAAAAAAGTGAGAAAATTTAGACAAACAAGTGCACAAACCTCTTAATCTTACCCTCAGTCTTTCTCTTTGTGTCTCTCACTCCTTTTTTATGCCAGGGAAAATTGCAAACCTCTGATCCACCCTACCCATCTCCATTGGCCTTGGTGCAGTCAGGTTCCAGCTGTACCATCTCCTTTGCTAAACAGTTTTTGTCCATATGGAAACATCCTGCTGTGTAGACTCCAGCTGCCCTTCAGCAGTCCATTCTCCTGTGCATCCCCCCTGCCAAAGGAGCCTGCAGTTCCCAGCAGGGCACTCACAGAACATCCACTGTTCCTCCCATCCCACACCATGCTGCTCTTGGGGCAAAGTGGCTTTAACCATCACTCAGGTGGCCTAGGCGAGGCTGTAGCAAACGAGGTACAACTTCTACCCACCTGATTCTTTGGTGTTTAGTTTAGCAGGTGTTTCCACACTCACAGTGTGTTGTATGTGTGAGTACCTTCTTAATTTTCCTTTCAATACTACTCCATTAAAGCTGTAAATTGGTGCTGAGCAGTGAGATGCTGAACTGTTGCTTTCCTTCTTTACTGAATATGTAACAGGAGAAAGATTCGAACCTCTCTTATGCTAGCCTCTGCCTCATGACGGGAGTCAAGTGTTTATTTTCCTAAAGTAATTTTTAAAATTTTTTGTCCACTAAAGAGAAACAGCAGGTCTTTAGAAGAGGTGTGGGAAACAGGCAAGAGCATTTTCGGAAGTAGACCAGAAGCTAACTGTGCAGTCAGACCAAAGGAGCTTTCAAGTACTATTTATACACCATTTTAGCAAGGAGAAGGAAACTCTTCCCTTCTGCTCACTTGATTTTCACTCTAAAGCAGGATTACAAAACCATTGCAGGTCCTCTTGCAGTGGTGAAGAAGTGCCAGTTGGCGCATTCCTAAAAGAAAAGCCTGTAGTGTTTTCACGGGTAGTAGCCACTCACATTAGCTCTGCTTTTAAGAAACAAAATGAAAACACAATGATAACAGAAGCGTGAAAATAAATGTCCCATTATTATTGCTATGTATAGGTTACACTGACAAGTGCAGAGCTCAGGAAATTAGAAAGCAACAGACGCAAATTGTAAAGGCAATTACTGTGGGCTGCCTGCATGCAGTTGTTAGACTTCATGAATGGCAGCTCTAAGGGCTGAAACAAGCTGAACTCTATCCGGAGGAGAGTAGGAAGAGGGAAAGGCAGGAGTAAACCCTTTCTTCTTAATATACACCAAGGTTGCTGTCATTTCAACAAGCTCAAAACACCTGCCAGTTTCTTCCAGAGCAGCGAGCTGACATATTGAGAGCTCCAGCTAAGAGAGTGTTTTAAGGAGGGTGATCCAGATTCATCACATATGAGTGACTGACTTCACAGGCTGCAAGATTTTCATACCATCACACTGCATCACTGAGGTTTGATTTATTCAGTAGCAACTGCAACACCGAAATGTGTTTCATCTCTCTACTGATAACGCCCATATGTGGAATGGGTGAACATATCATCATCTACTCACCAACATAAAAATGATGGGATATATGGGAGTAAAATGCTGGGGCTTGGGGAAGGCTTATCTAAGCAACTGCCAAATCAGCATTTAGACCTATTTCTCTCTTTTTCCGGCCTTTAAAAAAAAACCCAAAAAAATGGTGCATAATGTGCCATCATTCTCTCACCTGGGAAATAGAAAAAAAGATTGCTATTAATGTGAATACTATTAAAAAGACCTTGCACTTTTCTTTGGAGATCTTTTTAGTTCTGGGCCACTCAAATCATATTACAGGAAGGGTGAGGAAGGCAATGTCCCCCGTTTGTGTGCAAACAAATCGAGGTACAGACAGGCTAAGCAACCTACCCACAAACATACAGTCAATAAGGAATTTTGACTTCAGCTCCGACAATTTGAATACCTGCATTCCTTTCTGTGTGCCACCTCAAGTGGTGTCTGCTATAGAAGAGACAAAATAAACGACCCAGGCTGTGACCACATAAATGTCACAGGGTAACACTTTCTCTGATTTTTTCCAACAGCATGTCTTCAGAATGTCTTCTGGGACTAAGCCATCACCAATGAAGTGGGAAAAAAGACAATGGTTTCCAGATACAGCTTTTGGGAATAATACTTGTGATCTGAACACTTCCAAAAAGAATATTATGTTGGCAGGTTTGTGGCTTTAAGACCTGCTAAGCAAGAACACTGTGAAGAGACAACCCTGAATATGTAACAGTGCATCATCTGCCTTTGGAATCTCACTTGTAAACCCCCAAGCTATATATATATAAATATATATATTTTTATTTTTTTTTTTGGTCAAAACTGAGCATTGCATCATTTTCTTGGAGGACATAATAAATATCTCTGCCTTTCAGTGGAGTAAGTACAAAATATACAAAAGAATCTTTCTACTTCATTAGAATTTTTATAAAAGAGTCCTTCTTATTTCAAAGGGTAAAAAGAAATGAGCAACCTGCAACACCATAACATCACTGCAGCTATGTTCTTGGTAAACACAACATACTGAGGAGATACTGTGCTCTGTTTCTTCAGATTAAATATATCTCATCCTCAGATTTATACTGGCACTTTATGGCTTCTGCAAATGACTGTCTCAGCACCACAAAGTAATTCCACCCTGTCATATTTGTCTTTGGAAATTGTAACAAATTACGGTGATTTATAACATCAAACTCAACTCTTCCATTTTTTCCCCAGATGGGAACGTCGCTGATGGCAAGATGCTGGGCCATCCATTTACACTGTGTGGAGGGTGACAGTGAAACATGTTTCATCTCTCCTGCCTGACACTCTCTTTCCCTTTGAGGGGAGGCTGTCAGCATAACTCAAGCTGTCAAGGCACCTTTGCAAGGGGCCTGAAACAAATCTAAAGCTCTCCTACCTGCATGCCTACTAATGAGGTGTGACTCGCCTCTCCTGCCTGCCCGGCCCTGCTGAATCTCCTTGCCTTTGACCCTGCACGGTCTCTCCTCAGTCAATAGAAGTCAAACAGTCATTTGTCTTTTATGTAAGGACAAGGCAATGATCAGAGATGGAAACTTTGGGGAAACTCGCCCCACGTGCACTTCTGTTTTGCTGGTCTTCGTCCAGCAAAAAATCCACCTTGTGCCAGCATTGCGAGAACTAAATGAAAGCCCATCCGGGGGTGAAACCAGCCTTGCAATATTCTCCTCACCTCTTGCCTAAGGCAAGTAGATTTTCTAATTAGCAAGTCAAGCTCTGTGCTTTTTTCTCTCCAAAGTATTTTCTCCTATAGCAAAAGATGAAAAATAGATTATGTTCTTAAACTGATAAATTTTCCTGGTAGCCTTTTAAAGTAACATTGCGGGAGAATTCCAGCTTTATCCCAAAATAAATAAAGATATCACTCTTTCTAACATTAGAAATGGAGAGTAAGACCTAGTTCAAGCAGTGTGAGATACGCTTAGCTTTATTTTTGTAAATAAACCCCCAGAAGTATCCCACTGTGAGCAGGAGGATACTGGACTTCAGAAAAACCTGACCTCTACCTTAACAAGTGCTGGAATATTTTGAAAATCGTTGTTTTAAAGAAAGCAGTCCTCAGGAATCCTTGCCTGCAAGGTCCTAGAGAGTGGCAGAAGCAATATATGATACAAAAAGGCTGAACTACCAATGTCTCTTAGCCTGCCTTGGTAAGACGTATTATTCACAAATTAGGAACTCAACGAAAACCATATTTATTTGCCACACATGATGGTGTTGCAGATCCCTGCTTATGGCAGAGATAACTCACAGGTCCATGCAGAAGAAGTCAGGGAGGAGAAGGAGGGGTGTGAACACCCTCCATGGGAGACCTTTCATTTGCTCCCTCTGCTTTAGTAAAATAAATTTCACAGAATGTGAATGTAAAAATGGAAAGCTAAGGAAGTGAAACATCCAGAACCCACCAGCCAAGTCAGATGTAAACGCGTCATGTATTTCATGGCAGGAGTAGTGGAGCTTCAGTCACTTCAGCTGTGCAACAGCTCTGTCGTTACCTGCGGTGGCTGGAAGGGTGTGGACTGTGGTGCTCACTGGCAGCCACTGCCAGCACCACACACAATTGATGGGGAAATAAATTGATCAAGAATATCCTAGGCACATATACCCTCCAAGATTAAGTAAGCAAGCAAATAAATAAATAGAAAGAGTGTCAAATACAATCAGTCCTGAAATTACTCTTGAAAAGATGTTTTTATTTCTCACCTCGCCATAGTTGCAGAGAATTATCATTTGACAATTTTTGCTTGTATTTACAGTAGCTTCAAAAAATGTGTGCAGGCAAGTGTGTGTGTGTGTGTGTATGTGTGACGTGTTTATTTTTAACATGCTAAGTTGGATGTGTCAAACTGAACCACACATAGCGTGGCAACAAAGGAAATAATTTCACAAAAATTACATAATGTAAAACAAATAATTGGGATACCTACATTAAATACAATTTGCATGCAATATTGCATTATACAATTGCTGACACACTGCAGAGAGGTATTAGGTTTAAAGTAACTACGTTCAGAAAGCAATTTGCAGAATTTTTACTCTTTTTGCTGGGTTGAAAAGCAGCGATAATATGTTTTTTGCAGCTGACAAGCGAACAAAACCCAATAATTGAATGGTACCATTCTACCCACAAGGCAAGATGATAATTAGAGGTTTAACAGACAGTTTGGATTTAATCTGAGCAGTGGCAGCTACTTTTTTGATTTTTATGTGTTGTTGTTTAGGGAGCAAATAAAGGTGTGTGACCCCTACTTGTCAGTAACAAAGGGAAACGTATGTAATTTTTTATCCCTGGTTTGTGTCTGACACTGGGCCCCTGGAGTGCAAACACGGGGAATGATTATGCACTAGAGGGCAAAGTCTGGAGAAGGTGCGTGAGAAAACAAATGTAAGAAAACAAGAGGAAACAAATAACTCAGGTAGAGAACTGGCAGACACGCCTGCCCACATTTTTCTAGGGCAAAGGATGGAGTTACCAGTGACAACCTTCTCCTTTTCCCTGAGCTGCAGTTTCTGCCCCATGGCAAGGCTGGTGGTGGGAGGACACTGGTGGCACCAGTGCTACCCTACTACGGGGTGTGAAACAGCAGGAGGAAGGTGGTACATCCCTGAGATGCATGCTGCCAAAATCCCTGAACTGAAGAGCTGGAGGAACAGACTGAGAGTACGTGTTTACCCAAGAGGAGGGCAAGACACTGCTCACTGATGGGAAGCACCCCAAGTCACACCCTTCAGGAGCAGGCTGTAGTCAACAAAGAGGATTCCCAAACCATCTTGTGTCAAGTGAAACCTGGGTCAGAAATGAAGGTACTTTATTCAGGTCAAAATGAGCATGACCACACCCCAACTCTCATATTCTCCTATTTCGAAAGGAATAGCTGTTCTTTCAGTCCCATGAGCCTTTCTGCAACAGCAGGTTTCACTTGTGCCTGCTCTGTGGCTGAATTTTAAAGAGTCAACATATTACTGATATCAACAGTAAAAAAAAAAAATATTGCTGAAAAATGCCGACTATTAAACACTAATGAGTATATAAAGCAATTATATAAAAACACAGAGGCTTCCTGGAGGGCTAGTCAGACTAGATGAAGAGTGAAGACTAAGCAGGTCATTCTCTTTCAAGTAATTTTCAGTTGTTTTTATATCATGTCCAGAAGCGGAATTCTGGTTTACTTTTGGCTTTTAATTGTTTATTGCATCTGAAAGTGAGATCAATTAAAGCATCCTCAATAATTTTAAGCTTAATTGGAAGCCAATTAAGAACTTCAGCAATCTACAGTTGATAGTGCCTACTGTCAAACATGTTTATTCTCCAAAGAATTTACATTGAATAAAAATTTTCTGAATTTGTTACGTTTCACACAGCACCAGGAGACAGATAAATTTCCATACAAAAACTACCAGATGAAGATCAATTTTTGAAATGTGGGCAATACCCAAAAATGTTTCCTTATTTCAAACAACTAAGAAAACAAAACTTTTTGTTCACATCTTTTCCAGCAACTGAAAGCTTGCACTCACTGTGAACACATTAGGTGAGAGACTGCCACTTCAGCTTATTGGTAAAGGAATGTCATAATTTCTGGTTTCTCTTATGATGAAGGCAGCACCTGAAAAAACACTCAGAAGAAACTAAGGCAGTGGATTTTGCCTTTACTAGACCTTTTGGTAAAAGCACCAGTATCAGCAAGCATGATCCTTGCATCTAGAAAGTAATATTCTGATGAAATGATCTCATTGACCGCCACAGAAATTAAACTCATGTTCCCACCATGGGTTATAAACTGAAGACACACACTGAACAATAACTGTGTGGGCTGACCCCTACATATGCTAGCTCCCACCACCCCTAACATGTGCCCCCAGTTTCACCAGTCCTTCTGCATGGAATTTCCCAGCAGAAGTCACCAGAAACACCTGCTTGGCAGCAACTGGAGGCAGATGACCAGTTACTTTTGGGTAAACTACTGAATTACCACCAAATCCTCATATCTTGTACCCTGGTTTACATTTGGGGTGGGATGTAGGGAATCAAATGCTTCATAGTTCACTGCTAGTCACTTTACAGATTATCTATTTTCCTAATCTTAACTTTTACAGGATTTGGAAACAAGGCAGAATAGGTGATGTTTTAAGTATCAATTATTTTTCTTTAAATAAAATCAGGAACAAATCAGCTTTTCAGTGCAAGCCTACATTAATATCCAATGCATAGTCATTATTAATATTACCATAATGAGTACCAAGCGAATTAATGATGTCTGGCTGCTTATTTTAAAATTATTCAAATTTTTTATGCTCATTCTCATCAGCCATTATGCCTTTTGTATGACACGTGCTTAAAGAGCAGTTGAATTCAACCTGTAATAGAACAACAAGAAAAAGTAATTGGGAAAAATAGCTCAGATTGGAACAATTAGCTTGCAACATCGCCTACCATTTCATCCTTTGCTTTAAATGTGTGTATTAGAGTGGACATTCTCCATTCCTCTAACGTCCATTAATTGACAGAAATACTGGCTTGCGTACTTTCAGAGGCTGAGTGCTCAGACTCCAGAGCACTCCTTTTTCTGGAGATGAAAGAACCGAAAATCAAATGTGAATCTTCCAAATAAGAATGCAGTGTATTACCACTCAGTTATTAAGGAAGAAAAGTACTTGTCTGAATGCCCAACAACAAGGTCTAATTCCTAGAGCTATCACAGTAATGAAAGTAAGGAAAGACCTCCCTGAGTAATGAAAGTCACTGACAAAGTCACTTAATCTCCCCATGCCACAGTATCCAGAGTCACACAAATAAGTCTCAAAGTTAGAGGGGACTCAAGTCAAACTACGCCACACACTAAAAGGTAAAAAAAAGACTGACACAAATTTGGCATCAAACCTGCAGCCTGATCTTCTGAGACTGTGGCAGGAGTTGTGGGTGAGCAGTATACACTGTGTATTCCTTCAGTCTGTAAATACACATTCAGGAGGTGGACTTTGGGAAGAGTTACGTGAGGGTTTTGTACTAAGCCTCCAGTACTGTGTCCTAACAACTAGCCTACAGGGTGTCTTCTGGTCTGTCCCTAGTTGTTTAGAGAGGGCTATCCATGGTCTTGATTTGCTCACCACATCTCAGGTTTGTGTGGCCACTTGCACCTCCCCAGTGAATCCCTGTATGTCCAATTTTATGACATCTTTCATTTTTGGAGAGGAAGCTCTTAATTGTGATCTTCAGAGACACTAGTGTCATTCTTAGCCTGTTTGGAGCCTGTAAGAATTATTTAATCAGGTAAACACTGTATCACATGTTGCAAACTGGAAGTTTCCATGTTTGTAGTCCAATAGGACAATTGGGATCTCTAATGACCCGCATCAAATATTGGTTTCCTTATGTCAGAAACCCAGAATTGACCGTGGGGCTTTTGCAGCTCTAGCAACTGCTGTCAACAACTTCAGAAATAACATACTACATGTGAGAGTTGTTTAAAAAACCCCAAACCAACAACACATTTTATTATGCTGAACCAGTGCACAGCTTCTTTTATATTCAATTTGGGGTGGCAAGAGGCTTAGTAACATGTTGCCTACAGTTACAGCTCAGAATAGACTTGCCATTTTCTCGCAAATCCTCTTCTGGAAAAGAAATCACCACATGGGATGTAATGTATGGAAGTTAAAGGATCTATAATGTATTATGTATGTAATTTTTTGTGTATAAAGATACGTATGAAATATTCACACTTCTGTTGCCTGAGGGCTCGCAATATGAGAGACACAATTCAAGTTAAAAAAAAAAAGTAAAAATAGAGCTATGCTGTAATATTTTGTTTGGTGGTTTGTGTTAATTTTTTTGGTCTATAGCAGTGCACTGGAATCCCAGAGGACTATCAAGCCCTGACTTTTCTTAGCAATTTGAATCTAATTTTTCAGCAGGTTGTTACACAAACAGCCAGATTGTCTGACAGCACCCACAGCAACAAAGAGTTAATGCTTCTCCTCCAGTCTTAATTCACTCCATTGTGTTTGGGATTGCAGGGATGGAAATGATCACACAGTGAAGTGCTGCAAAGTGCAATCTCTCTAGACACAATAGGGTTGAGTTAAAGGACACCAGGCACTTAACTCTGAATTTCCTTCTTTCATCCAAACACTGTTACTTTAACAGCATGTTTTTGCGGTTTTGTTTCTTCTGGTTTTATTTTATGACATAGAAAAAGTTAGATGCTCATTTGATGCACTGCAAAATTGTTACATGCCTTCATTTCCAGGTTGAGCTAGGTTTCTATACAAAAAAAAATTGTATCAAGAAAGAAGAAGAAGGAGGAGAAGAAGAAGAAGAAAAAGGAAACTGCATTTAGAAACCTTTCATTTTGCATGTCAGATTGGACCCAAACTGATTTGGCCAGACAAAGGAGGGTGGTTCTAGATTTATGTCCCAGTAGAACATGATTCACATCAATGAAAACTGATTTACATGTTAGTAACTTGGTAACTTAAAATGTTTTTCTTTTCTAAGTGTGTTAATTTCTTTCCTTATCATTCAGCAACAGATTTTTAGATGCTATGAAGATTGCTGTTATCAGACCTCCCAGGATGGGCAGATAACTGTTTCTCTCCCCGTGGCTGTCAGATTACAGTGAAACTGGCTTTTCTGTTAACAGCTCGGGCGTGTATATATGAAGTGAGGTCCCTTACAGAATACCGTCTCAGAATAGGTCAAATCATTCTTTGCTTCCATATCTATCCTTTAAGGTCTGGACAGATGGCCTCAGGATGGATAACTGCAAATAAATTATAGAGCATATGGAAATACCTCTTATGTTAACATGGAAATATGCAATGCTCCTGTTAAAATAGCAATAGCCCAGAGCACATTATTTTCTTATGCATATTTTCTGTATCATGTAGTTCAAGCTACGCTCTCCCCCTATACAAATAGGCACTGGAATAAACTGGCACTTACATACTCTTGGGGTTACACAGAAATATGCTCCAGCCTGGTTCAAGCCCCTCCTGCACTGGTGGACTCTGTTTTCTGCAGAAAGTCTGTGCCATTTCCATACAGGAAACCCCACCCCAAATTCCCAACCTCCCTGTGCTTCCCTCAAGGTATGCACCTATGCGGTTTCTTAACATACAGTTTCTCCTTGGAGGTATAATTTAGTCCTATATAATGGTGTATGTCTTGAAGGAGCACCTGTTCTAATTATTAATTACATACTACTAAATGTCAATTCAGTAATATAATACAAGCACTGATTTAGGTTATAAATTGGCATCTGCATTTCATAAATTGTTTCATTTTAATGGCTTATAATTGCTACATTTCTGAAAGTTATACAGTGCAAAAAATGCTGGACTGGATTCAAAATATGTTGGTATGCATGCAATTATGGAAAATGGGGAAAAAACCCAGAGCAAATATTTAATTTGGTATTTGCAGCACTGTAGTGTTATCAGCCTGCACAAATGCTCTAATTGTCATCTGTAGAAAGACCAAAGCAAAGTGCTCTGGAAAGAGAAAATACATCTCACATGTCGTGGCCTAATCCATCAGTCATTGCATTCACACGTAATCTTTACTCAGCTGAAGTCAGTAGTGTTAGTTATCGAACAGGGTTGACAGGGCTGAATGGAACTGATAAAAAATGAAAACCTTTTAATGAGAATTTTTTAGTCCCAGGGCCTGATCCCGTCAGCATTTTCTATCAGTCATGCTGCTTACTCCTGTGAGCAGCTGACTTTGCTCCAGTTATGCTTTCTTAGAAGTGCTGGCAACATGACTCGGTGCTTAACAAAACCCAAACATGACGAAACAGTAAAGAGCAGCCTTAATGGACCTGCCTATCACACACCTACAGCCAGGGCTCGTGCAGCTACTCCTCAGTGCTCAGAAACATCCCAAGCCCAGCAGCTAGTGTTTACTTTCCAAATAGTGACCCCAGGAGGATTCCGAGGACACGTCTACCTGCAGGTATGCCCATCATGTTTTCTACTGAGTTGGTGTGCCTGCTGTGGAGGACCATGTTCATGGGAGAGAGGCCCTGCACTGTCCCACCTAAAGCTCTTGCCTGATGCACAGAAAACTTACATCCCACAGAGGATTTAAGTCTGTTTGGAAGTCTTACTTTTCAGGTAATTCACCATAATTGCTAAAAAGAAACAAAGTGGAAATCACCTGCTGTTTACAGTTGCTTCTCCTGACATTGTGGAGAGTGAGAGTCCCAGGGACAAACCCAGCTGAAGGTCTTCACATGGATGCTTCCCCGCCCTCGCCTCTCCCTGCAGCATGGTTCACTCACTGTCCCTACCTCATGCTGCCATCCTCCATCATGGGGCCGGTTCTAATCACAGCTCTGAGTTAAATACAACCTCTACTTCTCTTGGAGGTGTGTTGTTAACCTGGACTGTGTTAATTATTTGGAATATAGAACAGCCACTCTGCCAGATAACTGCCTTGGCCAGGCTTGGTGTGAAGACTGAGGTGGAAGCACAGAGGAGCAGGTAGGGTTGGTCATGCATCAGCATCTCAGAGAGATGCTGTCATGGTTTCCTTAAAGACTTCACAAAAGGATGCAGCAATGAGAATAACCTCAGAAAATGTTTATCTCATGGGGCTTTTAAAATCTTACCTTCTCTTCCTGCTGCCTTTGTGGAATAGGAAAATCCCTCCTTGTTACAAACAGAGGAGGAGAAGGAGACTTGGAGAAGATGTAACACCGCTGATCTTGGTGTTCAGTCCCCCCAGGGTCCTTTTGTTGGTGGTGGAGACAGCGACTGCTCCCACAGTAAGTCAGAGCACCACATGGGTCAAGTTCATGGGAGCTTTTCTCCCTGCTCTTTTTTTGGGCTGAGTAGCCTCTGCACACTCGTCTATTCAGACAACAAACATGCTGATGAAAAATGATTAAAATGTCAGTGGGGAGAAAAATTATGGAAGTTTTCCATAGAAGAGAGGAATCACTTCTTGTGAGATGTATTTTAAGAGCATCCACGAGAGTATTTTTTGAAAACCATATGCTACTTATTCACATGCGTGTGACAGAACTCATATATGAGGAGTGGCACAGAACACAAACGTAGGTGTTGCACATTTCGTATATGCATATGTTCATAGCCTATTCCTGAGTTCTGTTTCTGAAATACTTCATTACACATACACCATTTTCAGGTTCAGTATTTGTCTGTCTTTGGCTTAAGAAAAATGCATTAGATTTATGATTAACATGTTTTAAAACACTTCTATTGGCAAAATTAATTATTCTTTTTAAAACAAAATTATTTCAAAATAGGCCTAAATCTTCAAGATGACTTAGTTTGACTTTTTAGGATTTAGGAAACCACCAGACTATAACACCATAAAATAGCACAGATTCAGCAGCTTTCATCTCCTGTGCACTTCCTTTCCTTTCATTTTCTTTCCCTACTCAGCACAGTTAATGAAATCCAGGAAACTGCAGTTCGTCTACAAGTTGATAGAATTTACTTTTGTTAATTGGCTCAAAAGTTGACCCTCATCCTACACAGACTATGGCAGAGTGTGAATCATTTATAAGATGCAACTCAAAGTTATTGAAACTCCAAATATATCTGTAGCAAGCACAGGGGACTGTAACCTATTAGTCCTCACCTCCCACTCTTCTGCCGTGGCTCTGACACTGTGGTTTCTCTCTGGTGCCTCAAACCCACGTACAATGGAAGACAGTTGCTGTGGCAGTTGGCTCCTGAAGCAGGAGAAAAATGGTAGCACTTGTTCAGTAGCTAAAGAGAAGGTCTCCTGGCCACAGACCTGCACCCAGTCAGACCCACACAGCATGACCTCAACTGTGCAGGCAGCCCGTGATGCTCAGCCAGGGCAGTGGCTCCTCTGTTCCTCTACTCCTCTGCTGCTGCTTTCAGGGGAAAAGACATTCAAAGGACTTGCATTAGAAAAGTTACCGACATGAAGAACAAGTGCTTGAGCCAACTGTCTTCTGCTTGCTCAGGATATAACCAAGAAACGGCAGGCAATCAGCCAAGATAAGGAGGTGACTGCCATGAGAAGATTCATTTTTTCTTAATCCATTACTTCCTCAGGTGTACTTACTTTAGAGCATATTTAGACCATAATTATTGTAACAATTTAGTTACAGATTTCAGCTTTTAAATTCTCAATCCTCAGAAAATCTTCATAAGCCCCAGAAGGACATAAACTCTTGTGCTTTCCCACTGGAGAAGCAAAGAAACAGAAGGCAGACCAATCAATTATTTTTTTTAAAGGCCTGGGAGCTTTTGCTCTTCGACAATGTCATAAGCATTCAGAAGCACCCACTCACTCGCTACCACACAAGATGATTTTAGCCATTGCCTCACAGCCCTGTAACACAAACACAATCAGCTCTGGAATTATACTGCTGCTTAACACATGAGGACAGAACCCTGTCTTCCAGAAGCAGGTGTCCTTAAACTGGCATAAAAGTTTGAAGAAAACTTTAATTGACCATAGAAGTTTCTCATGGTACTTTGCAAGATCTTGCTGTACCTCTGATCAAAGGCACAGTACTCCCAGCTCCATGGAGAATGTATGGTATCTATTTGAATAGTACAACAGACAGATGGAAAGACAAGAGAAAATACTCTTATAATCACAAACAGAAAATAATGTCACTGTACTAAGACAGTATTTTAAAAATTAGCAATGTAATTTTTCAGATTAAAGATTTTAACTCTTAATTGATAATACTGATAAATTAAAGAATGACATCCTGTGTTCCCTACAGAGAAAACACAAGTAGCTTTTGCCTAGTGAACAGTAATGCAAAAGCTTTTAAAGGTAGTTACTGAATGTAAAACACAGGAAGCAACACACCACTTTAAATTGGAAAGAAAAAACTGATTGAAACAACTTCTTAGAAAAGAAAAATAAAGAATGGGCCTTCATGCCAATACAGATATGAGTTAAAAAGATAAAAGTTGGTAGGAGCAGTTCATCAGGAAAAAAGAGAAACACAAAGTACAAATTGTTATACAATTTTTAACTTTCCTCCTTTTTTCCAGTCAAGAATTTTACCCAAGAACAATCTCAATATAAGTATTACTTGCCTGTTTTCTTCCGTGTATTTACAATTTTACAGCGTGCTTCACAGATCAGTTAAACCAGCATTACTCACATACAGAGTGGCACTGGATGGACAGGGGACTCCATCACAAATCAGTTACTGTGATGTTCATTTAATTCCGATAGGAAAGCCAAGAGGAAAAGTCTGGCTGGCAGATTTATTGATTACATTTCACCAATGACCAGCAAGAGGCAAGCACTCTGAAAATCCCCAAAGGTGATCATTAGTACTGAGTAACTGTCACTAAACATTAGCACCATCAGCAGACTGGAACTAAAAGAAAGTGTGATGCTTTAAATGTGACACCCAAGAGGGATTGCTTGTAGTCCAAAGAAAAAGTGGAACATCTTACATCATGGTACCTATATTTGAGACAACTTAAATGCTTTATATGTATATATAAGTATATATTCATGCATATATAGATGAATAGACTTATAAAATTGGTCTAGCACAGTCAGGCATACTGGGCAGGGACACTTACTATAAAACATAAAATTAATGTGTCAAGCTAATTTCGCAGTCCACTTGCCTGGTGCCGATTAGGACCAAATTAAACTTGGTCCTAATCAGTCTGAGTGCTTTGCAGGTAATACAGAAATCCATGGGATATACTTATTACTGTAAAAGCACATGCACATGGTCTGCACAAGCAGGGTAAGAACAGGTTTACCAGAATAATACGTGGTTTCACACTTTATAATGCATTGCTAGCTCACCTATTTTTGGTGGATTTCTGTCTGAAACTCTCATGTTTCGGAGGAACAGAGGAATGAGACATCAAACATGCGATTTTTTTATTTTCCATACTCAAATCTGATCTCCTGATTCTTGGCTTGGCCAAAGGAGTACTTTCTGTATCTGGTATGATGAATTTAGATATTACAGAAAGTATATGAAAGGTTTTGCCATTTCCTGTTAGTTATCTCTTTTTTTTTTTTTAATCGCATTCTGTGATTTCCATATGTGTGCCTTTGTTCCATGGGAAACAGCAGGAACAATACCCTTTGTACTGCTGGCAGACAGCTGCTTCTGATACAGACATGTCGCTGCCTTTAGTGTACTCGAAGCATTGCCTCAGCCAGGAAAAAGAGACTATTTGAATTCCACCCTCTTGGTCAGTCTATCATCCTTACAAACCCTCACTCTGAACACTGTATCCCAACAGAGAAAGTTATTTCTTGCAGTGACCTTGCACCAGCCCCTTTCATCAAGGAGCTACAATGACAAAAGCACGATGCTATAGAAGCTCCTTCCTCTCCCAGTTGTACTTGGCAATCACAGCAAAAATCAGAAGATATGGGAATGGGCTCTGGGAAGCCACATTCACCAAAAAGCATCTTATTGCCATGAGCCTTCTCCTGTTTTGTGATTCTGTGTGAACAGGAACCGAGCCTACTCAGAGGCTTGTCTGTGGTAAATAATCCAAATAGCAAGCATTAAGGATGAGAAGTTCATGAATTTGAGAAACTAATGTCTTACAAAATACTATTCTGTACGTAGATTCAAACATTAAATTATATAGGTAGCCTATAAACAGGTATCTTCCAGAGGACAAGGTCTAAAGCAGTAAAAGGGAAATGACTTCCCTCACAGCTTTCCACCTGTTCTTTGGAGAGACTCTAGTTCCCTAGTACAAGGAGGAAAAAAAAGACAGTGTGGTTTCCATGTGCAGGGTGGGACACTGGGCATCAGGGGATGAGGATTCATATTTGCAGCTCTTCACTGAGGTCAGGTGAGTCACCTCAGAGCACTCTGCTTCCTTTGTCCCACTTCCTGCCTTTTTCTTTGGTCCTATTTTCATCACAAACTGTCAATCTGTTCAGATTTATCAGCTCACCCACAGCTCAAGTTAGGCTCATGTGTAAGGGTACACGGCATAGCTGGCTTCAGAGCTGTGCTAGGTGACCCAAATCCCTGGCTGCTGATGGCTACCAGGCATTGCTTGCTGAAACCTCATTGACTGTGCCACCTCTGTGAACACTCAATCTAGTGTCCTCCCAAAATCTAGCCATGGAACATCTGGGGAACCTCTACCATCTCCTGCCTATCTAGGTTTTTCAAAGACCAGCCTCTTTGGTGGAGGAGCAATGAAGCTTGTGAATACGAAGGCACACAGCACACACGACCACTAAGTCTGGTCATCCCTGACAGATGACAAGTTCTAGATGACAAACTTCTTCTGCCTGAGCGTGCACTCCCATGATATTTCTGGTAAACTGTATGGATAGTTTGTATATCATACAAGACTGGTGTTGGAAAACAATTCTTTAGAAAAAAGATAATAATGAAGACAGGTGTAGGTTTACTAAAATACAGGGATTTATGCTGGGGATGCATGCAACACTGCAAGGTCCAGCTCAGTTCTTGGGCTGTTTCACATTCTATTTCACAGTTCAATTTGTATTTCTAAGCTTCCATCCCATAGAGAGATGCCTGAGGCAGCTTTACAAAATGCATACATGTATGACAGAACCTGTATTTTCATCTTCAGAACCTATTAATTTTCTGTCTCTTGCAATGAGCTAAGTTTTGAAAGAAGGACCACTGACTCAAAGAAAAAAAAAAGAAAAGAAAAAAAAAAGATAGCTCCATTTGATCAGCTTTTATTTCAATGTGCATTTAACAGCATTGCTTCTCAGCATTCAGGTGACGTTCTTGAACTGCGACATTCTCACTCTCTTTAAGAAACACGTTCTTTTTGAATAATTGAACTCATCTTTATAATTGCTATTGCCTTAAAGAAAAAAGTAACTTTGCAACACTTTGCCAAGTCTTATCCCCATATTTCCATACTGCTCCTAATATATTGCCAATTATTATTTAAGTCAAAAGGGAAAACCAGAATAATTCACATCATCCATCACAGCTCCTTGCATGAATAAATTACAAGACACCATGGCAAATCAATTGTGGGGAAAGGAACAATCTGCATCAAACACTGTATTTGTGTAAATAATCTTTTTAATATTTTTGACCTCGTATATCAAAACAACAGATTGAATTCTGTGAACTTTAAGTAATACAAAGCTGTTTATCCCAAAGTCTCATTGGGAACCTCTAATCTATTCAGTTATACTCAGGACACAGCCACAGGAATGAAGAGAACAGACCTAACTTAGCACAAATTCCAAAATCTGTTTGCCATTCACCCAGTCCACCTGTTCTGCGTGGACAGTAAGGTGTCAATGCAAGGACCAGCTCCTAAGGGTGTATGGGTATGCAAGAAGAACTGGTTGCTGATTGTAGCAGCTAAAACTGCAATAGTTGTGCTTAAGATGTCAATAGATGTCAAGAGGCCTTTGCTATCTCTATGAAAAAATTAAGCATCACCTTTCCTCTTCCCTTCTGGAAAAAACATTTTTTCCTCACTCTTGGTCTCATCTAACAGGACAAGGGCTGGTTGTGCAGGACGAACATGTTGCTTTCTTGCTATTGGAGGCAGTCATAACTCCAGGGGAGGAAGGCATGGGATGGAGGAAAGAATGTAAATGAACTTGTTATCTTTAAAAAGATAAAAAGCAAGTATTGAGTCTAAATTCACCAAGGGAAACCCATTTCCCATTTGTGAGGAACACCAATACAATGACTATACACACGAATCTGAATTACTGTATTTCACTCTGGGCTTTCAGAAAAGTTAGTGATGCAAAAGCCTCCACAACAGTGGTCTCTCCATCATTCAGGAAGTTTGTGTGCCAAAATAGGCTTCTTCTACTACATAAGTACAAAATATATACATCTACTCTCTACAAATGAGTCATTCTCTAGGAAACAAACCTTAGAAAGTAAAACTTCAGCAGGCTGTTTTTCCTACAAGAAAACCAAAGGAGTTTCCATGGGACCTCAACTGATAGATTACAAAAGAAGCCATGCAGCACACACCTGTCCTCCTGCTGAACAGTCACTTGGTATCTTCTAACATTTACATATCCACTCTTATTCTTTCCCACAGTTAAATCCTCTTTTATAATCTCCTGCTTCAGGGTCACAGCTCTGTAGAGACTGGTATTAAGGGGATTCAAGCAAGCAGACTAAAAGGAAAATAGACCTCAGAGTTAATTTTTACGGGTGCTGCATTTATCCATGTCCAATCCTTCCCTCAGAGGGTTCCTGAGGGAACTACAATAAATGGGAGACCTAAAAGTAAAATGATCCAGTCCTGTTTCGCAGATGGAGGACTGGAGCACTGCAAGTGGTAACTTCTGAATGACTTGCTCAAAATTATACAGCAACTATTAAGCACATAAAAAATTGAATTCAGATCACTCACATTCTTGATAAAATATTTTGGTTTAGGGCTTTAGTGGATTTCCAGGGGTAGAAGGAAATCTGGTTTTCCTTTCTCACTGGGGAAAAAAAAAGAACTAATAAACCTCATGAAGTCTTAGCAACAGACACAGAATTGCCTATTGTGGAAAGAGTCACAGTATTGTCAATTGTTCAAAAATTACTAGCTGTTTTTTACTTAGTGTCTGTACTGTATCTGCAAGTATGTATATATGTGCATGCATATGTGTTCAACGCACATTATGAACGTTATACCTGTCTCACCCCCTGCTTTATTTTCCTTCCTCTCATATGAAGTAAGTGTCCTAAATTTAATTTTCCCCCTTACAAATTGGTTGCCCTTTCATGTCAGGAGAGAAAACGCCCACTCAGCATAGTTGAAAGGAACCTGTCTGCGGTTGGGAGGGAAAAGTCGAGGTGCCGCTTTAACTAACTAAATTAAATACAACTACAGCTCCAAGCAGCTGGCAGGTTTGATTTGGATGTAGGATGCTGTGAGATAGTGATAAGTGAGCGCTCGGGACCAAAGGGAATTAAAAGGCAGTACTTTGGTTTAATGGAGTCGCTCTCTTTCGGTAGCGCATCCATTAAGGACAGCGTGCTGGCACGCGGCGGTGCCTGCACCACTTAAACTGCAAAAGGCCAGCTTCAAACAAGGCTGAGCTCTGGGTTCTGAAGGACACAAGTGCATGGCTTTTGAGGGGAGCAGAAGGAAGTCCTCACTGTGCTGTCCTGAGCCTCCTCACAGCCTTGTGAAGGAAGGGACAGCTTCTGCTGGACCAGAGGTTCAGGTTCTGTTCTGGACTATGTGGGAAGTACTTGACAAACTGCCCAAGAAGTGGTTCAGACTGCCAGAAAAAACATATTACTCTGAACGAGAAATCTGTCTGTCTTGATTAAAGAATCCCCTAAGCCTTGTAATGAAAAGAATTACAGAAAACAGTTCCTTCCCCTATCTTTTCCGTTTATTTAGTAGTGCATTACACAGCAGTTTGTGCAGAGTCAGTATTCTTCTGCTCTCTCCCAGTATTAGTATTTCTCTTGCTCATGTAAGCTTTTTCCCTGAGGAACAATGAAGATTGAAAAACATTTTTAAAGTTGAATCATAAACTGTAAAATGTTGCTATTTGTCAGTGTCACCAACAGGCAGGTGTAATGCCTGAAAGTGTCTTTCAACTCTGCTTTCTAAAAGGACTGAAAATGTAAATGAAACTTTGATTTCATAATTAGTACAACAGATTTGACACTTGTCTGCCTCTAGGAACAAGGGGAACTCTCCTTACACTTGTGAAATACTATGAAACCTCCTCAAGGAAGATGTTGCAGAAGCTAAAAGCGGTGACTGAGTGCTGTAATATGCTAAATTTGAAAAGAGCTACTAACAAGAGACCTCTGCAGACAGAACAGGTTAAATATTCAATTTAATTCCTTTTCTTTTAAAATATTGTCTTTTTCTCTGCTTGGAGAATTCTGAAGTGCCAGAATATGGAAATGCTGGTCACTAGATGCTGACAGTGCTTATCATCATAGACAATTCCCTTAAATGTCACAATTTCTAATTAAGATTAGTTAGAACACTGAACACTAGACAGTCCCATTTCCAACAAAAGAGTCGTTGCAGAATTCTCAGTCTTCTGCACAATTCAAAGCTAATCTTTAATTTTTGTTCTTTCATGTATATATACTAATCTAACTTACCCAGTAAAAAAATTCAAGAACATGTAAATATATTTTTTTCATCATGTGCAGAGATGCATATTTATGAATAATTTTCTGTAAAACATATGCCAAAGAAAAAGGAGAAATTGTTTTGAATTGTTATTAGTTCAGTTCAGAGAAAAAATGCATTGGGTTAAGGACAAGTGCCACATAATTTGAATGATTACTGATTTCAAAAGGAGAAGAACAAAGTCACATGAGACTGTACACACCGTACAGGCAAAATCAAGAGAGATTCACAATAAAGAAAAGAAGAGAAGAAAATATTCCTCCAAAGATGGTGACTTTCCAACTAAATTCAGTCTTCTTCTTCACCTTTAATTTATTTTATGTAATAGTTTTTCATGGAGGTGTGATTGTTACTACTCTGCATTACAATAGCAGCCAGAAACCTCAACTGTGATCAAGATCCCATTTTGTCAAAAACTATTGTGGAAAGAGATACTTCCATCAAAAATGTCTTGGAAAATGTCAACTGCGTGACTAGGAATCACATGTCTTCGTTTGTATACTTGCCTAAGCTAACAGCGCAAACAAATACGCTGCATTTATGCAATTAGAGATCTCAATTACACCGTGAAAGCTATGAATTCAACTCTAACTTCTGCTCGCTCTAAATTGCCAGGATTATGCCCACTACTGCACTATAATTGGTAAAGATTGGAGAGAAAGGTAATGGGAAAGTGTGACATTTATCACTTTGGATGCAATTATTCTAGTCTATAACAAAGACAGTTTGTTGTTTATCAGTACAGCTTTTTTTTTTTTTGTGATGCAAAAAATCTTTAAAATGTGTATTGACAGCATGCACTGCATGGAAAGGAAGGTCTTAATTGAGTTTCTATATCTCAGTTATAGCAGAAGAGTTTGTTAGACATTTTATCTGTTGCAGATAGATATCTCTGGCTAACTTATGTCATACTGTGCTCTAAAGCACTGAAATAATAGTGATTTGGAGTTAAATCATAGAATCAAAAAATCATAGAACAGCAAGTTGTAAGGGACCTCAAGGATCATCTGGTTCAACCTTTCTTGGCAAAAGCAGAGTCTAGACAAGATGGCCCAGTATCTTATCCAGGTGAAAAGCGTAGTAGTAGTTCTGTATTAAAAATGAAGAATGAATGGCTGCCTGACATTTCCTAGCTTATCAGCTAGGAATGGCCACTACTTTTAGATGGCCATTACTTTCCCAACCAACTTCCCATTAGAAATGTCAAGACTTCCTAAAACAGAAAACCTGCAATTTTGCTCTACTTTCTGCAATCATGAAAACCTTCCGGATACAACATCCTGACACAAAACTAAACTCTGCCTTCAAAATAAGTGACTTTGGCTCTGACTAATTTAGTGAGAGTTGGTAGCATTCATAACACATTCAAACCCCCTACTTCTTTTGAAGCCTGATTTCAAAATCTAGGATCTGAAATTATGGTAGAAGAATTTGAAACTCTTGGTGTTAAGGACAAGTTAATGAAAAACAAGTTCGAGTACCGACACAGCAAAGGTCATTTTATAGAAGCCTGAGTCTGCATGTCTGGGTGCCTTTAGGTATCAAATCTGATCACAGTCATTGCTGTGTATATAGGAGTCCGGCAGTGAAATTTTAGCTGACTTAACTGTAATCTAGGAAAACTGTTCACTCTCACCCTCTTCTGGGGGTTGCCACCCCTTGGCCAGTGCAGCAGAAGGCTGCAGGTGTCAGGATCTCTGCCATCCCAATAGACAAGGATTTGCTCCAGCTCAGCCTGGGATAGGGACTCTCTGCTGGTAGACCAACCTGTGACCACAGCAGCTGGAGTATATGCATAGAAAACACAACATCATGACAATCTTCTACCAAGCCTTAAAAGCCTGTAACCTTTCTTCTACAATCGAAATAAGGCACTTGAAATTATATGGAGCTGATCCTTTGAAGAACACAGTATTTTCTGGTATATAGGGGTACAGCTTTGGGAGAGAAACATTTCCCACAGTACTCATGGGGTGATGCATGCACCTCTCCTACCCTGGAGGAACATACCCATTCAGTGCTTTAAAAGCTACCTTCTTCTCTCACAGGATCAAGCCTACAATGTCAAACTTCCACACCTCCCTTTTCACAGCAACACTGAAGGGATCCTGAGATGTCTTCAGGTTCAGAGTAGCTGTTCAGCCTGATCTGGCAAGGTATTTTAGTAATATAATTACAGACATAGTAGCTTAACCTGTGTAACAGCCCTTGGGGGGCTATTATTCCACAATAACATTCCTTTGTCTGGTTATTTTTATTTTATTTGGCTTACAAGGTATGAATCTTGACCTATTCTACAAGAATATGTGGAAGTATTTAATTTTTTTGGAGTCAAATACCTTTGGTCCCACCACAGCGCCACATGACAACCAGCAGCACTCCTTCTCTACACATTTTCTCAGAGTTTCCCCAGCAACACAAATGTGCAGGGAAGAATGATGGTCAAACGGAATCAAAGTAAATTTCAGTTAATAAAGCAATATCTGGGTACAGTGTACCGTAAAACAAACCTTGTTTTCCATAACAAAGAGAACTGTAATTTTGCAAAGACACCTCAGCAAATATAATACCTTCCTTACATTGGATTAAACACAATCACAGGAAAAGCACACAAATATAGATAGACCTGAAGTAGCAATTCTATTTCTGGAGGCATTTCTCCTCATTTCTGCAGAATTATTCACTGTTCTTTTTGGATAGTGCACATGTTCCACTGAATCTTGTTTTTCGCTGAGTTTTAAATATGTTTGTAAGACAATAATAGTTTTTTTTTTTCCACAGTGTCCAAATATAGTACCTGTGCAAATCTAACTGAACTGCCAGATACCGGTTCATTTTCCTGTACATTATTGTCATATGCAATTATATGCCAGATGAAAACATATGCTGACTTTTGGCTTGGTATTGAAAAAAACTTATAAGCATTTTTTGTGGTATTGAGCAGGCATTCAGCTACCAGAAGTAGTTCTACAATGCAAAGCAATATATAGTATATTTTATTTCATGTGGTCATGCTGATACTGTTTCACTTCCTCCATTCGCTAGGGTTTTCTGGTGGCATCTTTAAAACCAATTATTTTCTATCATTACTGCCTGCAAGGAATAGCCATACATTTTCTCACTGTAGAAATAATCAGCAGTAACAATGCAATATCAAGCTGCTACCTTTTTAATGAGCTGAGAAACATAACCATTAATTTATTGTGGCTTCTCATGTCACAATAGAAATACATCCATTTTTATTTTAATATAGTCAAAACCACTGAAATTACTCTACCTATAAAACACACTAATAAGAATTTGATTGAATTAATTAACATTATCAGTTATTTCAATGTTCTCGATGAACTATAAGCCATGAAGTCCAGCACAATTTTATAATTCTTGAAAATTATTTTAGAAAATATAGAACCATAACATTCCAATTAGAGAATTACCTGCCAGTTTCCTGCAGTTTAATTATACCAGGATAAAATATCCAAAAACGTATAAGTAGACAAAAATTACGACGGTTGTATCTTAGAAGTTTTACAATTAGATGTTAAATACTTCAGGCCAAATTTTAAAAGGCATTTTGGTGTCTAAGGGTGCACACCGCTGAGTTGTGTCATTTTCAGTCATGCCCATTTGGCTTGAGGTACGCTGAGCACGCGCTTTTGAAAACACCTTTATGCTATCTGTGTCTCTAGTACCCTACATGCCTTTAACAGCATTATGCTTTGAAATGAAAACACTAATGCACCATATCCATCCTTTTTCTCATCCCTTTGCTTCCACAGCTCTCTCGTATTTTCACACAACCTGTGCCAGTCTTCTGAGTGGTCATGTAGAGATGGCCTCAACTGTCCAGATGTGTCCTACCAGCAGAACAGGCAACAGAACGTCCACCTGGAGGGCAATGGCTTGGGTTGGTTAGGAAATAGCGCACTGTCACCAGGACACTGCCAGTTTTACATATGGCCATTAGCAGGAGCACAGATGTTGAGGGCATTTTCTCAGCAGAAACTAAATGTTTGGAGGTCAGGTGCAGGCAAAGGCGCCCGATCTGTGTGCACTGCAGCAAGCAGCCAAGGCAGCGAAGACGATCCTTCCTGCAAAGCCTTCCCTCCTGCTGTCTCCCAGCATGACAGTGGGAGGGAAAATGCACAGCTCAGAGGAGTCTAAATTTGAAGAGCTGAGCTCAAATGAGAGCTTTTTACCTCCTCAGGATTGTTTTATAGAAGTAACTATTTGTCTTTTTTGTTGAAGATGAACAAATCAGCAGTGGAAAGCACTAAAAAATATTTAAAATTAAAACCAATGTTAAACTAATTTTATATAAAATTTTTCCCACTGTTTTTTCATTTTGAGACGATTACTTTCTATCAGAGATTTATGAACCCCTGAGAAGAAAAATATATAGAAATACTGACACAGCAGCGTTATTCCCAAGTTATTTACCTTATTATATCAAGCCTCTTGAAAATGTTGCTTTATATTTTAAGAGGCTTCTGTTCCTTCCTGATTTTGGTCCATCAGGTTTTTATTTTTACATACTGTCTGCAAATAAAATGGAAAGTATGTTTAGGAACGGAAATCCATGTATGCTTACTTAATCCAATCAAATCGAAAATACCTGCCTTACAGTTTAATAACCTCTTACAGTAACATGCCACATTTCAATTACATGATGATGAGATGGGAAAATGAATTAAGTAGTGGCTGATCACCTTGGGACAGGCAGAAAACGATGGAGCCCCATGACACCCTGAACCCTTTAGGTGCAAGGGAACTGCCCCAGTGCTTCTGCTGTCTCTGTAAGGGATTTTCTTGAATAGCACGCTGCCACCCTGTTCATAGTTTCCATCTCACAAAAGTCGACACAGGCCTTGGCAGACTGGACTAATATATCCCCCAGGAGCGTTTCACTCATGGTCCCACCTGTGCTCCAAACCAGCCAGACTGATGCCATAAAGCTGTATTGGTACAAGACTGTTACTTGCTACCCTCCAGACCCCATTAATATTTTTGTAGATCCATTACAGAAATCTCATTTTGGAGAAATAATAAGGAGTAAATTTATATGCACAAACTCCTACCTCAGCTGCCATTCCACACCAAATTACTTTTTTTTCTTTTACTCTCTTGGTCACAGTGGACACACAACTGTGGTGGGAGAGAAGAGCATGATGCAATCCCCTGGAATATCTGCATTTTCTTCTATACAGTGCCCTGTACACCAGCATTGCTACTGATCCTAAGTCAGCCTTTCTTCTCTGGGACGGCAGGAATTCCATTGCTGTGCATTCACAGGGGAAGGGGAAGTTGCCCTGAATTAGCCACAATTTTCAAGCTATTTGTGCCCAAGCTGGACAGATGTTTCACATGAGATCTGAAAACTCCTGGTTGGTCTTTCTTGTGTACTGTTTTAGAGACCTTTGCCACCTGAAAGCTCACTTGGTTCAAACAGACGAGTCCAGAAGAGCTGGGAAAAAAAATTCTGCAGCTCTGGGGAGTGTAAGTACTTGCAAAAAAGTAGCTGATGTGTGAGGTGACATTCAAAGTAAGATCACTGCACTGCTGCCTCTGCAGAACAGAATTATTATTTTCTGCTGCCGTTCTCTGCGTGTGACTTGAGGCTGCAAGCCAGGCTGGTGTCTGTGGCAGAGAAACAGAAAGAAGCATGAACATGTTTTCATGCCTTATAGCTGAATTCTGCAAGGCATAGCACATCTTTTTGGAGGTCACGAGCCTCCTCAGCTAGGTCAGATCAAACACCTTCCGGGTTTGGACCCCTACGGAGAAAACATACTTTTTTTTAATGATATAAATGTCAAAGAGCTAAAGCCTGTTAAAATGTGTTACTGTCTTCTGCGTAATTTTACATTGGTTTTAATTACATTTCATGTTCATTTGAAAAGCCTGAGTAGAGTAGAGTTCAGTCGAAGCCACACTGCCTGCCCAGCTATATGCAGACCGAGGTGGGGGAGGATTTCAGAGACATGGCAGGGACACAGCAGATACTGAACTACACTGGGAGTACCTCACATAGGCACCAATCTAGTGCCCAGAAGAAGAACTAACAGCCTCTTCTGCTCTTTCAGACACTGAGGTGTCTTGACTAACACAACTTAGGTGCTAAAAATACTGCTTTGGCTTCAAACTGTGCAATTAAGCCATTCCTGTTCCTTTATGAAAGATAAGAGAGCTGCATCAACTGAACTATGCCATTTCAGACATAATGAAGACTAACACTGGAATTTAAAGCTGTGGTCCATACATGATGGTATACTAGAAAGAAAAATATTCAACAATTTGCCATTCAGATTTTATTTTTCTTATGTCAAGGTAGGGGACATTTTTGTTCATTGATACCAAACAAACATTAGTTTCACTTGACTTTATTCCCATCTAGTGCAACAGTGAAGCAGAACAGAACTCCAAATCACCTTCGATCAAAACAGTTTCTCAGTATTTATGTTTTTAATGTTAAGAGCAGACTATGCCAGGATTACTAAACAAGGATAACAAGCAAACAAAGGAATATATTTACACCTTACTGTGATACACAACTTTTTTAGACATCATGCACTAGGACAAGCATGATATCTATTGTAGTATCTTCTTCTTCAGGATGCACTCAGGTCATTTTATATGTCTGCTAACACACTTTTACACCGTTGCTCATTCTTCACTGGTCTGCAGCTCCACCCATCCAAGTTTCCTTTGCATATGTTAAGCACTATTTCTGTGTTCTCTGAGTTACCCCTAAAACCATTTTTTTCCATCTCTATGCCTGCATTTCTTCAAGTGACCACCACTGAGCTGTCTGTAGCTGTGAGGTCCCCAGTGGCCATCTGTGCTCCGTCTGTTATCACCCCATGCCTGCATGCCTCTGTGCCCATCCTGTGTCTCCCTCTCTAGAGGGGCTCTGTTGTCATTCCAAGTCTACATTTCTCTGCAACGCTGTGTTAAAGACATAAATGTCTTATGTCAGCTGTTCTCTCCTCTATCCCAACCTGCATCTTGACCACACTTTCAGTCCTTAAAACCATGACTTGGGCCCCTGCTTCCTCACCCTCCTGTCCCCCATCACATCCCCACACACTCATCTCCAAGTTCCTGCCACTCATGGCTGGTACCACCACAGGGCCACAGGTCTTGGCTTACTCTCTCTAGAGTAACAGAGATGTGGGAGGGGATTACCCTTCACCTCTGCAGTTACTGCCTATTTGGGCACCCCTGCACCTCCAGAGGAGGGCTCACCCTTGTCTATGGACACAACCAGGTAAACTGGGTACATGGCCAGGTACTATACAATAATCTGATGGTCAGGCAACTGGCCTGTATGGACTGGGCAGACCTACAGTGTCCCATATAATCCCTTGATTTTTTTTTGTCTAAGACTAGCCCTGTCTGTGCACTCTGCTACTTATAAAAGACAGATAGAATCTATCAATCTTTTGCATAGTAACTACAAATTGAATAGCACTGCACAACTTACTGCAAACACATTTTAGCAGAATAACAAGGCAAATATCTTATCTGTGCACTCTCATATTGCCTGTTTATCTTTGGCCTATCAGTGTAGTCATCTAAGCCTCTACATGAGCAACAATACCAACAGCAAAGTCCCTAGTGGATCATCAGTGATGTTTTATTAACAGCACCCTACTTCTCAGTAAGAAAATACTCTCATTAGAGGTGAACTCCAATTGGAGAAAATAAACTTTTTTCTTCCAGTCCATAACCATCCCTAATGCCAACAGTGAGTCCAGAAAACAATACTGCCGTCACTAAACCAAGTGCAAAACCTAACTGCCAAAGTGATTCCTAGAGATATTCCGTAGTGCAGATTTTTGTGAAGATGGGGGACCTATTTGCATCACCTGTGTGTCAGCATTCTATTTCACTTTACAAATTCTAAAATAGATTTAGAAATCTTGTAGGGCATCAGACCTGGCAGTGATGAGTTTCTCCAGTTAGCTATGAGTCGAGATGGCATTGAAAATGCAAGGGCTCCAACTATAACCCACCCAGGCAAATCCCTTTAAAGAAATGGGAACCCTTGCAGTCAAGTAACCAGCTGCACATGATGGATGACCTGAATCCTTAGATCCTTCCATTTCACAGACACCACTGAAATGCTATCAGTCATACAGCAGTTTTTCAGTCGTGATATCAATCAAAGCTGTATTTGAGTAAAATTTAGCAGAAATATTTTGCATCCTGAATTATCCTGAATTATCAGATCTCTGCCTCTCAGTGCTTGTAATATTGTCACATTTTTCACTGTATTGCTTTGGAAAGAACAAATACAAAAGTTCCTGAAAGTTAAATGCAATCGTGCTGGCTTATGCTTATGCAACCCTCTGGAAGAATCAATGGCCAAAACTTATGCTTCCAACTGGTTAACACAGTAACCAGCAAGCAATTTTCAGTAAGAGTGAATGTCCTAAACCCTAATTCAGACAGGAAGAAAGGCTGGATTTCAGCATTTTTGGGAAGGAATAAAAACAATTGAAGTACTTCTTCAGTTTTATGGGGTTCAGAAAAAGAGAGCGTTTCATACCAAAATCAGAGCAAAATGGAAGCACTGCACAAGGTGACTTTTGGCAAACCTGTTTTTTTTATGTTCTGCAGACAGGACAAGCAGGGACAGAGAAGACATGAAGATAAAGATTTTGTGTTGACAGCCTGTAAAGTCCATGCTTTCTGGCAGGACAGGCAGACTTTCAGGTCCTGCCGAGAAGATGGGCAGCTCCAGGGAAGGGTGCTTTTTTCTTATTTAAGGAGGTGAAGTTTGTCTTCATATCTAAGCAGCACTGCAACAACTATGATGAGGCTCAGCAGGTATTACCTGTACTATTTTTAATAAGGTGGTGGTTGAGTTCAGAACTAAATCTCCAAACAATGTCAATCAAGGCAACGCTATGGGCTTTCACATACCTGTACCAGCTGGTGGCGCCAGCTGGGTAACTATCTCATTCCTTTTACATCCCTCATGGTCTTTTGGCCAAAAGAGGCAAATCCAGATGTGTAATCCTCATCCTACTGAGGACAACAGCAAAGCAGCTGAAGTTCACCTTCTCGAGGCACAAGAGCTAGTGCTTATGGCTTGTTTTTCCTGTGACTAATCCATATTTCAAGGCAGGGTATTGACCCAACAAACTCAATTTGTCTTTGTATCTCTTCTTCAAAACACACATCAACTTCCATCACTGAAGATTATCAACAGCTCTCAGAGAAACGAGCACTACGTCTTGATAGCGAAACCACACTGGAGCTGCTTTGAGCCAACTCCACCAACCATTCCTAAAGGCTTCAAAAAGCTTCTGCAGATTGCCATGGCTGATGGACATGCTGTTTGCCTAATTGGTTAAGACAGGCCATTTCTCAGTCTTATCTATTCTTCGAGGGGGTGAAGGTACAGATAGATAGATGCACAGGTATGCCTCATGCCAACAAAAAAACTCTCCTATGGAGGTCAGTGCACAGGTGTATAGTTTTGAAGAACCTTCTAAAGCTGGGAAGCCTGGTCAAACTGCCAGCTATCCACACTGTTCAATTTTGAGACCCATCAATAGCATCTATTCTTCTAACTGAGATCTACCCATTACTGGCACTGAGCAGCCTCTGGAATTGCTGTTATGGTCTAAGGAATCAATACAAAACTGTTTCTGTTGCCATCGGTAGAATGCCAATTCATACCCACAAAGCAGTAATAAAAAACTGAAAGGAATGCTCACAAATGCAACAGTACAATTTCAAACTAACTTCATTAAGAACGCCTTTGGCAGTAGATTCTTTGTTGTTTATAACTTTGTAATTAACAACCTGTAAAGACAAAGCAACATGCATGCAGAGCTTTAAACAATTTGATATACTGCATTTTGGTTTTGAAGGTGTCTTTTAATAGTTCTTTACAATGTATTCTGGAGTGCATCATTACACAAATTTCTTAGACTGAACTAAAACAATCTTTTTTTAAAGATACACTTGATACCATGTTTTCTTGAAAGCTGTCATCTTAAAAATACAGAGGTGTTTCAATTTAGCTAAGATATTAAAAGAATTGAGGAACCTTGTGCTCAATTTTAATGTGCTTTTCAAGGTCTACTGATGTTTGCTATATTTGTTTTTAGCTGCTAAGGAAAATGAGACAGAAAAAGAAAGCTGAGTTGGGTGAACGGTTCATAAAACTAGTTTGAACTCGCCTAAACAGAAATGTTATGCATCCCAAGCCTCATTTTTCTACTGAATGTTCAAGTCTGACTTTCAGCTACACTGCTTCTCTTTGGTTTTCACTATGTCACTCTGAAAATATTATTACCTTTTGTGTGATTAGAGAGAGTAAAATGTTTCCTTAATACATCTTTTTTTTTTCTTTCACAGTACTGTAAAGGAAAGTCAACAGTGCCATATTGATGTGAAAGAAGACTGAGAGAAATCAGGCTTAGTTACCTTTTGTTATAAAACTAAATATACCTTTGGAATAAAACTAAAGCTAAAAATAGCAATAGGGTTGGTTACTGATGACAAAGAGAGTACCAACAATCTCGTCTGCGTTCCTCCTCAGGCACATTGAGCCAAGCCTGACAGTTTCTAAAGGAACTATACTTTCCTGATACTCAACTTACCTAAAAGTTCAGCAGTACTTTCCTAGTTCAACTCATTATCTTTTTTAAATTGTTTCTTAATAAAGTAGAGCCACAAGGAATACAAGTTAGCAGTTTGATTACAGAAGCCACAAGAATCATGGCAAGTAGATTGCCTGTGGAGGACACCCAAAGGAGTAATCTGTGCGGATCAGCACAGAGATGTATCTGTCTGCAGTGGTCTGGTAGATAAATAACAGAGTTCATTTCCCAGAACTATTTATGACTTCTTTTATCAGACCCAACATTCACTAATTTCTTCTAAGATGTTTTCCAAACACACACAATTCCTGAAACATTTCCATTCTAGGATTAGAATTTCCCTTTCAGACTTAATCAGAAAGATGACATCTGTGTGAAAATCTAAACAATACCTTTTTGTAAGTGCTGCAACACAGAAAGCAGAAAAGAAAAATGCTTACGATCATTATTTCTAAACAGAGAGAAATGAGAAAAAATTATCAAGTAAAAGAGGAACAGCAAAATTAGACAGAAGATCAATCCGTTTGATTAGCCCTCTGTAAATAATGGTAGCTCTCCAGGTATTAAAGCAAAACCTACCTAAATGGAAGGAAAGGTGGTTCAGAAGTCTTCTGTTCTGATCCAAATGCATGAAAGATTACTTTGATGCTTGTGAAAGAAACTCTTTCAAAGATATGTAATAATCTATTACTGTTTGTAGAACGACAGAAAGTTCTCCTACCTATCCATCAGGCTCTGGACAAAGATGTGGTATTCAGATAAAGTGGTTTATGAGAACATGAAGGACACAGAGGCATGAGGCAGAATCTACATCAAAATTATGGTGCTGTTTTCTTCCAGTGTTGATTGATCTTGACAGTAATTTCTAAAATAATTCTGAAAACCTAAAATAGTGCCAGTGACAGGGGACTAAATGAAACAAAGCCAAGGACCTGAATCAATGGCCTTAGCAGTTCACTCAACACCTCAGCCTTACTTTGTACAGTGTGAGGACAAACATTTCTGATGACAGTGATTAACTCAGGAGCATGTGTCACCCTTCCTAGGTGACTGCAACTCCATTCCCATGGGCTGGCTTCCCATGGTGTTCAACTCCAACTGATTCTGCTGTTAGTTGACTGAGATGATACTGTATGAAAAGAATATCTCAAAACACAGATTTTACCTTTTAGGGATAACTTGACATTCTTGGTATTTAATGAAGAATGTTCAGACATAGTGGAAGGGAAGCTTTTCAGGTTTTGCAGTGGTGTTTGATAAAAGTCAAAGAAATCACATTTGGACTGAATCTTGAGACCTGAACTAGAGCTATTTACTAAGCTTTCTCTGATGAGACCTTTATCCTAACTAGTTCAGAAAGTTTCCATCAAAGAACATCTGCTAAGGGCAGAATAAAGCATTCATGGCACACGGGTTATTCATCACTGACAGAGCGCTGACGGCTCTAGTCCTACAGTCTAACCACATTTCTGAAAGGAAGCAGGTGGATATAAACCAGCAAAGAGCCTGAAAGCGAATCCATGGAGAAATCACATGGACTGACTGGCCAGCCCCTGAGCTACCAAGTTACTCAGGATAGCAACATGGCAATAGTTCTGCAAAAGGACTTGAGCCAACTTTAAACAACGATGGATAAGCCCACCTGCTCACTCTCCAAGAGACTTCCTCCACATATGCAACCTGCCAGAAGATTTAATAAACTAGAAGTAAACCTGTCTTGTGGCTACAGTATTGGTTAAAGCATCAAGTGAGTCTATCCCTTTGCTGTCATCAGCAAACAGTAAGAAAAAAAAGAAGAAATGTTGCATGATTTTACAGACCCTTCAGGTTAGTGCTCTCGCTCTCCAAAACCCTGAGGAAAACACATTCGTCTGACATATAAGCAGTCAACACTTCACATTAGGTACCTATCTAAAAAATTATTTTAGTCAAAGGTGATTGTTGCACTCTTTGATACTGGTAAAATGTCATGAGCATGCCTGCTCCCAGAAAGTGATGAGCATGAGCGTGTGAGAAAGAGAACGAGAAGGAGAGAGAAATCTGGAGAAGATCATGCAACTTGATCTGTGCTCATTAGCTGAGGGAGATGTGGTTTTGCCTAGGAGGAGAGAAGGGATATTAATGGCAAAATTACAACCTCAGGGTCAGGAAGAAAGTCTGAGTTTTGAGACTAAAGTTGGAGACCTGACCAAATGGACACTTCTTGTGGCTAAGTAAGCCTGGGTCTGCATATCCATGCCCTGAAGTGGAACTGAACTCCACCTGCATTTCTGAGAAGAAAAGTTTGCCTCATTTTTGCGGTATGTTGAATTTTTCCACATATTGGACCTTTTCCAAATAGACTTTGATTATGTAAGTCCTCTCTTTACCAAAAATAAAGAAAATATGAGCTTGAATCTTGCTGTGGCTGAAGTCTGCTGACTATAAGCACAGGGGGAAGTGTGAGCTGTACTTCTTGGATTGGTTCAGACTTGCAATGGTTCCAGTCTGGTCTGTATATGTCCCTCTCTGCATTACGGTACTTCAGAACAGACATACTGATTATTCACTGAGTGTGCACTGGAGTTGGCATAAGTGACTTCTGTGAAGCTGTGCAGATAATTAGTTGCCACATAATGTTCTTAGTACAGGGTGAATACTAAAATATGCAGTGTGCACAGATTTAAAGTAAACATTGGTAGTTTGCTAGCGGTAAAATTCTTGACAAATACCCCATGCTTCCTCTCAAATACTAATGTTTCTTTGAATCTTCTCAGTACCTAGATGGACAGAAGAGGAATTTCTTTAAATGAGAAAAAAATTACGATACTTATTAGCTAGCAAGGCTCTAAAAAAATAAATTCTGTTCTCTCAAAGTTATGACTTCTCAATACAAAAAGTGAAATCTTTCTAATAATATTGATTACTATTGTTAAACTGTGAAAGGATAGATTATCTACCCATGCAAATAAGGAGAAAAATAATTTCCAAATTCAGAAGAGTTATACAAAGAACGATTCCTCCCTAATGTAAGATGTTATTAGGAATATTTCATTTATATGTTTTCTTCAATACTTTTTCTGCAAAGTGAATTTAAGCTATGTGCTACATCAGGGGGACTGCATAACAATAACCTCTTTGTCAAATACATCTCAAGGACTGCTGCAAGGCTTATATTGTGTGATACCTTCCTGTACAAACCAGATGATGAGACAGAATGGCATCCTTGTAAATGGTCCCAAACTGGGGTAACTGGCCTGTCTCCAGCAGGTAAAGATTGGAGAAATCAGACTCTGGAAAACCTGGAGAATCTCCTGGGTTTCAATATGTGAATTGTTCTGCACCAGACAGAACTACCCACTGGGTGACTGGCTGAGTGACAACCCTGCTGGAGAGGACCTGGGGTAGTGATGGACATTGAGCTGAATGGGAGCCAACAGTGCATGCACATTGCAAATAAAGCGAAATGTACACAGGGCTCCCTTAGGAGGAACTTGTCTAGCAGGTCAGTATAGTTACTATCTAACTCCACTTGGTGCTGGTGAAGCTAAAAATGTTGTATTGTGCCGAAGCTTCTGTCCCTCTCTTAGGGAGTTATCTTGAGAAACTGGAAAGAGTCCAGCATAAGGCTATACAAATGGTTCACGGCCTACCGTATGGGATGCTAGAGATTTGAGGTTGCTTGGTCTGGCAAAGGGAAGGTTAAGGGATATTCTAGTAGCAGTCTAGGCCTGCCTGAAGGGGATTTACAAAGGTGACAGAACCAAACTCTCCTTGATAGGAACACAGGACAGAATAAGGCTGTGGAGGTGCCATCTTTGGCTACACATACCCATGCTGACCTAATCAGTGTTGGTGACAGGCTTTTTTTGACTACGAGGTTGGACTGGAGACCTCATGAGGTTTGTTTCAACCACAATTTTAGAAATTCTATGATTTCATAATCTTTATTTCAATACAGAAGGATGCTAAAATGAGAACCCTCTCTCATAGTCAGATGCAGCTTCATCATTGGGGTAGTTAATTCAGCCGACTGACATAACTTTTTTGTTTTGGAATCGTTAAATGGGATTTACTCTGGGATCACTGATCAATTAAAAAAAAAAAAAACAAAACCAGATTATTTCCCCAAATATTTTAGACTATCGTTTTAAATGATTCTTAGGTAAAACATTCACAAGAAATCCTGAAATAAGCAAACTCTTCTTAGAAGCTCAGTTTGGTTACACTGAATATTTTCCAAATCTCTTCCAATTTGTGGCAAAGACAGACAATGACAGGAATTTTAATAGTTCTAGTGTGATGCTAAGTGAAACTTACTGGTTTCAGCTGATACATTCAAACATCAAAATACTGATTTCAAAAGTGTGAACATTCACAACTGAAAAGTTTAGAAGAACAGCTGCTACTGGGGACCACCAGGTTTTCATGTGGCTAATGGATTTTGAGCAAAAAATATTCAGGAACTATTAATTGCAAAGATCAGAAGCTTTCTTTCCTTCTTACATGACATACACCCATCATGACGTTCTTTCCTCCTTGCTCCTGAATTCTCAGCTCTATGCCATTTATTTCTCAAGTATAACACTAAAGAGTAGTTCTTTTGTTGATACTTACATTAAATTAACAACTCCATTGGCTACTTAGCAGCATTTTTCCTACTTTGGATTTGGATTCCCTGAGACTGTTCTGGTGTGAGTACTGTTGGTATTCACACCATAGACATAAAATTCAGTCCTTTCTGGAAACAAATAAATTGTGCTCATGTGAATACACAAAAGATGGACGACACAAGCCAGGGCAGTGACTGGTGCAGTAAGGCACAGCCCTTGTAGGAGCCTTTGCAAAGTACAAATGAATGATAATCTCAGAAAATTTACCTTTTAGTATGGGGCTCAGTGGTCAATTGAAAGCATTCAGGGTCAGCATAGTTCTTCTCTGCTTTCTCTCGGGAAGCTCCATGCACTGCTCCCACTATTCATGCGATTTCCACTGCTGAAATGACTTCCTTGTCTTGTGCTTTCTGAGTGCACAGCCCTCACTACTGTGTTAGGGCTTAAATCAGCTGCAGTGCTCCTGAGGGCCTGAATAAGGCTAAAGAGAACAGTTTTGACTCTGGTGTTTCAGTGTGCGTCTGAACACATATAGGGTGGCAATCGTCTAGCTCTACCCTGACAGGTGGATATTTTAAATGGATTATTCAATCCATCTAACCCATTAAACTAGCAAACCCCAAGAACAAATCCCTAAGTTGCTAATCCAGTAGAGTTACTCACACAATGGCAAAGAGCTTTGGAGAAGTACCAAGGACAAGCTAAAATAATGAGACTGTAAACCCCAGGAGACAAGTTTGTGAGTTATCTCAACTGGTATAATTCTCAGTGCTGCACAGTGAACTGCTAGATGCGGGATCATGAAAAACCCAAGTGATGGATCTGTGATGAAGAAAAACCTTTCAGTCTTTGTCAATGAGGGAGCAGAGACCAAGACAAAGGAGACAAATGCCAATTCCATCACTGAGTAACATGTAATCCAGTTCATGGAGTAGAACTGGGGTAGCTCCAAAGGGACACGCCTGCCAGTCCTGTTCACAGGAGTGGAGATGCTAAGTTGGTTCCAGAGAGAAGAGATAAAATAGAACAGCAAAAAGAGAGGCAAAATAAATAATTCAGCTCAGTGGCAAAAAGATTTTTTTTTAATGTCACATTTCCAATCTTTGAACTATTTTGGCAATGCCTTCTTCGGCTTATTTGTCACTTGTCAGATACAGAAGAACTTATCTCCATGGCAACACATTATATTAAATGTAGGAAGCAGAAACTATCTATCAGCATCTAAGCTTATTAAAGCTCATTACATAGTAACCTAACGTAAGAGGGGAATTGGGACCTGTACTGAAGGAAAATAAAACACACTAGTATATACCAACTACAAATGGTATATTACCTACATCCAAGAGGTTGAAGACAGTATCCAAATAGATTTTAAAACAGGAACAGCTTTCTAGGCAGCAAAAGATCTGCAGGTATGATCAGTACTCTAAAAGTAGTGTACAACACAGAGAAATGAGATGCTGAGACACTCAGTGTCACTCAGGAGGTAGGACAGGAGATTTCTGAAACCGGAATCCAGGCAAAGCAATGAAACATACAGTGAATAAGCAAGTAAGTGATCACAGGGACTGGGATTAACAGTTAAATTCTGCTGGTGAGAGGTGACTTTGATTTAAACTCAATTAACTATGAGTGGAGGGCAGTTAGCACTTACAGGAATGGACATATAAATCAGGTAAAACCCGGGACAACTGCACCAAGGTAGGTCTAGAAAGAACAGGTCATATACAGTAAACTCAAAGGAGCTCTGAAGTCAATGGAATCTGGTTTTATGCAATCATATCAATTAGTCTTAAAATGGGCTTTTTTTTTTTTTTTTTTTTTTTTTTTTTTTTCTCCTGCAGTGGTGCAAACACTATGTCTAGCTCAGGAAATGCTTCAGTTGTTGGTCAGAGGGTGGTGAGAGACCACTCAGAGCAGCACATGCTCTGCCCTTGTGTCCACATATGGCCACTGTCAGAAACACAGGACTGAGTTCCACGCACGTCTGCTGCGAGCCACAGGGCCACACACCTCTACTGTCAGCCATAGGGCCACTCTTAGGTTTTTACAATAAGAATAGTATTCCCAAATCTCTGAGTCTCTTTTAATTCACAAGATCGATGTTTCTAATTTATGTGTCCCCTTTTAACCTACAGAGGAGTATTGCTGGAGTTTTCCTCTGTACTCCGTACATTAAAAGATCTGTTCAAATGTTACCATGAAAAGCTACTTGCTAAGTTTTCGCGTACCTGAGATTATAGACACTTCTGCTATTGCAAGGGAGTATTCTCCATTTGGATGAGTGTTTGTGGCTTGCGCTTGGTGAGCCAAAACCCATCAATTCTCGTGTTGCTCTCGACCCTCAGCAGACAGATGTGAGTGATGTGTGCTACAGAAGCTGCTAAATACTTTGACTTCCAGGTTCATTCATTTGGGATAAGGTTAAAATATGTTCTTCATCCAAGAACCCTGTCCAAACTACTTTGCACAACCCTGATAACCAAGAAACATGAAAATTAATTAATAGCTATCTTTGTCCACTTGGTTCATTTTCACATGCTTCATTAATGAAATATCTTTAGGCTTCCTATCCACAGCAGGCATCGGGAGATAAATGAAAGTACTAAAATGAATGAACAAAGAGCTTGTTCAAAAGAGTTCACTCTTGTTAAAAGTTAACTGAGCAGGAAAGCAAAGCGAATAAATAGAACAAGGCCTGATAGAAAGTGAAGCACACCACATCTGTTATTCTACCTTACAGACTGGTATCGGGCTTCCAATCACAGGTAAAACTTTTCTAGACAGTCTCCATTACATCTTCTGGTGGGAAACATAGGAGAGAAATGCAAAACATAATCAGAATGAATATGAGAGATACCTGAATGGGGTTTAGTCTGCTGAAAGCTGATGTGTCCCACTTTGCTACGGGGAAAACAATCTTGGAGACAGCCCAGGTTGCAGTATTATTTAGAAGCTGCTGAGTTCACTCAAGGCTGTGCTGTGCTTTCCCCCCGCTTGTGGCCATCAGCCACAGCAGCATCTCTGAGACAGGTCCTCCCAAGTGTGTTTTTTGCCAGCTGGACTGCAATGCTAAAAGATACAGCTCTAACGATGCTCAAACTTACTGTCATACAGATACATGCTTTAGTGTTTGCTCTTCGTGCGTTCCTCCAGTACAGCGATCCATATTTGTGAGCTGGGTATCTTGCCTTTCAGACTCTGCTACCCAGGACTGAGAGTGGCTATAAAAAGGTAGGCTGAAGTCAGGATGAACCCATTATGCCAAAATAATTTTCAGGAACGAGGAAAACGTTCAGGCTGTTATGACCACTCCAATTAATAAAAGACTGCAACAGAAAACCTACTAGACAGATTAAATCAATACTATCTTATGACTCTCTTGGTCCTTAAATGCAGCCAGAATTACGTAATATGTCCCTCTACAGACACAATTCTGTACAGGAAAAATATGACCTTTCTTTCCTTTAAATCAAAATAATCATGCAATGACTTTTTCAAAGCTCAGTCTTATTACACAGGAACAACACAAGAGTCACAGCTACTATATTTTCTGTGTCTGTCTATATCAATTTTATGAAATTCATCTATCTGAACAAGAAAATTTTGACATTGGGATCTCAGAAATGTAAGTCATTATGAGACACTACTGTCATCTTTTCAGTATCATTGTAATTTATTTAGGAATCTTTACATGACCATTTTAATACTTACAGTAATCTGCAGAATGCTGGAATAAGATTGCTTTTTTCATCTTTTCATAGGTGCTTCTCTATCGTACAAGTGAGGACAGTCAGGAGACAGTATATCCCTGAAAGATCTTGCCTAAAGGACAGCCTTCTGATGGAGCAGAGAGGCGAGACAAGACACTGTTCTTCAATTGTCTTCCTCCAGCTTCTAATTTGTTAAAGGAAAAATGCCAATATTCTTCAAAAGTTCCAAGAGAATTTCTTCCTGGTTTAAAACCCCTATATGACACTTCAAAGAAGTGCTCTAAATCTGACAACCTGCAGGAAATGATCTGAGAACTAATGAGATGCCTTTTTCTTTTTTTTTTTTTCAGATGAGATGGAATTTACCATTGTTTGGGGATCTGTGCAACAGTTCAATCCCATCTCATCAGACAGACTAATGCTTTCTGCTCACTCCCCATCAAAGCTGATCAAAAGGTACATTTTCTTAAGCATGTCCTGAACTGCACAAGGAACAACCTGTTGGTCAGCAGAACAGGGAACAGAGAAAATGTATTTGAATTTAATGTATTTGGCATTACTATAATAATGAGATAAATTATAAACACACTTACATAATTATATCCTCCTTAAAATAATGCTAGGCTACATTCAACATCAGTAATTATTAAATATGAAGACTTGACTTTCAGGATGGTCATGTTAGCCTAGGTATGCTGCATTTCTTTAAAAGCATTACGCTGTTAATACTATGATGTATAAACATGAGTATCATAGAGGACTGAAATCAGAACCCAGAAAGATTTTTGTCTAAGAAATGCCTATTAAATGGTTCTGTTGCTATCTAACGCTTCTTAACTTGTACAACAGGTGTAAAACGTATAACATGTAATGGTGAAGCTATGTTAGCAAATATAGACCACTTGTGTTTACAAAGAAAATAACATTATAGGGCTAAGTACTGGCCTGGACTTTGGGAGGACGCACTTAATGTATTTTTGAGGTGAGCTATCAGAATAAATATCTTAGCTATGTTGCATTGTCTAGCTCTAAATATCCATGTAATGGACTACAGCAGGGTGACTTGTAAATCTATAAAGAAAAAAAAGAGATGCTATATATACAAAGTTCAGAATTTTATTTTTCTAAAACATGTATGTGGAGAAATCCACTTATTTTTCTAAAGAGCTTTTTTCTCAATACTTTCCGAAAAATATTTTCTTAGTTGATGCCAGGATGGAATTTTGGAGTCTTTTTATAGTCCGTATATAAACACTGCAATATGTTCATCCTGATTCTAGATAGCTTTATTTGTAACTAGTGCAATATTTAGAGTTCTTAAAAGAGAAATCATGAGAGTTCTCTTTAAAAAAATATAAATACTTCCTTTATAATCTTTTCCTTTTATAGAACTTTAATATAAGAAATAAAAAACATACAACTCGAGATTTTGTTCCTGTACCTAGATTTGCAATTTTAAAATTGACCGTGGCTTTTACTTTTCCCTGGAATACATTTTCAGAACAAAAGTAAAATCTTCTCTGGGAATATAGATGACAGGAATTAGTCCTTAAAAATCTGCATGCTTTTAAAAGTTTTAGGAAAAAACTCTACAAATAGTGATGCTACTGTTACACAACAACATCATTAAATACCAATGTACAACTATAAGAAAGATGTTTGTAGTATTTTTGAAAGTACCCAGCCACATAAAGAAGGGTTATTCCTTTGACACATCACCCATTAATTGATTTCAACTGTTATTTTGAGGAATAGCACACTGATGTTGCCACCAAACTCAAAGAGAGCATTATATATCATAAGAACCAGAGAACCATCATGCATGACAGTTCTGTGTTTCTCTTCTCCCCCCTCCCCCCCTCCAAAGAGTAAAGTTTATAAGTTTAATGCAAAATAGCGTGCTAATTTCTACTAAGTGCATTCACTAAGTCCCTAGAAATATCAGTGCTTTAAATCTCTGTTCACAGAGCAACAGAGTAAAAATCCTTCAACACAAAAAGCCACAGGGAAGGGGCTCCCTGAGATGTGAGAAGAAAAGAAGACAAGGCTGAGAAGTCGTTCTCAGGTAACACACACCTCTCCAACCACTTTGTTGAAGAGAAGAGGTTAAACTCTGCCCTTCAAGGTGTCTGCTCAATCTGGCTAATTCAGGCAGGGCCAACAGGTAATGTCCTGTAGAGTTATTATGGGAAACTCACTCCTGAGCAGTTCATCCTCTCAGTAGTCATAACCCTGCCAACCTGGTCCTCCCTCTTGGGCACAATGGACTTGCTCCTTCATCTCATGATTGCTTTTTCGAGAGACAGCCAAAGCCAGCACTACTGCCTCGCCACCATCAAGGCTGAGTGGCTGGGGTCTTCCTCCCAGAGAGGGCAAGGACGAGAATGCCTCCCAGGGGGATAGGGCATCACATTTCACCTTGCACAGTGCTGCCCACTTTGGACCCAAACCAAACACGATGAAGCATCCACTTCATCACTTTGGCTTGGATGGTGTTTGGTGGCTGGCTATGCTACCATCCTCCCACCACGGGGAGGTGAAAGCATGGCAAAGCCTTTTATTAACAGTCTTCACAAGAACAGCACAACCTCCTTCTTTAATAAATGTGTTACACTTCTAGAAAAAAAATCCTAGTTTTCTCCAGTCAAACTCGATTAATTTTCATTAAAGCTATTTTAGTTTGCTCAAGGCATCTTAAGTACCCTGTATAAATGAATTAGGAATGACAGCTTCTCCAGCAAGGGGATAGGTGACCATGTTCTTTTCTTGTACAGTACATACTTTCTGAGAACAAAGGAAAAAAGCCAGCATGTTATCTGTATGCATGTTATTTAAATAGCTCTCTCCTCTTGCTTTGTGAGAGTTTAACATTCCCAGTGATGTGTGGAGAAAGACTTTGAAACATAAAAACGGGACTTCAGATAACATAAAATGACTTCTCAGCAACAAATGCACACATCTGCTGGTCTATACATGTGCTAGGCAAAGCACAGTGGAATTTTACAAACAAATTTACAGCATGTCAAAAGCTTCAGCGAGAAAGCACACTGAGTGATGCTCTGTAATAATGGTACCTGCCTAGGAGTGCTCCACCATTGCCTGCCTGTGCTGTGGGACATCTGTTGCTGCACAGGGATACAAATCTTAACACCTTAAATTAGACAGAGCCTTATTTGTTCAACAGAATTTTCCTGTTACAAGCACTTGCCATATTCTTGTAATTCTGGGACCTTTTTCATGTCTTTGGAAGAGACACAGCAATTAAAGTGGATTCCAGAAGACCTAACAGAGAGGAACATTTTTTCGTAGGCAAATGAGATTTCTGCTTACCTTAAAATATTACCTAAATACTTCATCTTAATTCCAAATTTATTTAAGTTTGGACTGCACGAGATAAAGTATTCCCCGTGTCTCCTTTTCTGATGTATAATAAAGTGCATGCAAACCTTATAGCAAACCTTTCAGCATCTACAAGGCAAGCTAATGACATGCCCAGACCTCCTGGACTGCTGGGCGTCCCTGAGGATGAGGGCATTCAAGAAGGAGCATGCAAGGCAATGACAGGAGAATTGCTGCAGTGTGTTGTGAGGCTGGGACCGTGTGAATCAAGTTATCAGGCTGGCTGTGGGCTGGTGAAGCAGACTGGGGAACAATTTTCAACTTTGCTTCTTTCAAAACAAGTGAAGGAGAACAGCTTCTGCTAAGAGCTAAACAAACTTCTGGGAAGTACTTATGTGCCCAGTCTGAGGTTTACCAGCCCCTGTTCTAATCAAGGGATTTGGGTTTCGTGTGGCTGATGCTTTAGTTATGGAGTTACTCATTGCAGAAAGCCGTTGCCTTGGTAGCTGGGTGACCCAGGGGGTTAATAAAGCGAATTTTCACCCCAGAGATCTGTGAATCATGCCTGGCTTAACAGACAACACTAAATGAGTTTGGTGGTCTCAAACTAGCCCACAGTCTCACGCTAAAATCCCAGCATCATTTCAAAAGAATTTACCATAGATGGGATTTTCGATCCATACGAGAGCTAAGAGTGGAATAATAGGGTTATGTTTCAGGGCAGGATGAGAGGCCATTAAGTAATCCTAGTATATTATAAGTAGTGTAAGTTTAAATACATGTGCATAAAATGTCTGGAATTAAATTTAAAAAAATTATTTAATTCCATTACGAGTTTAACTTTTGACCAAACAATTGCAAGGAAAAAGAGAAACAGCCTTTCCCATGCAGTGCTGAAGACAGTGTTATTTAACTATGTATGCAGTGGCAGTGTACAGCTCTCTAGTAATGGTAGTATCGGTTGTTGTGGAAATGCAGTGTTTCAGAAGTGTCTGAAGCAGTTGTTTTTAGAGCTAGACCTATAACAATAATCAACTCATTTACACCAAGACATCAGATGGGTTTTGAATATTTCTGTCAACAACAGTCCTTAAATGCTCGTCTCCTCGAGAGGCTAAAGATTTAAAATTCGCTGTGGACTGTTGCTGAATGGAAAAAGCTGCTTGACAGCGCTGTCCCACAGATATTCCACCTTCTGAGGGAAATGAGGATTCTAGTCTCGGGTTTGTTACCTCACTCAGCATTGTGCATCATGCCAGAAGCAAAAAATATAGAAAGAGCTGTTTATAGATAATTTTAAGACATAATCCCAGAGCAATGTCGATATCCTGACGTAAATAGTACTTTTGCCTCTTCTGAGCAAAGTACATCTGAGGCACTCCTCAGCTGGCTTTCTGTGAACTAAAGGGGCAGAAACAATGTTGGAGTATATTTTGCCGGTGCCCATTGCTCTGGCTAGATCCCAAGCTGATGTAAATCAGCATCATTCTGCTGCAGTCCTTATTTCATAGAAGAGGATCTGAATTTTACTTATTGCCTCAGTCGGTGAGAAGTGGGAATCCGAAGCTGTCAAAGGGCTGTCACTGGGCAGGTATATCAAGAAATCCAACAGACTGTAGTACATTTTCTCTTTATAAAGTATAAACAGCCCACATGTTTAGGGATGACAGCAGTCCCGGGAAGGGGGCAAGAGGGAGAGATGTGGGGAGCGACAAATAGACTGCAAATTAAAATTAATTGCATCAGAAACTTAAAGGAAAGATACAAGTTGGGTGCTGTGTATAGAAAATATCTTATTGCAGTCAAGCCTGACCCTGTTCCTTGAAAAGCATTTCTCTGATTTGTTCAGGTCACAAGTGGGATGGAAATGAGCCTCCGTACTGCTTCTTCACACATCCGGATTTAATAGACTTTTTTCCACTGATAAAAGACCACTAATGAGTTCATTTTCAAGCTATTAAATTGGCTAGAATAGCTGGTTCTGCTGATGATTGCACAGAGACCTGATGGTCACAGTGGGTTTTGTCTTTGGCTGTTAACCATTTGCTGCCTCAGAGTTGCAATACAAATATTTAAGTAGAAAAGGAAGCACAAAAAACCTTGCCCCATTGTTGTGCCCCTCCCTGCCCCTTTCTTTGTTCTACCCTTTCCATTTTGTGACTCTGTGTGTTTCTCAGATGCCGGTAAACACAAATATTCCTTCCCTGCTAGCTCTTGTATCAGCAATACCTTGCATGATCCAAACAATTAGAAGCGCATTCAAAATGACATTTGAGTTTGGTTCTGGATGAGAGCACAATTCATGTTTTCCTTTGTTCACTGAAATGTTTTACTTCAGAGTATGACAGTTCCTTCCTGGATCTCACACTCATTTTTCGGCTGGGCTGGAGCCTGTGTCCTTGTGAAATTACACGGAATGCCCAGTGTTACATAGTGCTGCCTGAAATCTTAAAAGAACAACACATTTCTTTAGTCATACAAATTAATGTTATTAAGGAATCACTAGGGGATTTCTCTTTCAGTTTAGATACACATCACTTGCACTATCATGCAGTCTATCAGGCTTTTACAGGCAAACAATTAGCTGCACAGCTGCTCAGGGCTATAAACTCTGCCCTCCTCCATGCTTGGGGGAGGCAGGGGCAGGTTGCTCCTCATACTGTCAACAGCACTGTCTCTTTCTGTTCAGACAATCTTTTAATGAGTTGTGCAAAATACGTCAGAAATGGATTTGACCTCGACCTTTAATATGCATGGAACTACAGATGTGGCACCACAGAAAATGAGTTGCATACCAGCCTTTCAACATACAGTTATATTCACCAACCCTTCTTCTTTACCTCTACCTTGCCTTAACTCATCATTGGTTTTGCTTGGATGCTCTCAGAGACAGCCACCCTCAGCAGCACAAGCCACTTGAAAATGCGTTCAGTGCTAGACAGAGAAAAGAACATGCCTGAAATACGTCTGAAATACTAGAAAGCCAGGTGTGTCCATTACTTAATGTGAGCAAAGCTTTTAGCTTTGTCCTTTTCCACCTGGCCCAGGGGAAAGGTAAGAAGAAGGAAGGGTAATGGGGAGGCTGACTCTGGGCACTGCCTTTTAACACCCGGCAAACTTTTTCTGGCATGATGACTGCAAACTATATTAAAGGTATTAAATAAGAGAAAACATCAAGCCGTTAAGATCAAAGACTGTGCAGCAGTTTCAGAGGGTTAAGCACATTCATCCTCCACAGTGGCTTTGGCAATACCAAGTTTTAGGTTTCTTCCTTGTCTTCCACCAAGTCTCTGCCTACACCATGGGTTCTCATCATGCAACGTTCTGCTAGTTTTTCCATCTTGCTAGGACCGGCAGCAGGTTTCCCTGCTTCTTTGTCCCTATGCTTACCTTCTAACCACCTGCTGCATTCAAACCTCTTGTTTTTCCATTCTCCACAACTGGCTCCTTGGAACCGCCCTCAATGAGACAGGGTTTGTAAAAAGAAGGAAAATGCAACGCTAGATTCCTTTCCACACCACACAAAGTTACGGATTTATGCATTTGTGAATTTTATGCTCATTGAATATTTCCTTTCAAGCGTAACTGATGTTTTCACACTCAACCTGCCTTTCCAATGATACATCTCTTGTTTAACTTTAAAGAGAATGTAAAGAAGAGGTACTTTGTCACACAGACTTTAACATCGATGTGGCCTTCCTTTATTCTTTACTGACTTAATTTAGTTAATGACCTTTTTTTTTTTGCTGTCCTTTCTCTCCGTGACCACTTTTACCACTACCAGAGTGCAGACAGCACACTGCTTATGAAATACAGCTTGTTCCCAGCTGAGTTTGACAATTCCTAAAATTAAAAAAAAAAACCACAAACATTTCCAGCCACAAAATTAAAGCTCTGGCTTCCAGATCTTCACACTGCGATGTTGGGATAGTTTATGGGTGACTTAAAGGCCAAAAGGTTGGAGTGGCACTGCACAAAACATGCTGTGTGGTTTAAAGGAGTCCCAGGTCACAAGCTGGGACAGCAGCCTGTAGTCATTTGATTGTTCCAGCTGCTACATGGGGATAACAACTGTGCAGAGCGAATGACATCCAAGCTTTTCTGCACCTGTAAACTGGTAAAGATACCGGTTTGCTTTTAATGAGATTTCTTCTGAACAAAAATTTCAGAGAATGACCATATTTCTGTTTTATTTTGTAATCTCTCTTTTTGAGACTGGCATTCGTAAGACACTGGAGGTCCTTTCTGAGAAGCGCTAGAAGTGAATCATGACGTTGCCATTTCAGTCCAACTGATTGACAACTGTGCTGGGACTGTAACACCACCAACACACAAAACCCCTCCTTGCTGCTTATGTGTCCCTCATGTCCCACAGCACCAGCCCAAGGAGAGGACAAATAGCAGGCACCAAACAATGGGGAAAGGCAGAGACATTGTGGAACACTTCAGGTATGGTACATAGGTCAATAAGGAACAGTTTGCAGATATCTTTGGAGAGAAACGCCAAGATAAACGAAAACGTAAGAAATCCCAACACTTGCCTTCACAAGATTTGCTCCCTAAGACAGGTGCATCAAATGTTGACCATAAAATCAGAGTCTAAAATTCCTAAAAGAGGAAATTTTTGAAGATACTTTTTATTTTTTTTTTTTTTTTCCTGGCTGCAGCCACACACTGAGTCTACTCACAGTATCCCTTGTAAGCCGACTGCAATCAATCACCTCATCCAGAACAGAGCTGCCACACAGTTGATGCGTCAGTGTCACAGGCTGTTTATTTGGTTGTACACAACCACTCTGCCTGCAGAGCAGCCACAACCTGGAGCCCTCTGCACGATACAGAGGAAGTATTTAAAATCAGCTTTTTGTCAACTCAAATCTTCACTCAGAGATCTACTTCATTCTGTTAAAAGTATCAGAAGGTGGCCTCCCCTTTATTCCAGTCCTGAAGTACCTCTTGGTGTAACAAAGTTGTGCACGATTAAATTTTTCTTCAGGCAAAAAATCTTGTCTTGTAAATATTTGTAACTGCATCTCAAGAGAAAAATTGTTGATGCTCAGTAATGGGTCATCACCAAGATGATGGTGACCTTATTATGAACATGGCAATACAAAGTCACAGAATTTTAAATGTAGTTATGCTCATGCCACTATTTCATATGTGTTAAAATTTTGTGATGTCTGATTTCAAACATCAAGAATCTGCTAATATTTCTTTTTAGTTAAATTATTTTTTCTATGTGATAACGCAAGTTCCTCATTGATAACAAGCTGAAACTGAAATTTATCTTACAATAAGTTGACGCAAGAACAGCTTCTTTCTTCTTAATAAAAGGGAAAAAATGCCTCTGAACCAAAAGTGTTGCTTTTGGGCCTGCATTTAAGAAGTTTCAGCAGGCAAGAAAAAAATGGTGACTAGAAGAAAAGATGTCTACAAACTGGAGAGCTAGAGGAAAAAAGGAGTAAAAATCAAAATGCACTACAATTTCCTTATTTCTCAGTGCACGCCCAAAGACTCTACTTCTGAAGAATCTTTGTCAAACATATTGAAGCATCCATTTAATTCTCCACAAATGATAATTTTCTAAGTTATGCAGGCTCACTTCACAAAAGCCACTGCCTCTGTGACCTACTTACTCAAAATGCAAAGCAGAGCCCACAGCCCATTGCATTTGCAAGCTGACAGATTTGTGCTTGGATGGAGAAATGTGCTCTGTTGGGTTGGGGTTTCCTGCTGTGGGAAAGCAGTTGCAGGAGAGGGCCTTGATCATGCTGGAGCAGCCAGCAACCTGGGTTTTTTAGAGTTGAATCCTGGGTACTACAGTATTTTATGATGAAATCAAGTCACGAGGCAAGTGCTCTTCAGTAGAGGTAAGATACGTTGCTGCTTCTCCAGTGCTTATGAAAAGCATCGTGTTGAAAAAGTAAGGCTTTTTATCAGAGAACATGTTACAGACAGAGGTCAGTATAAGCAATGCTCAAGTAAATTACAGTTAATGAGCTTTTTAAGTTGACTAATTAAAATGCATTGTAATTCTATATCGGTATTTCCAAAGTAGAAGCCACCAAATCCACTGAAGGCCATTTTAATTTTGAATAAGGGATTTACATCATAAGATTTAACAATCCAGTTTGAATTAGCATTTTTTTGTAATTTGAATTCAAATTTTGTGGCATATTTGGTATGGGCAAAACATAAAGCCCAGTTCTAGCAATGCACTGTGGCAATGAAATCTGTAACAGGTGAGGAAGATTTCCGTCTCCATGACAATATTGTTTAGGTTTTCTGACTAAATACTAAATGGTATTTAATACCATTTTTAGCAATCAAATGTAAGAGAGACTATTTCAAATAATGGTTAGAATCTGAGTCTCGCCTTATTGTAGAGGTCAAGAAGCAGGATCAAAGGTTGCAGACTACAAATTCGGACCACCAAATTGCAGGCAAAGGAAAATTCAAGCAAGAAAAAGGGAAAGGTCAATGAAAGCAATGACCAAGAAAGGTATCATTACCAAAGCAGTGTGGCTATTGCAACTAGCCTCAGCTATTCTGAGACAGACAAAAAGCTCGTTGTCAAGAAGCCATCAATACACATCACAGTAACGGTCCTGTCTGGCAGCCCCAATTCCCAGCCGTTGTGTTACAGGTTAATAATTCATCTCCTCTCACCAGTCAGATTGTACCTTGACTCTGAGCCAATTCATAACAAGTGCTATTATAAAATCACAAAAAACTCAGGTTAGTCTAATGTTTGAGAAGATAGATAGCCCAAGTGCTGATACAAAATCTTCTCTCTTCCTCTGAACTTCTCAAGGTTTCACAACCCTTTTTTGACATACAGGTGCTGCTGAATATTAACCAAGCTGGATTGTTCCTGATGCACAACAGGGCATGATTATTTTTAAAAATGAAACACAAGAAAACCTTGGAAATTTCATTTGCATGTAATCAGCATCCATTTCCTGCAAATGCAATGCCCAGTCAACCAGAAGAAAAATGGCTTTTAAAAGCAGGTGTTCTTCCTAATTATTGTTGATTCAAGCAAGTTATTAACACCTACGTGCACCCAGGTCTATGGTAACGTAACCTTGTTTGTCTGTCAGCAGACATCCGCTTGAGAAAAGTGTCTTTTGGGTTAGTCCTCAAAACTGGAGTTTAGCAAGAAAGAGTCCAAATTAGCTAGTCTTTCTCTTACGTGAATAGCACATTATACCTTAATGGACAAAGTTAATAACCAAGATAAGGGTGAAACCCAGCCTGTTCTGCTGTTGCAGCATGAAGGAAGGGTACCTATGAACAGAACAGCAGTGGTTAAACATGCACAGAGACCATTGATATATTCAAGTAGTTTATTTCTCCAGGCTTACAAATTTGATTCCCGTGGAGTACAAAGCTATTAAAAATATGACCTTTCTATACTGTACAACTTGGCGAAAAGCCAAATAATAACTTTGTTTGACTTGGGTAGTGTGATAGAGTGCCTATTCAGCTGGAAATAAAATGACTTTTCTTTACAGAAAATTATACCTGCAAGACTTAATGTCCATCATGAACATAACACACATATGGAGTCATTAATTCAGACTCATGGCAGCCACTCTCATAGAAGTAAAGGCACATCGTTTACAAGTGTAGCAGAAAATGTTGTAAAATTCTGTTGCTTGCCTGGCATTTGCACTGTGGGGGGGAGAAGTGAAATAAGTACTGATACTGAGTGATAATGCAGAAAATAAACAGATTGTATAGCTAGTATGTCACTGATGCTTTGTAACTCCTTGTCTTGAACAAGCAGTTCTTTTTTATACTTTCTGATATGCAAACAACGGACAGAAATGAATCCTGTGTTGATGTTAGATGGATAGCACATTTGATCCGATCAAATCTCTTGCTAGTGCTTCCACTAGTATCAGTGTCAAAACTAACACATTTCAGTCCAGTTACAGGTAAAACCAATGACGCACATGAAAGAAAAATTGTCCTGTTTTCAAGAATGTTGCACTGAATTCTAGCTTTACAAAAAAACCCCAAAGACGACAGAAATTGTTAGGTGATAGGAAAAGAAAATGACCATCTCACCTTCCAGGTATCTTTGGCTTTAAAGGTGTATTCTGTTTTAATTAGACTATAATGATGCATGATAAATACCATCCTTGAAAAAAAAATAAAATAAAAGCCTGTAAAATTAAATTTTTCCCCTTACTTAGAAAGATAAATTATTTTGCTGACTTCTACTGTTTTTGCTTACTATTTGTTTGGTTTTGGGGGCACAAAGGATTTTTCAAAATATTATTTTTCTGGAAAAACAAATAATATTTTTTGGGTTTCCAGCTGCCTCACTAAACCACTCCTATCCATTTCACTTACAGGCAGAAAATGAACTTGTGGAGACAACTCCAAATAGTCAATCATCATTTCAGTCTTCTCCACTGCTTGGTTGTTTTAATCTGCTTCTTCATTTATCATCATAGGGTACTTTCCTCACAAATTATTTCTTTTCTTTCATGTTTGCAAAAAGTGCATTCTAATGATTCTATGATCTAATCAGAAAGATGTTATTGAAAGAATCCACTGGAATATGTAGGACTACTGAGAATTTGTGAATACAAGATGATTAACATATTAGAATAAGGACCTTCTACTCCTGTGAAAATATATGTACACTTCATAATTACCACACAGGCTCTGAATTTTGATGTCTTGTCTGAAAATTGGATTTCCAGTGAGTTGTATTTTTCTATTTAACTGTGGCAATCATGCACAAGGGAATCATACTTCATTTAAAGCAAGGTATTAGGAAAGCAATGTCTATTTTCACTCTCCAAAATGCTGCAGAGGAATGGCTTAAAAGAGATGACAATTTAAATAAAACCCCAGTATTCTGTACAGTAGAGTGAAATATTTTTTCATTTGTTTCCTTGACTTTTGTTATGAAATACCTTCCAACACAGGAGTTACCTCAGAAATTTAGACAGAAGTTGCATATCACATATATCCTACTGAAAACAACTGTCTGTATCATACGCTCCATTTCCAAGGAAACTCAGCTGGGCAACAGTCTGGCTACATGAGAGTTTTCCTTCCCATTCCTTCAGCTTAAGAATGCTTTATGTCTAAAATCTGGAAACTTACATCCTTTCCAGGTTAAGAACACTCATTTCATGTTCCACCAAATTAATAGAAAACACGTGATTTCAGTGGAGTTTTTAACTTTTTGCTGAAGTATCAGGTCAGCTATAGAATCCAACTAAGCCTCTATCTTAGGTAAGTTTTCACGTCTATATGCTCCACAAGTGTACTGTGAACTTTGAAAAGGAGTGGGTGGCAACAACAGGAAAAGAATCTGAATCTGTAGCTGTGTCTTTGGTACCAATGGAGTTTCAAGAACTGGGCTTCAGAGTCAGTTGCAAAGAACCCTTCCACCCACATCAACAATCATTACCCACTCTTTTAGTCCGGTTATCTTCTAAGAAGTGTTTTGTTGCTGTGTTTTCTCTTTCAAGTCCTTGAAGATGATTTGTTTTCATCTGTAGACTCACTGCTGAATTGCTTGGGGACCAACAAGGAGCAGTAAGGTTCAAGCAGTATAATTCATTTCCCATATTCGGCGAAACGTTGAAGAGTGTATTTAAGACTTTTGATCAGCCTGTCAACGACCGCACATCGGCCAGATGCCTTGACTACCAGTGGAATTATTCCTTCATATTTAATTCTGAAGTTAAAGCAGACTTGACTTTTGTACACAGAGGAGGAGATATGAGTGGTCTTTCCACCAAGAATTCCATAAGGACTTGGAATGCACACCTAACAACCTTCAGCTTAAAAGTCACTATTCCCTCATGTTGCCTTTCTTGGGGATTAGGTGAAACCGTGAGTTGTGTTCTAAATGAGTTTAGAGAGACACAATTCCAAATACTGAGATCCTGTTTACTCATCTGTGAAGAGTTTCAGATCTGACTGAAAGTGTGCTGCAACATGACAAACTCCTGTGCCCTTTTACTTTCTCTGAACTCACTTCAGGGTTAAGAATCTAGTCACTTGTCAAGTGCCAAACAGCTATTAGAGAGGATTGATCAAGTGGAACGTGATGGCAGGAGCAACAGAGAAGCTACAAACGAATGTAATTTCATATAAATTATGAAGCCACCAGTATGCACACAGCGCTGATCGTGGTTGCTTACCCTAAGCAAAGCTGGATAATGAAAAGTTGTTTTTAGGTTGCGTAAAGGTATACTGTATGAAAGCACTGGCACTGATTTGCCATTTTGGGACTATGCATATATATTGCCTGTTGTCTTGTCTGCTGGAAAGATTAGAGGCATGAACTGTTCCTGCTTCTCTATGATACTGCCTTCCTAGGAGAATACCAGCCACTAACTGCATAATGGAGCGATAGTAAACATATTAAGGAATAGAAGTCTCAAAACATTCCTTCTGCTTTCTTCTGCTTATGGTGAAGAGATACTCTTAATACAGACATTGTGAAAGATCGAGAGGGGACCTCATCAGTGCTTTATAATAACTGAGTATAAATCCAAAGCTCTATGGGTAGTATCCATGATTAATTGCATTCAGTCGACATTAGACTCTGTCATTATCAGCTACTTGCTGCTCAGCACTCGCTACGCTGTTAATTATTGTTGTGTGGCTCTAAGGGATATTTTCAAAACATTTCAAATTCTGCTACTGTAATAGCACAGTGAAGAAATCAATAAGCTGCCATTTAGCAGATGAAAGACAAACAGATACTTTTATAAAGATGTTTTGAATCATTTTGCTTTATCTGAGACCAGATAAGCTATCATTGATAACAGAGGTGCGTCCAAGACAGCACTGACATCCAGTATACTGTCTAGACTTCACTGAAACTGTTTTTTTAATCCACCCACACATGGAGCAATACCCTCTGGCACATAAGGCAAGTGAAAAGATTAAAAGGATTGTGTTCAGACCCCAAATTTTTTGGAGTGGATATTTTAATCAAATTTTTGTTAGCATATCCCTTGTGACTTGGCAAAACACCACCACCTCATGCTATTTTTTAATTTATTATTAATAATGAGATGGCCATGGTACTAATGACATTTTAACACGAAAGAAAATACTATGTTACCAAACCAGAAAACAAAGGGCCTACCTGCTGATACATGGTCTGGCACTGATTCTGTATTATCCTAGCATTTCAAAGCTCACATTAACTTCACCAGACCACCAAACCACACGCAATGGAGTCTTTTCTGCTGATGTTCTACTTAAAATGGTCAGCCTTTAAAGTTTTATCCATGGGGCATGTTTTATCCACGTGGAAGATATGCAGCTGTGCAATGTGCAACAGAGGTAATAGATTGCTATGGCCTGTAGCAATCTGTATCATTAATTATCTCTGATAATTAAAAGCAAGATTAAATTTAGGTAACAGTCCTAGAAATGGAAAGAATCTAAAAATGAGAAAAATATTTTTAAAAATCCTTTTCAATTTACTTTTTCTGAAATTTTTCATAACAAGATATTCCTTTAATTCTGATCTGCAGGAAAGGTTGAAATATGCTCTCTTCTGATACAGAATTAAATGAATTTCTGACATACCAACACTTCTAGAGTTAGGTAGGACCTTTATTTAAACTAAGTGGAACAGATCCAATAGCTGAAAGAAACAGGCTCCACGTTGAGATTGCTGGAGTACATACTTCGGGTGTGGGAGAGCAGGAAGAACCAAAACTGGAATATGTGGGATGCAAAAAAACAGAGTTACTGGCACTTGCCCATCATGGGACGACATCACAGGATCCTTCTGACCACAAATTTCATCCCACACCAGGGACTGTGTCGTGATCAAATTTACAGCTCCTCTGGTCTCTCTCCGAAAAAAAGGTTTTAGATAGTCTGTTTGGATTTCTTAGGCATACAGGAATGCACTGGGTACCCTTATTTACCAAATTACCATCAAAACTAGTGGACCTTATAAATGGCTTTCATTTTTATTCCTTGGGTTTTGACCTATAAAACTGTAGTCAGTTCCATATGGGAGGCGCTACAACTAGACCTAAAGAGCAAATATTTAAAAATAAATAAAGTGTATAAATTATCTGTTTAATGAAGATACCAAGAGACCTTGTAAATCAACTCTAGCTATCAACTAATGCTATTACCTAAATGAGATGTAGTGCCTGAGAGCATCTGTGAACATATCCCTATGCCTATACAATGAGATTACACATACAAGGGATGTGTACCTACAAGCAGGGGAGCCTAAAGCAATCCAGAGGCAGCAGTTTTACAAGTCCACATTTGTGGAACAGAGATCTGGATTATGTGTGTCTGAACCATCAGCGAGATAGCGAAATTAAATGTCGATTACCATCCTGTTGAGAAATGGGAGACTGTGCTAGGGAGAGAACGAGAGCAAAGTGTGCCAGAGGCCAAATGATTAATATATTTCCTCAGTATTAGCATCAATGATGTGCTGCCTCAGAGGAAGTCACGGTTAAAGAGTATCCACTAACCTGATGCAAAGCTCAATAAAATATTAGAATAAATAGGATAAAAAATTACTTTCATATCTTGCAGGAAGGTTTTCTGATCCAACATATCTCCTATTGCTTTGCTGGGCTAATTTCAGCCTTATTTTGTGCTGTTCATGAAAAATCAATTATGTGACAGAAAGAGTGAGAGACCTAAGAGGCATCCACCTCTGCGCCCAGCAATACCACTAGCTGGAAATTGATGTCAGACAAGTTCTAATTAGGAGTAAAGCACAAATTTGCAACAGTGAGGGTGACTAACCACTGGAAAAAATTATGAAAGGAAGTGGTGGGGTTTCTGTCTTTGTAACTCTTCCAAGCGACTGTAGAGGCCTTGCTGGAAAGCATGCTTTTAGCTAAGCACAAATTACAGGACTCAACAGAGTCAACAAGATCTAATAGTTTGTAATGGATTGGTTAGACTGGACAAAATCATTACCACCCCGGATTTAATTTCCATGAATCTGCTAGCACAAGGAAGCTACCAACTCTGCTGGGAAGAAGATGAAGATGATAAAAGACTCCTTTCCTGAATTTGAGATTGCCAGCTGCATAACAGCATTTGGCAGACCTACTCTCAAACGAAACACGAAAGAAATGAAAATTTTATGAAAAGGGCCACTTGTTTGTTTTATGGTTAAAGTATAAAATCCTGCTGTCAACATATTTTCTTATTTGCACCTGAATTTCAGCTATGATAGATATTTCTGTTTAAGCATCACTCCAGCCATTCAAATTGTAATAGAGCTATTGCAAAATGGGGTGGCCTAAAAGTAGGTTGTAGTTGGGTACTCTGTTACTATTCTACCTCTTTTAGCCCTTAAATTTGATGAAATATCAATAAAAATGACACATTTATTTTTACTCTCTTAGGAAATAGGTGATGAAGGGTTAGTGAAGAAGCTAGGTACTGTGAGGTATTAGTGATGGACCTTTATACACACAACTGAGCTTTAGGCAATTTCTCCTTTGGGAGAGAAATTATGTTTTGGAGTAAAACCAAGCCCCAAGTGTTTGACTGTGTTTCCTTCACAGAAATGAACAGGTTTTAAGTAAGACAGCAGTCATTACACATCCCTACCTGTAAACAGGACGTTTTCAAAGCCTGCTAGACTGACTTTCAAGCAAATAGCTCTCATTTCTCTCTCTCCATTTAGATCTGGGAGATTAATTAAGCTCATCTACAGCTGATTAATACAGGTAGGAAGCCTGTGGCTTCCTCCAATTACATTCAGTTGATGCGGTACTACTATATATATTTATTTGCCTTTTAAGAAATGTATCTGTAAGAATGATCTAGGCAATTGTCGTGTCAGATTAAAATACATTATAAAATCATTAGTGAACCAAACCAGCAGTACATTCTGCGTAGCCATCTGGAAAAGAAGATGGTACGGAACAGATTAACATCTTTTCCTGGTAAGAGAAGGGATCCTGTTTCAAATATATATACTTGTACTTCACTAATAGCTGCTCAGTTGCTTTATTACTGTGTAAGCAAGGACATGCTTCCACATGGAAGCATGGAAAAGGGATGTGGTAACAGAAAAGGCTTATTACAAAGCAAACTATGACTGCTCCTTGACTGGTTCAAAAATGTAGACTGACTGGTGTCATACTGGTGCACTAGATGCCCGTGAATATCTTTGACATCTCTGACAGTTTCATCTGCTGAAGGATGGATCTACTCGTTTAACTGGGTAAAATCCCAGCATAGAAAACATGTTAAATAATATGAATGGGTGAATTGGGTATTTGTGGGGGAAAATGGTCTCTAACACATAGAATGCACCTCACAACTCCATTGAGACAAGACATGAGGCCTCTCAAAATCAGAATTCTTGATCCTAAAAAAATGTTCCCACAGTTCTTTCTATATGCAGGACATATGTGAATCAAACCAAATAGGAAAGTTCCTTAGCTTGAGAAAAGTGTTTCAATGTTTTCCTTTGCTACTCACAAATCCCATAGCAAAAACACCGAAGTGAGAATTGGGACTGGAGATTCTGATTGGCCGTAAGTCAGCTCCAGCACTGCACTATAGACCTGAGCTCGAAGAACAGGAACAAATGTATTTAATCATACTACCCTTCAGCTGTTCCAGCTACCTGCACTGCACAGATGAATCTGAGGTTTCCTGAACTAGCAACTTTCCCACAGGTTTCTGTACCACATGAACTTTACTGTGAGCTCCTTAGTGTGCCCAGAGGAAACACCACTGGCGTTAAATCGCACACAGGCAGTAATGGGATCATACCCATTTGCACAGAACACTCCTTTTCCAGCCTAGAAGAGGACAAAGAGCAGGAAGGTCACACAGAGCATCAGCTCCCTTCTATTATATCTTCCCTCCTGTACTATAATTATGTCTCTAATAAGTTTCATGAAGAAACAGTGCCTAATGCTCCAAAAGCTAGGCACAGGTTTAAAACTACATAAAAGAAACAAAATAATAATATGCCAAAACGTTAGATGAACATGCCTCGCTGTGTAATTCTGACCTTCCCTAAATACTTTGATTTTCTGCTTTTCTTTTTCCAATTCATGTGATCCCAGACTCCCAACCTCCCGCAACTCCCTGCTGGATTTATCAAAGAACAGCAACACGTTAACAGTTACAGCCATGCTCAAGTACCGTGCCTAGTTGCTGTTCACAATTATATACTATACAGTATAAACGTGCACAAACTCTACATGCAGGATATCTCCTCAATTCATTCGTATTCAGTCCAGTACCTGGGATTAATTCTGCGCTAATTTTACCAGTTTCAATGGGATTATTCTTTTTGCATCAAAGTCTTAGGTGTCACTGCTATTGTTTTCAGTTTAATTTTTCAAATTGATATGGTTTTGCTGAAACCATTTAATTTAATTCATTCCATTAACTGTGGAACTGATACTGATGTATGGAAAGAATATGGCCTAAGTAAATGAGCAAATATTTACCACTTTTATTCAACTCAATATGGTTTTTCACAGAAATCAGTAGTCACTTCTCAAAACAAATGAATTTTAATACCTTCTGATTTATTTCTTCTCCTACCACTTCTGTGTCACAGTCGGATGCATTTAAGTAAACCAGTTGGTATTTATAGAAGCCAATTTTCATTTAAATCCTTGAAAGATAGCTTAAATATATCTTTAGCACCCACTGCACATTAACTGCAACTAACACATCTCTGAAATGTAGTAGACTTGCTATTGATAATACTCACAGGATTTTATTTTAATGGTATTCTTGTTTCCCTCTTCCACTCAGTAATTTAAGCAGATCAAATTTTAAGCAGGATGGATTGGCTTAAGGTTTATATTCTAACTTAAACCTCCACATACATTCGTACACACTCCATCATGTCTTTGTAAATCTGTCTCCTTCCTCTCTGTGTTACTACTGGACTCCACTAATTCAGGCATCTCTGATACGGTAGCCAGAGTTTAAGGCTCACTGAAATGATCCTCGGTGATGGTCTAGATGCAGTCAGCAACTCTATTTAGAAATGCAGAGTTTATCTAACACATCCAGCAATATTTGACTTACAGTACCAACATGTTGTGGTTTAGGCTACTATAAGTCAGCTTCAGGAATTCAAGGAAGAATAGAGGGAGTCGCTTTTCTAAGAGGATCAAAATGCACCCTGTACTCCGTCAGAAATTCTAAAATGCAGTACTTACTTAGGTAAAAGCACTACATTTTAGAACTCAAAACAGTCCCGAGGTTGTCTTGAAGATGTGGATTCAAGGCAATATTTACTTACAGCATGCAGTATCACACTGATCTGAATGGTGCATCTTGGGCGCACTGACATTTGAGCTCATTCAGGACAGCTTGGTTGTCCCTATGAGGTGATCCAAGCCTAACGTTGCAGCCTATTTGGGCTTTCTACGAAACTGACTTCTTTATAGGATGTCAAAACTTCTAAGTTACTGGCAACTGTACTTAAAAACTGGCTGTAGCAGAGCTCTTTGTGTCTGATTTCCAAGTAGTGCACAGATTTTCACATAGAATTTGATATATGGTCAGAACAGGACATACGCTTCTCCCCTGATATCACAGTTGTTTTTAAAACATCCTAAGAATGTTCTTTTTATTCTGCTTTTATATGGTTATCTCTTATTGTTTTTTAACACTGCTCTACTACCAATAGTTGCATATCAATCCCCACCAGACAAAGAATGCTACTGTCATGCGATGCTTCTATGGAAATTGGTTTCATTATCTTTTTGCACAGCAGGAATATATACATTAATGAAAATTGCTTCAAATATTTGAAACTGTTTATGAAGGATTCCAGAATTCACCTCACTTCCATGGATCATTTGCAATATTTTGCTGCTTATAGCACTAGGGACTTAACATTTTTGATACACATACCGATACATGTCTTCCTCCTCCTCCTCTTTAGCAATTAAGAAGACAGCCCATCTCTTCCAGGATTTCATATGAAGAAACAATCCTCTTTGAAGTCTATGTACAGCTGCTATTATGAATCTCAGCATTGCTAACATTCAAGGTGATTTGCAATTAGAAATCTAAATCCTTAGAGATGCCATGTTCCTCTGACTTTCACTATCCCAGGGAAGTTCCCTGACCGCCCGACATTTATTGATGGCTATGAAGCCAACAAGAACCTAGCCAAAGACATGTACTAACATACTGCCATCTCTTCTAACCTGCTGGCCAGCTGGTTTATCCACGGGCACTGGTGACTTTCTGACTCCCTCAGACATTGGATGGACTTTGGGTGATGTTAGGATTGCATCATTTCCTTGTGAAAAATACCGTCCCACAGTCTTTCCCAATATATTTTTTTTTTGCTACCTACTAGCGAAGAATGCCTGTATTCCCTGATAAGAAGACATCAAGGATCATGTTCTAGGTGTACTTGGCCATTGCTGGCCTAAAGAAGCAAGAGACTGCTTCAGAGCACAGAATAGTATTCAACAGAAATAGCTCCACACAGACAGAATTAGCACCATGTTCATTCTAGCTGAGAAGCAGGGAAAGGAGGACTGATTAAGCACACAGGGAAGGCTCAGTTATAAAAAAAGCAAGGGGTCATAAAACATTCCCGTGTGTCCTTCCAAAACGAAATTATATCAAATACCAAATTCCCTCACAGCTTGTAAAACCTTTACAAGTACTCCAGCCTCTCTGCAGCCAAATGCTAAGTGACATAGCTATATATCAGGTACCAAGGTCAGCAGAGGAAAGAACTGGGCTGGAGAACTCTTGTAGATCCTATCGAGCCCACAGCTGAGAATCTGCTCAGGCACAGGAGAGCCAAACCTGCCACCTCATAGACAACCTGAGCATTGTCTTCTATTTTCATAAATGCATCAAATTTCCATGTTTATGCATCTTAACGAGATACTTCACTAAAATGTGAAATTAATGATTTATTAGTTTAAATAATTTACTTTACAATTGAATTAACATGCCAGCCGTGTTGCACACTCTATAAGGGAAGCAAATCCTTTTAAAGTGCCTCGGTAATCTAATTAGCATGTTCCTTCCCTTTATGCCGTGTTTCAACAGTTACTATATATGCCTGGACCTCAAAGTATCTCTCCCTTTGGTTAGATGAGGAGAAACTGGTTAATTTGGGTGTGCGAGAAAAGGAAAGTGTTTAGGAAGCAGCTCTGTGTCAGGCTTTGATAAAAAGCTTGGCAAAGGTTTCAAATGAACACACACGACTGGAGTTGATTTTTGAAGTTGACAGCTTCAAAGGAGGTGCAAGATTGTATGGTAATAATGGGCATTAAATTACCTTCTCTCCAGCAGTGTGTATCATTTGGAGTCAGGTCATAAACAGCATAAGGGAATCTTAGCTTTCCACTCCTCTCTATACAGGCATTTTGAAACAGCAGAAGACTCTCTTCACAAGTCTCATTAGCTGCCATTACCATTCTCAAAGGATTATGGCAAACTTGAAGCTAACCACAAAAAATGAACAGATTTCTAATAATTTCTAATGGCAAGACTGATGCAGAAACTGCACTTCAACAAAGGAAAGCAGCTTAAAATATGGCTTTCTGTTTATATATATCTGATTTAACAATCCAACATTAATAATACTAGTTTACACGAAAGCTGCAATAAATTAAAGCTCAGGGTCCTGTACTTATCTTCCAAATGCTCCTTATATCTAAAATCTGAATGCAACCAGATGTTGGCTACCTTTTTAAATTGTTTTTGTTTACCACACATCTTAATAAAGTGTTGCGGTTCTGACCAATCAGAAAAGACAGATGATGTCCTCCCTTCCCCCCTTTAAGAAAAAGAGAGGAGAGGAAGCGATTAAAGAGATTCAGTTTAGAAAAAAATAATAAACTACTTTAATAAAAACATAAATAATAATAAAGTAATAAATAATAAAAAGAAAATTAAAAAAAAAAAGAGAAGTATACAGTATATACAAAACCGTACCAAGCTCCCAGGATGAGCACCACGTCACCAGCAGGTATCAGCAAAAGTCCCAAACTGGACTCGGTGATTGACAGGAGCTGGATTCCAGATCTGGAGTCAGGAACGCTCATGTCGGGGTCAAAGGCAGGTGAACGGGCAGGGTCCTCCTTTGACGTCAGCCATCGACCCTTTGATCCCTCAGCTTTTATACTGAGCATGATGTGGATGGGATGGAATACCCCTGTTTGTCAGTTTTGGGTCACCTGTCCAGTCCGTTCCTCGTTACAGATGTGACCCCTCTACACTTTTCCGCTTCTGACCCTCCAACAGGGCAAATAAGGAAATTACCTGATCTTGGTTGTCATAGCAATAAAGATAAGCGAGGGCCTCTCTGCACACCATCCCTTGGTATAATCCAATCTTATCACTTTGAGAGTGAACAGTTTTCTGAACAATGTGCTGTTAATTTCAGAGTTTAGTTAGTTAGAAGAGGCCCAGCTAAAAAAGTGAAATTGTAAAACAGAAAATTGGTTTGTTTTACCTCAAACCAGGACATAAAGACATGAACTGGTGGGTTTTATCTATGACGCTATAAGCACAAACTTAAAAACTTACCTAATGAACACATGGCGTTCTGAGCCTTGGTAGAATGGTCTTTGGTGAATGTGACAGAAAGTACTGCGAAGTTACTGATTCATAATTTAAATTTTAGTAGCATCTAGGGGCCCTTTAAATGATGGCAGCGAGCTGATCTAAGTACTCAGCATGTATGTACCATAAGACAGTATATAGAGCTTCCTGTTTAAATATTTAGAGTACTCGGAAAGGAATTAATATTTCTTTTTTACATATGGGAAGCTGAAAATACTGAGGAGGAATAACACAGACTTCAGGGAATTTTCACCTCTCCCAAGACTCAGGTCAGTAATTTAACTCTGGCCATCTTTAATCTCCCTTTAATAATAGATTTACGTTGCACACTGGGCACATTATACGTTACAGCTTTCTGTTGTATGGTTATTGCTGTTCACAACACACAGAGCCATAAAATAAACATTAAATAAGGTCCTTACAGTGAATGTATATTCCTCCAATAAGGAAATGAAAGACTTACAAACTCACAGGGAGAAATAACTGCTGCACACTCACATTTAAATGGGACTACTTTTGCTCTCTCTGAATGGATGTTGTTCAGAGCAATCAAGTTGGGCTGTCCTCCCTGTGCAATTTTATGCAAATTTAACGATGTGTGTTACATGCCATAAGTAACCTGCCGTGGCTGTAACCTTATCCCGGGTGCAGTCTTCTGCAATCAAAAGTTCTACTTCTGATGATAGTCTAGTCTAGTGGAAAGTGTCCTTGCCCATGGCCGGGGTGTGGGAACTACATAATCTTTAAGGTCCCTTCCAACTCTAACCATTCAATGATTCCATGATTCTGTACATCAGCCAGCAGACAACGCATGTGGCTGCAGCTGGTCAAAATAAAACGGAAAGGGTTCTGGTTCAAAGCCTCTTTCTTCCTATAGCTGCATCTCAGCATGCTCTCCCCAAGCATCTTGTTTGCCCATGCAAATATTTCAAGCAAGAGGCAGATGAGCAGGGAGTAGGAAAGCCCAGCTGCCTGATCACCAGGCACCAGGAGTTGCCTTGGGCAGCCAAAGGACAAACGCCTGTGACCTCTTTGGTACTCCATCAGATGAGTGGGAATTGAGACAAGATGCAGAACAGAACCAGACTGTCAGGCACACCATGCTTGGCAACTTTTACCCATCTCGAGAAGGGATTTGGGGAAGGATGTGGCAGTGGGGAATCGCGACCAGCACAGCTGCTAAATGCAGCCAGGGCACAGGCGTGACTTTATGATGGGCAAATGTCACCAAATGCAAACATTAACATACAAACTGGTGGCGTTGCTGGAAATGTTCAGCTATATATAAAGCAAGCTGTTGGAAGGGTATCAGTCAGACTGGCAGGACTTTGCTGCTAAGAACTAAAGAACACCTTAGGCTTCAGCCAAATTTCACCGGGAGAGCAAACACCGTTCAGGCATCCGGGTGTCAACTGCTCCTGGGAACATCAGCATGCCAAGTAGCACATTGCCATGGCGGGGGGAGATGTGGGAAGAACTGCTTCCAAACTCACAGCAGCTCAGCTCTCTGCCACAGGACATGGCTCCCTTTCACAGCTATCAAGAGATCTGCTGCCAGGGGACCATGGGGCTTCTGGTCTGAGTCCCACATGTGCTCAGCAGGACCAACGACTGGATGGTGAACCCTGCCAGTTGGTAACATTGGCTTTCATAGCTGGCTGCCAGTGTCAGGTATGAGAGAAAATTAGTTAATTTCCAAGGTATTCTAGCAAGTGAGGAATGCTCGGAAAAAGAGCAAAGTGAGGTTAATTTGGCATCTGATTTTAAAAAGTTGAAGTTTAACTACAAATAATGTGGAAGAGGAAATCTGACATAAAGACATAGCAAATCAGCAATGTTTAAGTAAAGGAAACTAAATGCAGCCATTACAGGCAGTAAGGTGTCTTTGAACAGGGTGAAAACGAAGATAAACAGTCTTCAAAGAAACCCCAAAAGATCTCGAGTTTGGCAAAGGCAACGACAAGGTTCAAATGGAGTACAACCGAATGCAGATGGTATAATCGTAATCTCATTTAAACTAATGATGCGAACAGTCTAATACTAGTCCTTGCAACAGCACTGCTGTCTTTTGTTCACAATAGCACATTTAAATAGGGAAGTGGAGGGAAGGAAGATTTGTCTGAACTATTTGCATAATGAAGGAGTGTGGCTATAGACTGCATTCATCATCCAGAGGAAAAGATCTAAGCATTCTCCCAGATCTGTTTTTCTTATAATAGTGGAAGAAACAAAAATGCTGAGTAGGGTATTTATACCTCTTAGATCATACTGCTGGAGTGGGAATGCAATTCACAACCCATTACTCAGTTCAGGAATTCAGACTTGCTTCGCCATACAATTAACAATACCGAGTACAGGAGGGACAAGACATCCTGTTCTGTGCTGCCTTTTTGCACCCCACGAGCAGCATCGCTGCCACCACCCCCCAAAAAGCAGGCTTACTTCCCGGCTGCTCCCTCCATCATCCCTTGCACAGCAAGCCTGATGAGGATACAGAAGTGCATCCTTCTGGGACGTGAAATGCTCCATCTGGCAGTGGGAACCAGAGGCAAAGAAATAGGAAGCTATAAAAGTTTTAAAAGGATTTCAAGCACCCCAGGGAAACGATTCTATTCCTTATTTAGCACTAAATACCTCTTGTAAAACCCAGCCTCCCCCACTTTCCAATTACGAAGGCACCTGCTTTATTCTAGTTGTATCTTCTCTGGGTCTAAGCAGACTTTCTGAGGCAACTCCATAAACGAGGTCGACTTGATAAAAATACCCATTGCTGATGGATCTGGCTAGCGGCAGGTGACTTACGATCTTGCACAGCTCTGGGAGTTCAATTTGTTCTACTGAAGTCAATGGGAATTTTGCCATTTGACTTCAGAAGGATCAGGACTTCATTCCATATGATGGAAACCACTGCCAGTAACAGTCAGTATAGATTAGGACACTAAATAATAAAGGAATTCATACTCACCGAAGTGAGTATAAATAGTATGTATTGTGGACTCCCTACTTGTCCAAAAGTCAGAGAACAATCTTATACGTAAGAACTGCCTCATCTGCTGTAATCGTATAAAATAACCTCCAGACGTAGTGCTGATAAAATGACAGGTACAACCAGGAAAATCTGAACCGATTGTGATGGTTTCTTCCTAGATCCCTTCCAGCATTTATTGTAATTATCCAACTTTCATGCCCCAAAAACAAATAGATATGTGGGGAGATACATATAGTGTACTGCTAGCAAGAAGCAGAGGATCTGAAAATCCAGGAGGCAGAAGCTGCAACAAGTAATATAACAAGAACTATCACTTGTTACTGCAGGGTTCCTATGCTGCAAGGATAAATTATCAAACCCCTAGTACAAAGCATGTATATCTCAAGCATAATTTTTAAATGCAGGGAGCATTTCCCCAGGGCTTTTCTCCAGCTGCAGCAGCATTGGCAAATGTGCCAAGTGCTCTGCCACTGATTTAGTGGGCTAGAAGCCACACTCTATCATTGTACCTTACCTGCCACTACCATCAGGTTTTTGCTGTCCCTTGGCATCCTTGCTTACAGCAGAAAATTATTCACTTGCTTGTATGGTACACAAAACCCACACTATTTTTAGCCACCTGCATCTATCACAGCAAGTTTACATCAAGACTTCAGAGATGAAGAAAAGAGGAAGAAAAAAGAAATCTGCATGGAGGGTTTCTGTTCTCACACTCCTCTACCCCCAGATCCCACATGGTGCCACAGGTTAGCACAAGCAGTGACAGAGAAAGGCGCACGCTGCTCCTTGAGCTGTCACTCCAGCTTTGTCTTTTCCTGGAGAGCACGGCGCTGAATGGACAGATGATGATCACAGTGATATGAATGCAATTTTTCTTGTCTTCAGTGCCTCAGCTCAATGGGGTTTTGCAGACACAGTCATGGCCCGTATTTTTCACAATGACTCAGAAGCGTTTTAAATTATTTTCCTCATGAAAGTGAGCCTTTTGTTGGCAGTTGGAAATCTCTGCCACAGACATTTTACATTTTTAGAGTCTAACTATCTGACAGGAAGAGATCTAATTTGCCATGTGATGAAAAGTGCATTCAAGGCACTTTCTAACAGTACTCTGCAAATATAATCTTAAACTACGCTGCCTCTGATAAAAGCTTCCCAAGTCCTTTCTTGCCTTCCTTCTCTTCCCCCACCCCCAGCCACATGATCTGCAAGTCCAGAAAGTTTTGATACTCTGGTTCAAGAAAAGGCTAACAGAGCAGGACACAAAGGCTGTCCTGAGACAGCTGCAGTCAATATAGCAATATCTAAACCTATGTATTCAAGTCATTCTTTTAGTTTGAGGAAGATTAGCAGATCCGTGAGATCATCTAAATCTGACCTACTGGACAAGTCGTGAAAGGAAACTTTCCATAACCATTTTCTTTCTTTTAAAAATAGCAAACATTACTTGCAGTTTTCTCTCCAGTCCACCAAAAGTCATGAAACATTGAATCAGTGCTCCTGAAAATTCAAATCTTCTGTCTCTGTACAGCAGGTAGGAGTCTTGTTCAACTTCCACTGAAGGCTTTCCAGAGCACAACAAAGACAGCATAGAATAGTATATGGCAAAAAGGGCAAATGGCAAAATGTCAGTGATGTCTAGTTCCCTGTTGATATTGTCCGTGGACAGCCGACTAGAAGGAGATGGTAGACAAAATGGAAAATTCAGAAGGAACTCTCCAATTTTGTTTGCCATGCTGAGGTGATAATGATTTCTCTGAAGAGAGGATCTTTCATTCAGAAGTCCTGACTCTGTTTCAGCTATGTCAGTAATGATACTCCTGGCAACAAAACACCTTCCATTGGATCTTCTAGTGATCTTGGTAATGTTCTAGGTTCTTGTTGCTCTAATGCTACAGGACATACAGTTATTGGGCTGGACTGCAAAGTAATCAAACCAGAGAGGCGTGTCAAATAGATATTGACAATGTTTTGACACTAAACACCTAAATTACATTTAGGGTTAGGCTCAGCTCTGTCTTTAAGGGTAATGAAGGAAGAGGGACATACCATGAGTGACACATGGGGCTACAGTAGTCTATAGATGAATGTTTAGATTCAATTAGTGAGGCTTTGTTGATATGTACTCTGTAGCTTAATTTGAATAGTTAAAATGTATGCAATGTGTAATACCTAATGGTATTGTACTCGTACCTTATGGTCTGTACACACTCAGAAAGGTGTTTGCTATTCGGTATGACAAATAAAATACTCCACTCCAGATAAAAATACTCATTCATACACTAATGTCATTCATTAAAAATACAATGTCATACATTAAAAATACAAAAATATGAATCCACAAATAAATTCTCCGTATTACAATTTCTGCAAATCATTCCGTTGTGAATTTTTATGTTGGTTTATGTTATTATATTNAACCCCGTCCCTGCTGGAAACCAGGACATAAGGTTAAGTTGTGCAGAATACACTCATCTTTCATTTTCAGATTAGAAAATTAATTATTATTTCTGTTGGGGAACAATTTCTGAGCTCTGCAAAAATAACAACTCAGAACTAACACTGCAAAGAAACTGGAGAAGGCATATTGGCACTTTCCTTTATCGTTGTCTTTATTATTTTCTTCGAAGGGTTGAAAATTTATTTCAGAGACCTGACACTACACTTAGTAAAACGTAATATAACTGACTATTACAGGATTGGAAAGTGTAGAGGTAAATCACAACCCAGTCTTATCTTTCTAGTAGCTACATCAAATCTGTTAAAAATTGAGAAGGTATTAAAATGCTAATGAGTGTCAAGGATGATCTATGTTTCACATTCCAACTTCTATTTTTACAAAGGCAAAACATACATGAAAATCCCAACAGTTCTCTCCTGCTGAAAGAAATATGAAAGACTGTTTAGCTTTTGAAATGATGACATTGTTGTTAGACTCGTCTGCAAGATAAATTGTTACATTACTGCCAGCATGACTGCAAAAAAGCTTTAGGGCCAAAGATATACCAGAAGAAGTCTTAACTAATTCTCTCTAATTTGCTTCCAAATAACAACCAACAAGAAAGAGCAGTGAGTTTGACTATGCAACATGCGTCAAACTTTCAGAAAAATGCAAACTTCAGAGAGACACCATTCACTTGATGTTCTAGATAGCAAACCCCTTCATAAGTGTCCTGAATGAAAACCTCTCAAAGTAAGCCCTGCAAAATTAATTACTTCTGAAAATGCTTACCCTGTGCAGAAGATCTGGCCCACACAAATGTTGCAGCTCAAACGCCCTTCCTAGCTGGTGGCTTTGGAGTTAAAACTGAAGAAGATCCTTCAAAGTTACTGGAATTCCTTTAAAAGAAGTATCAGTGTTTTCCCAGTCCTCATCAAGGAACATCATGGATTTTCTCTAGTACACAGGAGATAATAAACTGATCATGCTTGGTGGAAGTGCCACATTTTGATATGTGCTCAGGTGCGACTATGTGTGTGTGTATCTGGCACTAAATTTGGGAACTTGCTGGTCCCTGAGAAGCAGCACATGCATCATACTAATGTAATCCTGCCATCTCCTGTATCCCCTTAATCAGCAAGCAGCTGTGTTTCACTTGCTTCCAGAAATATCACAGTCTTGAATATCTCAAACAACATGGAAAACCCCACACTTTTATGGAGGTTAAAACAAAGAGGGTGAGGGGAACACGTTACAGTCAGCTCTCTGTGCTGTTCCCTTTATTGTTCCCTAATGTTATTTATTGCAGCACCATGTTCCTTTTGAAGCATAATTAAAAAAGATAAATAACCATACAGTCCTCCACAAATTGATAGCTTGAGCCGTTTCCTGTTGGATTGCCTTTTTCTAACATATAAGTGTGAACAAATCTTTGATATCTTTTCTTCTCATTCTTCACAGGAAAAATATCTCTTTAATCTACTTTGGGGTTCCCTGAGTTCCCTGAAGTAATCCAGCACTTTGCTCAGGGTCACAGTAAAGTAATCTATTATCCCACTACCATTTTGGCCTTCATTGAGTGTGTTAGGCAGCCTCTCTGGTGGGCAGCTGGGCGGTCTCATGTCTTGGGCACCCATCCGCTCTGCCTCCCCTTGAGGCACCAGGACTCAAGGGTGCAGCTCCTGTGTAAAACACTCCTTTGGAAAGCCACTCCTGCACTGTCCAAGCTGGCAGGGATGTGGCTGTTGTGGTCCATATAGCTCTACACTGTCGCTTCAGGCTGCTCTCATCTTCAGGGCCTCACTTCTGCTGTGCCATCTTTACCAGCATAGATGATGGCAGATCGATTTTTATTCCAGGTTTTGCAAATGACATGAGACACTCTTGCACTTTTCCAGTATCAAGTAGGCATGCTGCTGACTAATTTTAGCAGCATTTCATTTATTATGAAGTATTTGTATCATAGAAGCACCAGTGTACCAAAAGACACTTCAGACATAAGACACACCAGATTTTAGCTGGAAAGCAAGGAACAAGACTGTCACCTGTCCCACGTGGTGCTGACAAGTGAGACAGGTGAGTGAAAACTGGTAGAAGTCAAAAATGCCACTTAATACCAGTCAAGCGAATATATAAACAGTAAAAATGTTTCCATTTTACCCGCTGTCTCTTCCACTTTTGTAAACAAGGCAGAATTCACAGTGCAGCAAGACACACAACAATGAGCTTTCAAAAGAGATTTGGCTGAGGGCAGCAGATGATCATGAAGCTCTTACATTGCAAAATATTTTTGTTACTATGCTTTTAGCTTGCTCAACATACATGTTCAGAACTAGGTCTGGAAGAGACAACCTGGATTAGTGACTTTGTTTTAAGAACAGATAATCTCTTGGTAAATATTTGCACTGCACAAGTTAGCTTTGCAGGCAAAATTGTCTTGACAGTTTATCAGGCTGAGCACAGAACTGACTTGCTGATTCTTTTGGGATGTTGCTGAAAATGACACAAACTAACGATGCTTATACATGCATATGAAGCAAAAATAATTAATAGGGCAAATAGGCTGGCAGGATTTTAGTAAAGTACATTATTTCCTAGGTTTGAAACTGCAGACTGAAACTCTTTGAATTCACTTATGTTAATTTTAAAACATTTCTATTCATTGTTAGAATGATACATAGAAATTAGGACCTGTAACGTGTGAATACATGACCGTGCATCTGCAACAGCGTGCACAAGCAGACAAGGTGAAAAGAGCAGCAAAATCCAATTTTGTAGAATCATCGAATGGTTTGGGTTGGAAGGGAGCTTCAAAGATCATCTAGTCTAATCTCCTGCCATGGGCAGGAACATCTTTTACTAGATCGGGTTGTTCAAAGCTCAGTTTATGCTATTCAAATGTAGCACTTTGGTTCAGCAATGTCTAGCTCATGAAAAAATCCTACAATAAAAAGGAATATTAAGTCACACTGAGAAAGCAATGTTGAATATTGCCAGGCAAAGAACAATACTTTAAGGGTACTAATATTTTTTGGTCAAGATATCACAATGGAATGTTCACCCGTGAGATTAATTGAAGCAATTGCTTCAGCCGCTTTCAGTTCTTAAGTATCAGTTCTTTTTAACATCTGTATTGTCTCCCTCTTTTGCTTCTTAAGGTATAGATAGGTACCTAACTTGTATAAAGCTGAGTTATTTATTGACATACAGATTTTTTTAAGCTATGATGCCTCCTCTGAAGCTACTCAGACTCTTCAAGTGTCATTTGTAGTGGAAAACTGCAATGTTTGCATTGGATATGCTTTTATACTTCTTTCAGTTTAGTCAGTACTGACATTATGAGCCTGTAAAAAAAAATATGATAAAATATTTGACACATTAAGTGCTTCGGAGGGTTTTGGAAAAGGCAGTGGGTTATACTAGAATGAAGAATAAGAAAAAGTGCCACATAAAAACTCATGGATAAACAAATGTGAGATGCAACTTTCATAGGTATGTTGTTCCATATTTTCTCAAGTATTACCCCTAAAGAGGCAGTGGTGGTTTTAACATCTTCTAACACTAACACTAACACCAGGCTGAGAAGAAAATATTGATTTCAGTTTTTAAAGCAGCTGCTGTTTCAGTTTTGATGTTTTTTCCTTCTTTGGTTGAACTAGCACATAGTTTTATCAACTTAGGATACAGACTGCTTACAGTTGTGTGAAGTCTCTGCATTGCTGTTCTTTATTTGCAGCTCCATCACTTGATATAGCTTTGTAGAAACAGGATTTCTTAAAAAGAGCAAGTTTCTCCTATCAATAGGGAAATTCTTTTGTTCCAAGATTTTGTAGCCGTGAAATTGACATCTGAAATAAAGATGCCCCTGAACAGAAAATAATAGAAAATATCTTCACTGTATTGCTTTGTCAGGACAGTACAGGAGATGGGATGTTGGGAAAAAGGGAGCGAAAAGAGAGGAAAAAGCTTTTCCCTCTATTTGGTTTGGCTGACAGTGGCAAAATTGACTTGACTTTTAGAGACTGTGCCTGAATTTCTCTGCCGAGGTTATCTCAAGGATACTGTGCAATAGTGTCATTTCTCCTCAGTGTGCCAAGGTGAACCACACAAACACCTCCAATAGCTTTCAGCTATTCTCATGTGAGACAGATTGCAGAGCTTCTGTTTGGCTTTGGAGATGTTCGCGTGCCAGTCACTGGGCCACAGGATGACAAATTACCTCTCTGCCAATATGAGAGCTGGGACAGTTTTCTCCACAGCCTCCACCAGATGGGCCTAATTAAACTATTAGCCAATGAGTGAGGTCTGATGGCTCCATTAGGAATCCTCCTGTGCTTAAATAAACAGCTCAAAATAAATAGTTTTCTCAATTAGAGTGTTGTTCACGTCCTTTTCTCAGATATTCATTAGCAGAGTGTCTCCTTTGTCTCCTTTTTCTTAATGGGACTAGGCCTTCTTGACATTATGCAAGAGTTTCAAAAGGCTATAATAACATTAACCAGTTTGCTTTGAGGAGTTAATCCCTCTCCCATACCTCTCGAAGTATCCATTTTATTGGACTTTATGGAAAGGATTTATTTAGCTTTACGATGTGCAGTTTCATCCTGTCTGTAGGGTTTGCTTCCCTTGACGGGCTGGAGCCCATCAGTGCCACTTGTACCTCCATCATATCTACACCACCTCCAGATCTCCTCAAACCATGATTCTGTCTCTCATTCTGTCAGCGAGGGATACTTTCTTCTCTTTTATGTAATTGCTGCCTAGAACTAACTTATCCCACCTTAATCACTATCCTCAAAGTTCACTTTTATCCCTCCCCACTTTCTTCTGGAGAGGAAGTTTTTGTCCTTGATTCAGTTGGGATCTATATGTATCTTATCTACCACAACAATCTGGTTTTTTTGAGTATGTCAGCTTTTTGATGTGGAAAATCCAGTTGGAATTCAAGGTTTTAATAACCTCCTCCCCTCTCTTCTCCCTTTTCAAAAAATTCCCTGTAAAAAGCCCTTCCTACTCATTTCTTGAGTTCTCCTTAACTCTTAGTTTTCCAAGGACACCTTCATAATCTCGAACTTTCTCTTCCCTGCCCAATCAATGTCAATGTAAGGAAGATGAGCTCTGCAGTGAATCCTAGTCATGATTAAATATTTTTTTTTCTGACTCATTCTCAGAGGAGAATTGCTGCTTCGGAGGTGGGTGTTGGTCCCACGGGGAAAAAGAATTGGATATTTCACCCATTAATAGCACTCCTTGGCAGCAGCATTTGACTCAGTTTGAAATGAGCAACCAGGATTTTACATAAAACCAGTAGTAGATGGATTCTTCAAAATACCTTATGTCAGACATGGTATTATTCATGTAACTAATTAGAACTGTTTGAGCTCAAAAATAGTAAGATGCTAGTGCTACAGCGTCATTATAACTCATTTGGTATCGACCTCCTATTTTCCCTGATAGATCCATTTTAAGATACTCTTTGTTTAATTGCTCCAGAAAGAAATTGGCATTGAAGTTTTCTAAGTTATACTGGGTTGTGAACCGAAAACTGTGTCTGTTTAGTCACTGAAAAGAAATCCAAAATTAAATAATTCACTTTGTGTGAGAAAACAGGATACATCAGAGGCAGATTCTGTGACAGTCTGTACCAACCAAGGATCTATCCCTCCGTGGCTTCATGCAAGACTCACAGGTAGTGAAAATCTTCACTATTCAAATTAAATTCATTCAATGCCATGTCACCATCAGGGGCCGCATTTTTAATTTAAGCAGGGTACTATTTGCTGTTAAATCCTGCATCAGGGGTGAGGCATACAGAAAGTATTTTTCCATTTTGACTCAACTCCTGAGACCTTTATTGAGATTGCCCTTCAAATACGATCTTTTTTAAATCTTACTGGACTGGAGTGAAATAGGAGTAAGTATATCTCACCTCGTTCATTCTCACACAGCTTTCAGAAGCAGGTGAGTTTGGAAAGCAACTAAAATCATGGATATGTGGAGGTAAAGCTATCAGTAGAATGAAAGGTTTCAATAACTCTGTGTCTAGATCTTCTTTTGAGCTCCTGAGGGGATATTGCAAGGTGGGAGTATCTTGGAGACTGGTGCTTTCTGCACATACTGGTTCCTCCTTGTACTTCACCACCAGTTAAGTTAGGGGTGCATCTTGCTTCCATCACAAGCAAGGACCTCAGAGAAGAAAGGCTAATGTAAGGAGGGGTGTGAACATCTTTGGATGGCTATAGAGGATTAAAGAAGTAGGATTTTAAAAAGATGTGGAAGAGACTGCTTTTCTTTCCTTTCTTTCTTTCTTTTTATTGTTATCATGTTCTAGTTTAAGGGCTAATGGTGTTTCCACCAGATAAGCCATCAAGTGGAGAGAATGAGGAACCAGTTCAGAAACAGCATACAAAAGCAGTAGGTACCTGATGAAACTACATGACTTGATTCAAAAAAAGCCCCTGAAAGAAAGTTAAGAGAATGTCTATATAAGAGAAAGAAATACCCATGTTCTTCAAGGCAGAGAGCTTTCTCAGTCAAATTCAAGTCCATTTGCATTTAAAAGTTAGGCTTGTTTCCCTTACAAAGTGGATGTGATTAAGTATCTTAATTCACAGAAATGACCTAAGAACACATTACTTCTGGTCCTTTCAACTGCAGCCGAACAGAAACATGTTTTGTCGGGCTGCCCCACCAATTTATCTTAACCCTGATGCTGACAGGCAACTTTTTGTCAGTTGTCTTTTCCATGCCCAGGCTCCTCTCTCTTGCTGAGCTCTCTAAACCCCTTATTGCCTTGTGTCCACCCAGCCTTCTCTATGATGGGACTGGCAATAGCATTCAGTGGATAATGCTCCCAGAGAAAATGCAGTCAGAATGAAGGGCATTTTGTACCATCAGATTAGTGGAAAGAGCCAGAAAATTCCCACCTGCTGCAGCAGGACTGCTGTAACACATCTATACACGTCATTCCAGTTATACTGGGATATGCAGAATTCTGCTGGAAAAGCTACATAGATCTCATCAATGACCACACCGGCACTTACTAGAATGACTTACTTACTAGAATGACTTCCTTTCTTTTTCCTTTGTTCAACCCAAAGAACTAAGGTTACCTTCAGGGCTGAGATTCTGTGTCGTTTGGAGTTGGTTGGTAGGTTGGTTGTTGGTTTTTTTGGGTCTTAGTCCTTAAGAAGCCCCCAACTTTAAAGAATAACACTAGTAAAAGAGCCCAGAACATGTCTGTGGTTAGGCACGTCAGGTTTAATTGCATCTCTGAGCTAACATGGGCACATTTTTTAAACTTCAATTGTTGGAATTGTCATATTGGAAGTCTGAAGTCTGAAGTCCCACTTCTCTGCCTGAAGTGCCATAACGTTAGCCAAGTGGGGAAGAGGGTTCTTCTGAGATTGATTTTTCAGACAGTGTAGTTCTGTTCAATTGAATTCACTCAAGTAGTGGTTAACATAAACACTGTGGAGAGTATGACATGTCAAATTAGCAGCTTTGCAAATCTCCTGTTAATTGTCAGCCTAATTAAAAAATTGCTAATTATAATGTTTATAACTTCAAATAACTGCTCAGCTATAAAGCACTGGCTGTCAGGTGTAAACAGGGGGACTGAGGAAAAAAAAAATCAATCGACATCTGTTAATTTATCAGAGGCAGCACACTAAATTGAAAAATGGATTGCCTAATGCACTGTAAATCTGCATTACGATAAAAGACCAATTCATTTCAACACCTGCTTAATAAATGATAATGGCCATCTTTAGTGGCTAGCCCTAGGGTTTCTTCTGCCAATGAGACTTAGAATCCTGCTTTTACCAACAACAGACAAGAAATTGATTGCACCGTATATGATATCTCCTCCCATCTTTATGGTGATAAAAATGAATAGTCTTTACAGAGAATTTTTGTAAAAAAATCTCCTGGATTTTCTCATGCTGTGAAGAGGAAATCTGTCTCATCCTTCTAATTTTCCTCTATTTTAGACAAACTTAAGTGCGCTGATGAACTAGAAAAAAAATTAAGTGTCAAGTCCAATCATTCCCATCTATTGACTTTCTTCCTTTAAATAAGGAATATAGAGCTGAAAATCAGTACGATATTTTTGTGTTTTTTCCTTAAGTATTTACTTTGATCAGACAGATGATCAAGGCTTACAGGATAGTGTAGCCTCCAGGCTACAGGACAGTAAATACTACTATTCACTGTAGCTTACAGGACAGTGAATATCACCAGCAGTGATGTCTTCAAACTGCCATCTTCCAAAACTTGGGGAAAAGACAAAGAAGGAGGTTAGATGTCTCAGGAAAGTACTCAGATATTCCAGAGCTTGAGAAATACATCTTATGAGGATGACACTGTGGTTTCCTAATCCATAATGGCAGCAATGTGGATTGCTGCCTCTTGATTAACCAGAACAAAACTATTTCCTGTCCATTTCCACAAAGGCACGCTTTGAATCTTTCTTGAACTCAGCAACATTCTCTAAAATTATGTCCTTGGCAGCATGGCAGCAGTTGCCATCTCTCCCCACGACATGTATTGTCATATTGTGCTAATGGTTCTTACTTCATGGTGACATTTCCAGCATGCAACACTGCTTCCCCTTCTTGTTTAAGCACTTTTTGAGGGATTAGGCAGCTTCTGGAGTTCTCAAGTCACAGCTATTTAAGACTGAATTTAAATTGCTGGTTGTGATGAAAGGGTCATGTATAGCTTAAGATGAAATTCTTAAACCAGGTAATAGACAGCCCCACCAGAGGGGATGCGGTACTGTACTTGATGACAATCAACACAAGTGAACTAATTGGTGACCTCAAGATTGGAGGCAGCCTGGGCTACAGTGATCATGCACTGGTGGAATTCACAGCCCTGAGAGATACGGGTCAGGCGAAGAGTAAGGTTGGGACTCCAAATTTTAGGAAAGCAAAATTCCAGCTCTTCAAGGAGTTAGTCAATAAGACCCCCTGAGAAACTGCCCTCAGAGACAAGGGAAAAGACCTGGCAGATTTTAAGGATGCTCTCCACAGAGCACAAGAGCTCTGATCCTCAGATATAAGAAATCAGAGAAGGAAGGCAAGAGACCACCATGGATGAGCTGAGACTTGATGGTCAAATTAAAGGGCAAGAAAGAAATGTACAAGCAGTGAAAGCAGGGACAGGTATCCTGCAAAGATCATATAGGAACACTGTCTGGTTCTGTAGGGATGGGGTCAGGAGGGCCAAGGCACAGCTGGAGCTGAACTTGGCAAGGGATGCAAATAATAATAATAAGGGCTCCTTACAGGTATCGGGTATGTCATCAGTTACAAAAGGAAGGTCAAAGAAAGCATACTCCCTCCACCTCCCAATAAGAAAGAGTGTCAAACCAGTAACAATAGAAAAAAAAGAAGGCTGAGGTACTCAATTTTTGTGCCTCAGTCTTCAGTGGTAGCATATCTTCCCACACCTCTTGAGTGGACGGACTGCAAGATGAGAACTGGGGAGCAAAGTCCCTCCACTGTAAGGGAAGATCAGGCACATGACCACCTGAATAACCTGAACATACAGAAGTATATGTGACCTTACAAGATGCAGTCTGTAAGCAATACAAGTGCACACAGAATAATAAATATATCCAACCTGGAATAAACAATACCATTATTGATGATCTTAAAGGTCTCTTCCAACTGAACTGTTTCTATGATTCTATTTTGTATCATGTCTAAAATTTCCATTTTATCCCATGTACATGTACTGAGAGAAATTTCCTTTATTAACACACAGGGATGTGGCGGTCTTCTTAAGCTAAGTATTGACTTAGGTTTAAAAATCTCTAAGGAAAGTTGTTTTGGAATGGTTTAATTTTTTCAAAAGATGGTTTTCATAATAGTACATGAATTTTTACAGCCCCATATGCCTTTAAAAACCTTTTCTGGTGCCTAGCTGCCTTTTGTTACTATTGCTGCCTTCTCATCTGAATCCCAGAAGTAAAACATTATGCTTTTCTTACTGCCTATGAATGTTAGGTCTTTGGCACACCTAGGTGCATACCTTTTAAGACAAACCCATTAAAATTAATGTAACAGCATGTACATCCATCTGGTGTACATAAGTCAGCCAGGAACGAGTCCTTTGATGGATTTAGTCTGCCTTGTACATCTTATGAATTCAAATAGTTAAAAACCTTGTGACCTTTATGTCCAATATTGTGCATAATTTTGAAGGTGACAGAAATGCGATTTATCTATTTTTTGAATTTACTTTTGAAGCATAGTCCAGCATGCAAATTGGACAAAAAAAAATTTGTAAAAGAGTATTTTAATCCTTTAAAGAGAGAAGGAGAATTTGATTTCACAGATGACATTGTTTTGATCTAAAATTTCACACTTAAGAACACCCCAAATTACATTAAATGCCACAAACAATAAAGATCAAGTTAAGTATCTGATTTTTTTTCTACCTTAAATAAACCAAACTTTGATGCCTGAAATGAAATAACTGGATGTGTTTTGTAGCTATTTGTATTAAAAATATTACAAGGGAACGTGTCTTAAGTTTTACCCAGACTGCCTACAGACTGTAAGGCATCAGCACCACTGTCAAATACCTTAGGAAACATGTTAATTCTGCTGACAGTAATGGTGACAAGAGAAGTTATTTCACATTTGGACAATGCAGATCAAATAATTTTCAGAGCTACAGTGATAAACAGCAAATTCTGTCCAGAGCTTAAAAAGTCAAAGAAAAAATTACAAGAATTTCACAATATTTGTCCCCTGAAACCTCCTACAAAACAATAACCAGAAATATTCATTGAAGGCACAGTAGCCAAATAAGAAATAGGATGCTGGTCACGCTACATGAACTCAGACACTATGCTACTTTTTAACCATTTTTACAGATGGTAATGATGATTTTGGAAACCTTGGCTATCTAGGAAAGAAAATGAGCAATGCCCTGCAAATAAAGATTCAGAGAGGAAAGCAATTCAGTTTTCAGTGGAACCTGAAAGGATAACTCACCATGATATTTTCATTTTACTTTAAATGGAAGGAAAATAAAGCTTGGAAAAAATTCTATACCAAATAAAGTAGACAATAGTACTTTACCAGAAAAATTCTAAATGTTTCTTCTTATAGTATAGTTTTGTATGAAACAAAGAATAGAAGTGACAGAGAACTACATAATATGAGTGAGCAACAACAACAAAAAGCAATTAAAGAAAAAAAAGGGGAGTCAAAAGACCATATTTAGATTTTCAACAGGTAACATCAGTTCATCTCCCCCGAGTGATCAATATCTGTGATAATATATAAGGTCCTTGATAGTTGGATATCTCAGTTTTCCTCTCTTTTGACTTTTTGATTTATTTACCTAAACATTGTCATCCTAACTCTTAGAGATGTCATGGGAGTTCTCTGGCATTGTGCTATAAGTTCAAGCTTTTTCTTGATGTGCCAAGACCCTTTGATAGAATCTGTTAATATAGATCATATATCTGCTATAATAGGGTATATTATGAACATACATGTCTCTATATACATATGTACATTACTATGTGGATATATTCTACATATAGGAATATGTGTGCATCCATAAATATAGTGAATTGCATCATGATAATTTAGACTGCTGTTGACTAAAAAGAAATCCAAATGTAAAGAGGTACATTTCTTCTTAAACTGGGTTGTTTGTTTTTTTCCTTCTTAATGTTAAAGGAGTGTTGAATACATCAGCCAAGGACATTATCCTGTTAGTCACCACATTTGGATAATTCATTTGCAATATCCAATTATCCACTATGTTAATGCCACACATCTGTGTGCAAACCCTGCCAATGAGACCACATTCACATTCAAAAAACACACCAGACTCCTACTACCACAAAATAGAATCTCGTCATTTCCATCAAGTATTCACAGCCAGTTAGTCTTTCTACAGGAAAAAAAAAAAAGAAAAAAAGAGAAAAAAGAGTACAAACATCCCAAAGTCAGGCTTATTCACTTGAAGCATAAAATAAAACCTCCTGCAAGTATTTTTTTGCCAATTTCCTGAATCCTCTGCATTGCAAAGCAGAATTAAAAATTTTGTATGCATTTTTTACATTCCTACTTGATGATCTGTACAGAACCTGAAGGTTAGAAATTTACAAAATAAATGTTACTAAGCTGTGTACATCCCCATTTAGAAGTCAGAATATTTTTCAAGAATATGTTGTGAAAAGCCCAAATGAAGTGTATATGGGGAAAGATAAAATCAGTCTGTTGCTAGTTTTTTAAATTATAAGAGAAAAAAGTAATTTGAGAAGAAAGCTGTAAAATAAAAAGATCAGATACCCAATGATTCTTACCTAACTGCTAAATTTCCTCTTTTTGCAAAAGCGTTCATGCTTAACTTTAATGTACTTAGTACATCAGTTTCACTGAAATTAAAATTAAACTGCCAATTAACTTAAGGGGACGAGTGATAAGTATCAACTCAGACATTTGTATTTGCTAGTACAGGTGCTGCATTTCTTCCCTAGATGTGTGAAAGCAGTGCAGCATGTGTGTTCTGCTCCAGATCACACCATCAGTGTTACACAGCCTGATGAACCTCGTATTTTCCATAATACACCTGACAGCTTTCCCAGTGTTTCAGTCTCAACATCTTAGAACTAGGAGATGTAATAAACATTGTCCACTTTATTCTATGAACCTCAAATCAGCAGCAGTCGCCAGCTAAGACAGTATTGAATCCAGTCTCAATTCACTTCAGGTACTGCCAAGACCATGAATGCTGATATAGCTTACCAGATATTTGCTTGTTGGAGCTCACAGCTTGTCTACAGTGAAGTAAACACAGATATTTGAACACATAACAAATAACAGGTCTACCTGAGATCTTCTTTCCCCCCTCATGGAACTTCCTTCACGCAGAAATCACTCATTATTCCATGTCTTCTTACACTCTCTTCCACCCAAATACAGGAGAGAAGATACACTAGAGCTCACAAGATGAACGTAGAACTGTGCTGAGTTCCACATTTGGTTTAGTAGCAAAGCAGAAGAAAAAAATACACACAACATGTTTTTTTGGTATTCTCTTTTGCAGCAAAGAAAAGCATTATTGCTATTTTTTTTATTTGCTGAATAGAGGACACAACTATGAATAAAACGAAGTATTTAATCCAGTATAGGAAGAAAAGCTTAGCACAACTTGAGATTCTTCTGAAAAGAAAGAAAATGCAGCCAAAACCAATATATCAATATATTTCAGGGTACTAATATTTCGAAATAATTCATCTAGATAATTTTAAATTCCTTTATTTCCCCTTCTGCCCTGTTTCCTTCCCCACTCCCACCCCTTCCCCAATCATGGCATTAGGAGAGACTGGTAGTTTTGGAGGGCTCAATCCACATTTTTGCATGATTGCTTTTTGATCAGATGCCTTCAAAGATCCCTGATAAGAGAAAGGTAACATTTTACTGACACAGGATATTCTCCAACATGGATGCAGCAAGCTGCTTGCCTGACTTTCTAGAAAAGAAAGCCTGGTCTCACACAAAGCACTTTCAAGAAACTCAAGGACTTCAATACAAATATAGTCACAAAAACCAATATTCATCTCCTGTTCAACGCCACCTTAGTAACTGAAAATCAATTTTACCAGTGTCTACAGTACACACCCTGATATCAAAGAGTACTGGCTTATGACTGCTGAGATTAGTAAAGGTAAAGGGCAAAATTCTGTGGCAAATCAACACAGCTCCTCTGCCAGTTACTCCTACTGTAACCAAAAGGTTACTTTTTCCATCACCTAAACATATCCACAGACATCAAATACCCAAAAGCTCTTTCTTGTCAAGTCCTGAAGTCCAGACACACAGTTTTGACCCGAGAGCATAACAAACTCTATAACACAGGAAATCTAGGAAAATAAAAATTAACAACTTGAGACATGAGGACAAGTAAATTCTTGCAACTGTCAAGGAAAACTCAGGCATGAGGAAAGGGAGGAGGGAGTAATTCATAGACACAGATACATCTCACCTCTCCTTTCAAGTTAAAAAAAAAACACAAAAAAACATCATCTGAGCTCAGCCTCGGTGCATCAGACTGAAAAGGCTGTGAATGGCAGCTGGGTAAAACATAAAGGGTTTGATGTGCGATGAGAACTAGAAGGCTTTGAATACTGTTAGGCTTAAATAACCTATAACCAGATACATCACTGGAACAGTAATATTTGTCACGTTTAAGTAAAAACATCCAGTTTTCTCTGACAGTCATTGAGAAGTATCAACAGCTCCATCACACTGCTTGCAGCCTGCTTCCTCAGGTCCAACAAGGTGGACCACTCTGATTTAAGGGGTGAATCCTGTGGGTCATTGAGTATCAATGTAAAAAAAGGCATCACATAAAAGAGATCACTGCTTAAATATAAATTACAGAATTACTAAAATGCAAATTCCAGCTGGAAATTACCATAATGATTATTTTACTGAGGCCTTCAGAGTACACTCAGAGGAAGCAGAGCATTGACACGACAGGCTGTAAGGCTGTTATTACGCAAAAGGTCAAAGTTTCCCTTAGATTATGTCTACTCTGCGAGTCATTGACTTTTATAGACTGAGGTGTTTAGAAAAAAGTCTCATGAAATTTATGGCAGCATAATGTTCTGGCTATAGTCTGTAACCTTATTTTAAAAGAAAATATAGCTCATTAAGTATAATATTCAGGCTATATCATATATTATTGTTTTCATCTAAATGGCACCATAAATGTGCACTGGGCTTTAGAGCCTGGTTCGAAAGATAATAACCCTGCCATGAAAAATTTACACCTTAAGGACTTACTCCTTGAAATACCTACTCAAGTGAGTAAACCAACTGGAAGTCTGACAGATGTCAAGGGACTCTAAGACTCACATCCTACATTTAGGAGCTGCAGAGGGATAGCATATAGTGGTGAAAAAAAAAACTGCTTTTTTTTTCTTAAGTTTTTGCTTGTTGCTGCCTTTGAATGTGTCACTCAGAATCCTGCCTTCCTGCAGCTTTCCCAGCTATCCTGCCTTCTTGTACCTTTCCCAGCTTTACTCTCTTAAACCCTTCTCATCTCGCTCATTCATTTCTCCTCTTGGGATCCTATCTCTATCTTCTTCACATCACTTTCTTTTTATCTTTTCATGGTGTAGCCTGTTTCTTCCTATCACCTACATCCTTATTCATAAGCTTCTTCCGTCCATACAACTCAGCTTCTCATTTTACCTCTTTGAAATCTCCACCTGCTCGAACTTCACATGTTCAGCCTGGAAATTGGAATACTGAGTAGTAAACACTTCAACTAAAAGTGGCCAACGCGTCTTTTTTTTTCAGTATTAACTATATAGTAAATATTTTGACAGTTCAGCACAGAAAAGACTGCTGGTTTTATGACTAAAGCTGAAAACAATCAACTAAAAAATAATTTAAAAAACCCCAATTAAATGAACGGTCTTTATATGACACTTAGTGCATCATTTTTCACCTAAAAACTGGGGTTTGCATGTCTGAGGCTGGATCTTTCGGTTCACTACTGGTCAGTTTCAAGGGACTGCAAGTGTGGATCAGACTCAGCCACTATAGTGCAAATGATTTAACTAGATTTCACTATTAATTCTCTTAGTGTTAAAGTACCAAAGCAGTTTAAGTAGATTCATGCAAATGAGGCCTGGCAATTATTCTGAATAATTTATTGTACTGGAAATTAAATGATTTGCAATCTTTTGTGGTTATAGTTATAACCTGACACATTCTCCTTTCTTTCCTGCACCCCCGTTTTTTAAGAAGCAAAGAATATATTACTTATGTACTAGAAGAAAAGAGAATTCAAACTAAATTGTACTTTTTAAAGTAACTGAACACAGCCCATGGTTTACTGGTGTCAGAACAACTCTACTACCACAGTAACTTTTCTTTCTTATTTAATGTGCCACTGATACAGAGAGTTAAGGAAGTCATTTTACGCATTTTTGTTTATTCTTTAAAAGCTCAACCAACAATTATGTATTTGGATAATTCAATTAGAGTTTTAAAAAAATGTCTACTTGGCAAGACAATCACCTGCCCCTTTAAACTAAAACATTATGTGCCAAGCATCTCCAATCTCCACTGATTAACAATAGCATATTCCAAATTTATAGGGTCTATTACAAGCCATCTGAAGAGCAGCCACTGTGCCAAATCTCCCTTACTTCCTCTCCAGGGAATCCCTTCTCAGATGCTCTTTTCACATCCAGTAAACAACACTTTATGTCTTTTGAACAGATAGCAGATAATTACCATATGGTTAAAAACATGCTTGCTTCATTCACTTTCCCACTGTAAACTTCCTTCATTATGACAGCTAAGGAGCATCTGGGGAGGTAAACTCTATAATTTAGCCCTCTATAGGCTTAGTGGTTTAAAAGGTCAGTGTCTACTACAATAAAGTTAGAAGCAAGTGTAAGCGACTTTGCAAAAAATAATTTTTTATTCCAGTAGGGCTCAAGAGAGAAACTGATGCAGGTGCAGGTGTGAGAATCTGCCACATATTGCACCGAGCATCAATATATTTTCTTATTGCAAGCTGTACAGTTGGAAATGCATGCTCAGGAATAATGTAGCAGAAAAGCAGCTAATAAAGATTTGGGAAGATAAGGAGCTACAACTGGCCTCTTTCTTGGTTCCCTTGCTGTTTCCCTGCCTTGTTGTTCATTGCATGGTATGGGGCCACAGCTGGGAAAAGGAAACTCAAGTCTTTACATGCTAACTATGCAAGAACATGACCCTTCCAACCCTGTCTGTCAGTATCCTGGGGAGAAGAGGAAGGACTGGCCCAACTCATGCACATAATGCAGAAAAGAGCTGAATCCCCAAAATGATGAGAAAACCGGATTCCCAGAGATCTGTCACACTCTTGAGAGGCTTCAGAGGCTGTGCTCCTGTGGAGCTGCTTTACAGGAAAGCTAATTATGACTTCTCCCAAGCTCAATGATCGATTTCATCAGGCTCCTTCCCTATTGTGGTTGCTTAATGTGTGCTCTGAACTGAAAGGTTGTTTGGCAAAAGCTAAGGCACTTTTGACCTTCCCAAGATTAATTCTTTGTGACCTGGCTGTTTACTTAGGAGTGCAGTCGACAGATGACACCATAGGGAGAGAAAGATCTTCAAGAATCTTGCATCTTTTTGGTACGACTTGCTATAGCACTTCTGTTCCACAGTTCCTGGAATACAAAAAGCTCAAGGACAGGGAAGGGAGAAGAGGGTCCTGATTCCTGTTTTTAGCCTACTAAAAGGCATTTTTAAACTTCATCCCTAAAATCTCTTTGTAATGTGATTTAGTTTTATCTCCAGTTTTCTTTGTATGCTAATCATATCCTCATTATTGGTTGATGAGGCATAAAAGTTTTCACATACACTGCAACTGGCAAGTACTAAACTTTAATAAACCTGAAATAACTAAATCACAGAATCTTAGAATCGTTCAGGTTGGAAAATACCTTTAAGATCATCAGGTGCAACCATCAACTTAGCACTGCCAAGCCAACCATCAAATCACATTCCTCAGCACCACATCTACACATCTTTTAAATACCTCTAGGAATGGAGATTCCACCAGTTCCCTGTGCAGCCTGTTCCAATACTTGATAACCCTTTCAGTGAAGAAATTTTTCCTAAAATCCAATCTAAACCTCCCCTGGCACAACTTGAGGCTAGGCCCTCTTTTCTTATCACTTGTTACTTGGGAGAAGAGACTGACCCCCACCTCGCTACAACCTCCTTTGAGGTAGTTGTAGAGAGTGATAAGGTCTCCCCTCAGCCTCCTTCAGGCTAAACAACCCCAGCTCCATCAGCTGCTCCTCATAACACTTGCTCTCCAGAACCCACAGCAGCTTCTTTGCCCTTCTCTGGACTCACTCCAGCACCTCAATGTCTGTCCTGTAGTGAGGGGCCCAAAACTGAACATAGTACTCAAGGTGTAGCCTCACCAGTGCCAAGCACGGGGAAAATCACTCTCCTAGTCCTGCTGGCCTAGTCCTGATACAAGCTTGGATGCTGTTGGCCTTCTTGGACTCCTGAGCACACTGCTGGCTCGTATTCAGCCAGCAGTTGACCAACATCCCAAGGTCATTTTCAGTTGGGTGGCTCTCCAGCCACTCTTCCCCAAGCCTGTAGCACTGCATAAGGTTGTTGTGACCCAAGAGCAGGAAGATCTAAAGACCTCATTCCAGTCACTCCCATTTTGTACTTTATCAAATCCCTAGTGACACAAGTGAAAACAGCTGATGATCTTGAATGCCTTCATTTCAGCTAACTGGATGATCACTTTTACTTCCCCTTCTAACTCCTTTTCTTTTCCTTCCTTATCGATTACCATTTCATACTGTAACAAAGCAGAACAGCCTTCTCAGAAGAAACAGACAACATCATTAAGGGCTATTAAGAGATGCTCATTATCTCACGCAAAGAGTCAAAAGATTCAGAACTTGGGTTACAGCTCGCTCACAGTCTGTTGGGATGCACCCAATACACATAGTGGACTCAAGCTACTCAAAGAAGATAAGATCTCACCTGTGCCTGGGTAAATTGGAATAATTTAAGTACAGAAGTGGTAGAAGTGAGAAAAGAAACCAGATGTATACAGTAGCATTTATACCTATAAGAGGGAGGCCAAGGCAGGTCAACGTTCATAGTGTCAAATGCTGGGCAAGCAAAGGGCCAAAGACAGTGACAAAGTGGAGCAGTCAGAGCAGTGCAGCTGCTGCAAAGGCGAATCCAGTGATAACACTGACTAAGAGTTACTAATGTATTTCAAAGACAGAAATGAGAATGATGATGCGCCCGTTATGGACATGTCATCCATCAGCGGAAATTGCCCTCTGCAATGGACATGCTGTCAGCGTTTCATCTGTTCCTGTTATTCAGCTTGGGGAGGGGGCAAGGACGAGCAAAAAGGAATGGTCAGGGAGCTGATCCAGGAGTCCAGAAGGGAAACGACACAGCTTTTTGAATAAGAAAAACTAAAATCTGGTATCTGTCTATATGGCTTGTAGGATAAAGCAGCACAATACGATAACTGAGAGCGTACTTTGTATATGTCAAGAGGGGTCCAGCATTTTATAAGCTCTATTTACTAGCCGCCTACTTTTCCATTTGCCTGGGCCGCAGTGCTCTCCTTCAAGCTAGAAGGGCTTTCAAAACTCTTATACTGATCATAGGATAAGAATAGCAAACATTGAGGGCTCACGTCCCATACAAAATGTTGTACGTGGTGCTCAGATACATTTTTGGGCCCCTCATTGTCTCCTGTTTTATCAACAGCTCCATGACTTAAAATCCAAACGACCACCTTTCACCACATAGGCAGGGCCTATGTCACTGGTGCTCGATGAAGAAGACTGCTTATCCCATTCAGTAATCTGAATTTATTTTTTTTCTAAGCAGAACATTTATTGTACATCTAAGTGAACTTATGCTGCCATTTGTAGACTTAAAAAGGAAAAGATTTTCTCCTGGAAACACAAAGCACATTGTTTAAACAGCATTAGAGAGCAATTTGGGCAGCTGGCGCCCATCTTGTTTGTTTTATAGATAAGTCACCTTTCATATGAAAAAAGAACACCTGTGGTTTTATCTACACTGAACAAGTAAAGCAAATAGCAGTACAGTATTAGAATTGAGTGCTTGCTGATTTACTTAAGAAATGTTTTTCATACTTTATTATTATTATTTATTTTGCAGGATAATGTAGGAACCCCATAATGTCAGGCATTAAATAACACAAACCAGAAAAGATAGGCTTGCCCCTGAGGTCTTGTGCAGTCAGACCATGGCTGTTGTGCTCACAAACTTTTCAGAAAAGCTGGAAACTCACATCTGGGGAAGTTTTTACTTCTTCAGAAAAGGAGAGAAGGGTAGTAGGACAGGATTAACTTCTAAATGCAGGACAATTTTGCTGTATATCCTGGCAGACAACTGGACTGGAAAAATCTACTTTTGAAAATATCTGGCCATCAATTATTTCCAAGAAGATAGATTTTGCAGAAAAACATCCTTCGTATTAATTAAAAACGGGCTTGATGGGATAAGATCAGGGTAAAGAACTGCTGCCATTAAGTTCAGGTCTTCTGTTGTAACAGAAAAGGCAAGAATGAAACAAAGCCATTTACTTCAAAGCAGAAGACACCAAACATTTAGCTGTATGTTCTTTTCTTTAGCCTTACACTATGTGACTAATACAAATGAAGACATCAAACGGGTGTTAGCACAATCACTTGACAAGGCCTATCGCACCATTGTTGTCCTGGTGATTTCCAGTGGACTCAGAGAAGAGACTCACTGTTTGCTTCAGGCAGACAAGGTTCTGTTGACCTATACAAGTAGCGCTATAGCACACTTCTTTTATCAACAAATCAGTTCCTGACTGCTCGGTTCCCCCAGATGTTCTGTCCGATCCCCAGTGCCCTCCCCATGCAACCCAACCCTTCCACTCTGCCTCCTGGCAGTGAGTCTTAGCATCTCAGATAAGCACCTCAATGCTCTGCGCAGCTCCCTGTAGAAGCCCACTAAGCACACCTGCCCAACTCTTCCTTCCTTTGTCCTTTCCTTTCCTCATGGTTGCTTATGAAGGAATCAGTGCAACCTCTTTTGTTTGTATATGGTGCTCTTGCTTTTCACATCCTTTCCACCAATATATATCCTCCATCATTCAGGGCCTCCTCTGTTTTGAATGGCCTTCTGTGGCCTTCCCTTACTGTATCAATACTTAATAACAGCAATATTGACGGTGGGCAAGTTGCTCTGAGACCTATTTTTGGTGGTGGGATAAAATATATAGATAGAAAATCATTCTGCCCCTGAGCCGGTAACCTGGTACTGGCAGGATGAATGGATGATGGAGGTATAACACACACCCTGGTGAATCTGGTGAGGAATTGTTCCAGATGACATGGTGATATGTCATGGTGGTTGATGGGCAACAGGAATAGTAAGTAGGAAAGGAGGAGAAAAGTTATCCCAACCCATACACTGGTTAGTGATGGCAAGCCTGACAGGTTTTGTAAGCCTGAATTATGTCTGCATGAAGCATGCAGAGAACTGACTCACATTTAATTTCATTTCCAAATGAAAACAAGTTTTTTTCATCTCCTAAGTGCATGTATCCAGAATGTGTCAGATCTAAGACACAAGCTTCATGATAACTGACAACTTTTGTAGTCACAGATATCAGCTCTAAGTTCTTCAAACCTCAATTTTTCGTTTGTTTATTTATTTATTTATTTATTTACTTGCTGCTTTCTGAGCTTTTCACAGAAGCTAGCTTTAGATTTTATTGAATATGGCAAGAAGAGGTAGACAATAAAATTTTGAATCAGTGAAATAACCCATACTGTTTCGATGACATTAGATTCTGCAGTTTATATGCCTATTAAAATAGTTCTTTTTCATGGATACTTGCTGCCTGGTGATGATATTTTAAATTATTAGGGCCCAACACAGTTCTTTCAATAATTGATTTAGGGGTGTATTAGATACAGCAGGCCCAAAAGATACAAACACATGAAAAATTCTATGAGGCCTTTGACAACAGTGAAATTAAATTAATAGTAAAATTGGATTGAGTTAATCAATGGAGTAAAATGACGGGAAGGTTGCATCCGAGAGTTAAATTGAAGGAGTTTCACAGTAATCAGTTTCTGCAGTGCAGCTGCTACACGTTTGTGTAATAACAGAGTTGATGAGCAGCTAATTTGTATAAAACTGGAAGCAAGTTAAATGTTGCTCGAATTATAATGGGAGTCTGCAGCTAATGCACAAAGTGTCTTCGTTGAATTACCGCTACATGTTAGAACTTCTCAAAGCTATTAATGATGGCTTTGGCAGGGCCACAGTAATAGAAAACTCAAAGTCCACGTTTCCTTTCTCCAACCCTGCACCTTCCCTATGGCTTCTTTGGAAAGAGCAGAAGAAGGTGGGCCTACCATGCCGTTAAACCTTTCCTGCCTTCCTCCATAACATGGAGCAGCCATACTGTCCCTGGCATTGTAGGAAGGGCTGAGTGAATTCAGCAAGGCATTGAAAGACGATGTCCTCTGCATTAGTTCGACCTTGCTTTTTCAGGGTTTCATGCAGCAACACCTGCAGCACACAGGCCAGGTCTCAGCCCAGGAAACAATCTGGGTTTTATCATCTATTGTGATCAGGGGCGCTTGCACTCATCCCATCCCTGTGCTACATTCCAGAGTCAATGCAGTGGATGTGAGCCCCGTGCCACGGCTGTGACTGCAGTCACAGACTGGCTCCAGTTAGTTTTCGATTAGTTATTGCAGGTGGCAGCAAAAGTCTTTGAAGAAGAACAGAGTTCAGACAGACAAAAAAGGCAAAAGAAAAAAAAAAAAAGCCAGCCTGTGTTTGAGGATGTGTTAGAGCATTGTGTTACCAGGGCTGGGCTTCTAGGAATACATAAAAAAAAAAACCAACAAACAACTTCTCTTGGACACATCTGTGTCCATCTGTCTGCAGGTGCCACAGGAAACAAGGATGCAGACATAACCTTAGCTTGGATGACATGCAGTGAAGAGCTTGTTTTCTCAGCTGGAAACACACATATTTGACAACGACAACTCTTTTTATAAATGGGGCAATATCTGTAGCTCTTCAGTTTAAAACTTCTTAAATCCTGCACTAGTCCTATAAACACCAAATAAACATTTCATTCTCTATGTCGTATTTTACTTCGGTCAGCAACAATACCACTGTTTATTGATAGAAACACATTTTCCCAGATTTTCAATTCACCATAAATGTCAAAATGTGTTCTTTTTTGAAAAGAAAATATACTTTCCCCCCAAAATTTGAAAGCATAAGTGGACTAAAAGTAAGAATAAACCATGATTTATCAATAATAGCCAATAAAACCAGCTCCCAGCTTTCTAATACTGCAGCACAGGAAACGGTATGCTGAGTTAAAAGGTTAAAAGATGTTTACTTAGATGCACATGGGCTCAATGAGCTAACAACGTATGTGTCTGTAACCCCCAGTCCAATACAGCTTGTTAGAAATGTACATATTTTAAGACAACAGTGTCCCATTTACTTGAACAGGACTATGCATGTATGGATGTGTGTATGCTGTCTGTCTGCTGGTCACAGGCAACTGTCTGCATCTGATCAAAGCTTTTCGACAGCAATAAAATGCTAATTCGAGTCCAACAGATTTTTGAAAATAATGTCAAAGTAAGGGAGACCTGTAACCGGTAATGGAAATAGAAGCAGCAGCCAGGCTACCAGGATAATTGGATACAGGGCCATGTACAGGGGACTGGGTCCCCTGGCACTGCGAGCTGCAGACTTTGAGTTGCACTTGCTCCATGGAAAAGTGACTTCTGTGGGCCTTGCCAGCTGGATGGATTGTAACACTTTGGAGTTGATATAAAAAGATAAATAAATGTATTATTTTTTATCACACACTGTGTTGTGGTATTATATAACAAGAATCATGAGAGCAGTAAATTTAGAAGTAGATTGGATTCTGCTTATGACTATGTGCAAACCTAGTACATGGTAGCACAACAGTAATTAATAATAAAATGCAGTAAAATAGTAAAGTGAAAGAAAAAAGTTTAAATCTCTTAATAGGAAAACTAGAGCGTCAGAGACTCTTTAAAAATTGCAGGTAACTGCAGCATTAACATCACTGCAATCTACTGGCTCCACTGGAGTTAATTTTTCCCTGTGATCCAATCAGTTCCTCACTTAAAACTCCTTGGCCCCAAAGAAAAATGTGGAAGAAGCAGCTGCCCTCACTGCCTGTGAAACCCAGCGAAGCCTAGGTCTGGCACAGCAACTGATGGATGGAGCTGATTTGGTCTGGGGTGTCCCACAGCTCCCAATGGATGCTGGTGCATGGGAAGACCCCCTCACCCTCCACCTGGGTTTCTGTGGTGGCAGTTGGGGAACCACAGGGAGGGGATAACAGTGTCCATCAGCAGGACCATGGTGGAAGGTCTCACAGAGTGAATATCTCAGCATGAACCTGAACAGCCCCACGCACCGGTGGAGGTTTCAGCTTGCAAGCAAAGGGAGAAGGGTCCAGAATTTGTACTCTACTACTTATCTCTGCTTGTGCTGCACATGTAGAATTTGAGCTGTGCTCTGCTGGTAAATGAAGAATTCAACAGTTAATTATAGATGTTATTATAACTTTATCAACAGTAATTTGCAGGAAAAGTCTGGATCTAGCAAACAGTTGCACACTACCTATGTTTCAGTCAACCTGTTGGCTTAAGCAAGACTAGGTATTAAATTATGTAAGTTTAAAGGGACTGGACAAATTCACACCCACTGGTACCTCTGGAACACACCTCTTCAGGTGTAACTTTTGGCTCTGACATTCCTATAACCTCCTCACTTTAAACCTGCAGGAGGGGAAGATACCCTACTTAGCTTGTCCAGTGCTGAGCCTGTTTCTAAATATCTGCTGCTGATTGCTGCTGGAGGTGGGAGGAACCTGGCCCCCAGCTCTGAGCTAACACAGAAAGTCTTATTCGGGGCTGCAGGATCTTAAGCTCCTCTTCTGGAATCAATGGCCAAATTCCTGTCTCAACCAAGGAATGAGCAAAGAAATTACTTTCTTTGAGATTTCACAGTTAAAGGTGTTTGTCAATGCTGACACTTCTAATTTCCACCAATTTAACGGCACAGACCCACATTTACATTTGTATAAGAAAGTTTTGATATTGAAAGCTCAGATTTTTTTTTATCTAAATTAAATGAGATCAATTTGTTTCTTGTATCATGATCTCTCATCAATTATGAATATTTACTGCAAGATGTCAGGCAGTAATGATCACTGGGTAATACAGAAACTACAGACAGGTAGGCATATAGTCTTGATAATCCATAAAAACGTCCTTGCTTGAATTCAGCCTCAAGGCTTATGCATTCCCTTGAACTAAAATATCCACTCTGTTATTTACTGCATTACCTAAAACAACTGCTTTCCTATATTTAGAGAGCCTCATAAATGGCACACTTTGCTGTGCAATGTACTAGCTTGTGTGCCAAATCATACACCACTACACTTTACCAGAAGGGAGCCTACAGGAGGGACTCTTCGTCAGGAAGTCTAGTGACAGGATGAGGGGTAATGGTTTTAAATTGGAAGAGGAGAGATTTAGATTAGATATTCGGAAGAAGTTCTTTACTGTGAGGGTGGTGAGGCACTGGAACAGGTTGCCCAGAGAAGTTGTGGATGCCCCATCCCTGGAAGTGTTCAAGGCCAGGCTGGATGGGGCTTTGAGCAACCTGCTCTAGGGAGAGGTGTCCCTGCCCATGGCAGGGGGTTTGGAACTTGATGATCTCTAAGGTCCCTTCCAACTCTAACCATTCTATGATTCCATGATTCTATGTCAGAATTTAAAGCAGATCTCAGCTCTTTCTTCATTGGGAGATAGAAGGAAAACTGGCAGCTCATGCTATCACAAGCTGAACTACTACTTTTTCTGATGCGTCTCATTGTGACTGCACCAACCTGTTGGCTATAAAACCTCAATATAGTTATCTGGGCTGAGATCTTTGTAATTTTAATCCTATCTCCCAAGTTTTGTTTTGTTTTGGGTTTTTTTTTTTTTTATTATTCCCAAAATTCAGGCTTCATGGTCAACTGCTCTTTAAGGAGTATACAGCAAGCCTAGAATGTCAGACCTCAAAAAGTCTCTTACAAATCCATCTGGGGTCAGTGGGAGTTAAAGATAAAACTGTATTTAAACATTAATTCTGCGATGACAACTCATCTCTATTGTGACTCTTTGTATAACCACAGATGTCTGAGAGAAGTACAAGGACAACGGGACACAAAGGCTGCTAAAGGAACAGATCTCATTATCAAACCTCTGAAGGGATGAGCGTAAATGCACACTTAAAATACTGTTTTCTTACCTTAGGTATTTGGAATTTAGGAGTTGTGTGCTCTGCATAGGCATAAGTGCATCATGCCTCAGATGGTTCAGACAGTGCTGCTGAAACCGAAGCTGCACATGGCCCATCAGACTACAGGGAATTTGTCTGTAAGCCGTCCACCTGAGATAAGTTGCAATATTAGTATACAGGTCTCTTCAGGACCATAGTATGTAAGCTGTACACTAACTGACACCTCTAAATGACATGCATCTCCTTGAAAACATGATACATCTTGGGTTTCTTTGGAATGGCTCACTTACCAAGATGAGCGATTGGATTAAGAAAACTCATCCGAGGGTCAATCAAACTCTCTGTTTCTTCTTGGAAACAAAGAAAAAAAGAAAATCAAAACCACAATACCCGTGTATGTAAAATAGAACAACTCCTCCAGAAACACTAGGGACTTCATTTCATAACTGAATTCAAAGAATTTTTAAAACAGAATGTCATACTGTGGGGTAAAATTACAATGATTGATTTCAGTGATTGTCAAATAAATGCAAATACCTTCTACAATGCTACTAATCAGGACTAATGCACTCTTACTGCTCTAGAGACTCTGCTTTTTCACTTGGTTTACAAAATTATCTACTCACTTTCTAGTTCATCCAAAATATTGCCATCTCCCAACACATGAAACATCACTTCTACTTCCCATGTTATCTAATATAACACACGTACTACCTGGAACCATCTCTTAGGTCAGCCACTGATGACCACTACTTAAGGACTGGTCTTATTCTAAAACAAAGCTGCCGTGGAGGAAATTTTTCCATTCATTCTTTATAACATCTGCCTGTGGCTTTCTGTGGTTCCTAGCAAATGCCAAGACCAAGAAAAGCAGTTTCAATGGCAAATGCCAAGACCAAGAAAAGCAGTTTCAATGGCTTCCTGGCCATTCAAACATGCTCAGTCTCATAGCTTAGAGGACCTGAACTGAATTTAGCACTGTGTAAGAAGCACAGAGGGCCCTGTAGTTTTCCATTTACTAGAGTATGACCTACTGAAATAACTCATCTCTCCCACTTTCTGTTAATTTTAAGGCTTCCAGTTGCTACTACAGTATTTTGCTCCGGGCCAAAGAAGAGATATCCTTAGCTCAGCATGCAATGGGGAATTTGTTTGACTTTGGCAAATGTAAAAGATTGAGTATGTTTTTCTCTTGGTTTAGGGAAAAAATCAGCAAAGACAAAAGTATGCCATGTCTGTATGAGTTTAGATTGAATCTAAGGCATGTCCTGAAACAGTCTTTAGAGGTAAAGAATCTAAAATACCTAAAATACCCATTTTGTTAGTGGATTTTATTATTGCTGATGTGGTCTTTTTTATTTTTTTGTTGAAGCTGGAGTGGTTTATGAAAGGGGTGCAATGAAGGGGTGAAGAAGACATCACCAGCAGAAAGCCTTTGCGAATCCTACAGGCATTCCAGGCTATGAGAAGGGACAAGGCACAGCCCGCACAGAACTTGTGACCTGAGAGGAGGACTGGTCACAAGACTCTGAAAAGAGTGTGAGACAAACACACTAAGGTGTTCACCCAATGCTGTAAGTGTGGATCCAGCACAAGAAATGCATTTTACCATGAACTAGTTTGAGGAATACATGTAAAATTGGTGTCTTTCAAGTATAGTTAAGAGACGGCTCAGGAAAATACAGTGGCTTAAGGTGAAAGAAATCTGTGCTTTTTTATGTGAAGCTGAACAAGTTTTTCAACCTTTCTGAAGAATCTGAAAAGTTTTTACTCTTTCAGGAAAGATACGAAAGCATAGCCTATGCCTTAACTAAAAGCTGAAAAGCAAATAAAAAGGATCTTAGTTCCTTCTCTTCTCATCCATGACTTTCCAAGGCACCGTATGAGAAATACTAAAGTAATTGTTTCTTAACTACAAGAGCAATTGTAATATTATTAAAAACTGTACAAGGCAAATGAAAAAATGCAATGGGATTTCTGTGTGTGCACATGTATATATGTTTACATACTGCTTTTATTTGCTTCAATATGCGGACTTCTGCAAATAACAGCAGATAGCATAACCATAGCAGATAGCATTCTCCCCATCCTTATTTTATAATCACCACCCAGCATTCCTTGTGCCGCTAATCATGCTCTCAGGCAGGCACCTGGCTATCAAAATGAACACGAATTAAACCAGCAAGTTCTTAATAGCTAAAGCAGAACCACACAGGATAGAGCCAGATCACGGTAGTCTCAAATATCTAATAATCGCTCTGAGACATAAATGGGAATTATTACAGGATTGCATAAAACCCATTGTTAGCATCTCCTGAGTGTTTAATAGCTGATCTGAAGCTAATAAAATGCACAAGATATAATGTTTTCATGTTCCAGTTACACACTGTTTTACTTTAGTCCTGTTTACTTTAGTCATGGTGCAAATGGGAGTTTCAAAAATAGTGTGTATGTTAGTTAACAAATTTTATAGGAACATTCCAATGATTTAGGGCTTTATTTTCTATTATGTTTCTTTATGCATTTATCTTTTGCTAATTTCTTTTCTGATATTCTGTTCCAGTAATGCTTAACCAGCCATTAGCTTTTATTAGTAAAGTTAAAATGAATGACACTAATGTGAACAGCATAAAACCTACATTGACCTACTTTTATTAATGAAGGAGAATAGGCCTTATAGGTCTGTTAGGTTGTCCAATTTACTCTTCCACTTAAAATTACTGGTATTTCCTTACCATGATCTATATATCCAGGTTATGCTTAACTCTGAAAGCAACACAAATGTAACACACAAGAAGTTCTTATTCACCCCTTGTTCTCAATTACCAGAAATTCAAGAAATAACCAAAATTGATGGCTCCAAAAATTGGAAAAGGAAAGAAGAAATGGAATAAGGTGGCAGATCATCGGCTTGACACAATTAAGTGCTACCTATGAAGCCAGTATGACCCAATGGCATTTCTAAAGAGAGCGAATTATCCTCAGGCCTTTTTCTGCTTAGGTAATTTTGCATGTTTCTCCTCTTCCTTGCTCTGTCCAATTTTCAAGGTCCAATCCTGACTGAATTGCTGAGCACTCCTCTCTAGCATTGGTTTTAGGAGAACAGAAATGCCTTTTGCAACTCACTAAGGTTTGCCAAGCATCGCAGAATTAGGCCAAATAATTAATCTCTGTCAGAAAAGATCAAATGTCAAAGAAGTAACCTTCGGAGGTTCACCTGCAGGTTACACACTCAGCTTCCTCCATGCCTAAAAATAAAACTTAATGCCATTTAGTAACATTGCCATTACTTTTGCAATAGTAACCAGGAGGTCCCAAATCAGATCAGGACCACATTATTTCAGACATAATTTAGTGGTCTCTAAAGGGCTCACAGCACAAAGAGATTATAAATAATAATGATGAATGCATCCTGTCTGTCCTCATGGACTCTATGCAGAGGGGAGGCAAGCGGAGTGCCACAGTCACAAAAACAACAGCAGCAGCACCAAAAATCAAATTCAGGGTTCCTGAATTTAACAAGATCATCTTTTTAATGAACTCTGCAGGCAAATAAGACACATGTGCAACTACCCAACTGGTTCTCCTATGTTTCTCAAGGTGAAATTTAAGAGCAAAATGACAAAGGCCTGTTCTAACAAATCTGCCTTAAAGCATCCAGTCTGGGGTACCAAGAAAAATCAACATTCACCACCTCCAGGTGTATGTGTTGAAAAAAAAGTCAAGCTAGTATTCACAGATGATTATTTTTTAATAGTTCTGGCTTTGAAGCAGCAGCTCACATTCCCAATATTATAGGGAAGGAGGGAAGCAGAAACATATCAATCACCTAACAAAGAGGCTTGTCAAGGAATGGGCATTTTTCTTTTGTAGCATTTTCTTCCCAGCAGCTGCCCACGTACAGCCTATCAGGAGATATCTCAGGTGTCCATCAGAATATTTTTCTGTGCTCTCTCCACTGTTAACGCTTAAGATTAATTTATTCGTCAAGTGCTCATTTGGGAGTAGGACTGGGTGGGTGGGGGAACAGGCAGAAATGTGCTTGTTTCATCATGATACTGCCCCATCTCCTTCCTTCTGTCAGCCTGTCAGTATTCACATGCGACCCGCTGTATCTCTGCATCTTTTTGGTTTTTCTGTAATTAATTCAGTCTCAATATTCTACTAATTTCCATACTTTTCAAATGTCATTTCGTCTCTTATGATCTGCTTCCATTTCTTTTCTCCCTTCTCCCTCTTTGCCTTCATGCTCTTTCTGAATTTTGAAATGGATTTTATTGGTTGATAGAGCCATTTGAATTGCTTTCAGAGGCTGGGCCTTGGAAAAACAGGATAGCAGCTTCCTTAATCACATTTCTCACCTAGAACCTGTATAATAAGGGTGATACATAGGGTGTGAGGCTGGGAAGCTACTAGTGAAAACGAGCTAATGGACCTTGGCCAGCCTTAATTAGAGTTTCTAAGCCAAACCTTTTCCTCCTCTGGCCATGAGTGTGTCAGCCTATCGGTTTTATAACAGCTGTCAACCTCCTCTGACTAGTTTATCTTCATCTTACCTATTTTGTATGTGACATGGTACCAAGAGAGTTATTTCTCTGCAGCAAAGTGGTCCTTTGCTCTGTAGGCAGAACAAAAAGTGCCTCTTCTACAGAGCACCTGACCCTGTCCTAGGAGGGACTATGTGAGCCATGAACCACTGCACCCCTGACTCCCTGGTACCTTCAGGATATAGCAGTCTGGCACTAAAAAAATAAACAAACATTTATATGTGGGTGTGTATGTATATATATATCACATAAAAATACCCCAAGGCCCCCCAAACCATCACCTCAATAAATCCATTACTGATGTGTTGGCACCCAATGCACACGTCCTGCTTGCCAAAGCAGCTAGAGTGAAAGAACTTCTTTTCCTATTTCAAACTAGTTTAGGAAGGCTTATCAATTGTGTATGTGTGTCCCGGTGGAAAGCTTCCAACCAGCTGTGCAATACGTAAATCAAAACGCGCCTTCTTCATAACAAAGGGTTGTTTCAATCAGGATGGGCTGATAAATTGCTTTCTGCCTGAGGATAAAGAAGGCAGGGCTTTAGGTATGTAAAAATGGTAAATATTTCTCTTCTGCTTTTGTTCTTTCCCAGCCAAAAGCATCTTAAGAGAGCCATCTGTTTCCTTGCCACAGAAAGAAAAAAAAATAGGGTTACAAAGCTCCCTGTGCTTATTCATCCGATTTTGCCTTGAGTTAAATGTTGGAGAACCATCCCCATTTGGGAAGGTTTTAGTTCTGCCACTGGGTACAATAAAGGCTGTTATTTCTATCCATAGCTTGGCTTGTTTGTCTCCAGATTTTTTATTTCAGCTAGAATTGCAAAAGAAATTACACTATTCTAGTGCAAAATGGATGGGACTACCTCATTTTTGTTTATTATCTTCATCTATTTCTCTCCACTAAAGAGGAGAGAACAGTCCCACTCATCCTCCTGCTCTCCCTCACCCCCAGAGAAAGTGGCAATTGTACCATTAAGCCCCGAGTGCTTTACATATGCAAACGCAAACACAGTGCTTACAGGAAAGATCTTCCCTATCCATATGTTCATCTCCTTCCCTTTACCTAAACCAGACGATTACCTCAGCAGCTCAGCTGTGTTATTGAGACATTTCAGCGTGAAATTTGTTTTTCCTCACTGAACTTTAAGCGGAATTTCAAGTGCCAAGTCTCCAAAGCCAAGCGGGGCTATTAAGAGATAATTACTAATTATGCTAATTTGAGAAGTTGTGCTATTTCTTTCCCTGGTCATTTTATCTGCAGCTCTCCTGAGAGAACAGTCCCCATTCAATGTTAATAACCTTTCCAGGCTAAGCATTCAAGGGAGGACAGTGTGTCCTAAACCCAGGAATATTTTACAGTTAATCTAGATATGTGGCTGCAAATTAGAAAGAGAAGCAAGTTGCACTAATGCTAATGACTTATGTTATTAATTTTTTGCAGTGGCAGAAATATCTGATTCCATTCATATATTGATACAGTCTTTTGCTGACGGTTTTATTTTAAATGAAAGAGTCCTCAGTGATTTGAAATATTCAGTACACCAATAATATTTCTTCAGCGATCGTTTTCTAATCCTACTTATTGCAAGCTCCCATAATAATAGATTAAAACAAAGAACAGATCTGATTCACATTTTCTAAATGTCTCATTTATTTTTGTCTTATTTATGTAAAGGTATGAAATCTATCTTTCTGAAATTCTATACGCCTTTTATTTTTCCTTTTCTTTTTCAAGACAGTGGTTATTGGGCTGATCATATTAGTCCGTGGAGTATGCTGATAGAGTAAAAGGTTTTATTATTTTTGTACATAATATAATGACTTCTTTGATGTATCCGTTCTGTGGTAAAATAGAATTATTTTACGCCTTTTAGATTTATAATTTGTGGAGCAGCAGTATGCAGAGCCTGCTTGGCTTAGCTTACCTTCCAAATGCAAAGGTGCTGAGACAGCCCTCCTGCAGCACTACTTCTGCGTAAAATCTTGTTTCTCTCCTCCTCAGTATGGACCTCCCAGGCGAGAACATAACAGTTGCAGAGAGTGTCCAAGATCAGTATGCTCTCCGCTAAGGGATCATGGTTACTCTGATGTGACCATGAAGGCCAGTTCCTGCAAGACCTGACCATTGGAGGTGTCCCACCAAAGAGACAGCTCCTTGGCAATACGGGCTGCAGGGTCACCCTCCCTGTCAGTATAGTACAAACACCAAAAATACTCAATGGAGAACAGCCATGTCTGAAAGCAGATGAAGAATACAGTCAGGTCCCTGCAGCCAGGGAGAGCAGGGCTCAGCACGCACACTTAGGATGCACGCACTTCTCACTGGAGTTCATCATCTAGCTTGACAGCTCCCTAAACTGTGTACCAGCAGGGTTTTTAATGAGTGGAGTCCCACTTAACTCCTTGCTTCACAGCCCTCAGCTCTCTCCAAGCCTATGTTTCCAGGAATGCTGGTCACATAGCAGGTCAGGGGCTGAGGCACCACAGCCCTCAGACACAGCAGCCATGATTCCCATGCCTTGGCCACCTCCCTGTGCCCAAGCTGTGGTAGGGTGAAGCCTTCTGGAGTCTCCTCCAAAGGCCAGATGCTGCCCATGTTGCATGTTAGGACTCCCATGAGGAAATTCTTAGCAGATTTTACCTCCATGAACACGAGCTGCAGGTCCTCCAACAGGCAGGTAATGTAGTTACGATGCTGGATTTGGTCTCACATTGACCACTGAAGATAGCAGGGTTTGAAGAGATTTAGGTGCTTACAGGTGACCCCAGCTGTTGTACTACAGCTCAAGAGAGAGCAAAGAACAGGAAAAATCCAATTTTTTAAATAGGAATTGGGCCTGTATTTTGCATTTTTTTGGCAGCTTGCAGTATTGAGTTGCAAAGTAACTAAGCAAAGATCCCCTCCACACAACAAAATAAAAATGAGGATTGAGTGACAAGAAAACAAAGGATGGCAGTTCATACTTTGATTTTTGATTACTTTAAAACCATATACAAGCCTAAAGCCAGTGGGTGCACTTTTTTTTTTTTTTTTTTTTTTTTTTTTTTTAAGGCAAGGAATGTAAATATTCAAAATCTTGGGTAGCACCTATTTCTGGAAAATGTAACGCACAGCCTTCAGACTCCAGTTTAGTACTCCCAACATAGGAGTGGGAGGACTGCGTTCACATGAGACATGAATTAGGACCTAAAAATATGTCCTAGTAATAAAGGAGAAGATAATTTTAAGTTTCAGCATTGCCAGTTTCGGAATAGAGCCTCCTTTAATGGAAAACCATTGTGCAAGTGTGTGAATCTGCTCCCAAACCCCAGGTAAGACACGTCTTTCTTGCTGATGGGGCTGGGAGAACAAATGGGCCACTGCACACCACCAGAAGACATAAGAGAAACACGTCTGTGTGACTCCCTAGCTGGTAATACATCTCTCACAGCCTAATGTGAGCACATCCAGCAGAACTGGCTGCTATTTGGACCATCCTGTGACCCCAACATTTCAGCAACTCACTAGCACGTGCCAAAATTAAGTCCTTGACCAGCACCTGGAAAGGCACACACAGAGTTTATAGACTTCTTTGTAAAACAGGTTTTCTAGCCACTCTCAATAAAAAGCATGTGCCCAAGGCAACATCGCAATGTCTTACCTATGAGTCTCATGCCAGCTCTCCTTCTTGCAGGCAGACTGTTGTAGCTGGGGTCTTGTATCTCCCCAAAGCCCCACCATCTCTTGAAACATTGCATCTTCTAATGAAACAGTCTGTTGCCCCAAAATTTAGCCTAATCAAGTTGCATCAGAGTCAGCAGCTCCAAACTGATACATTGCTGTCCAAAGACAGCACCTAAGGCAAACCAGCCAGAGGCTGAGAAGAGAGCGATGCATCTGGGCACCACAACGCTGTCAAGTGGATAAACATCTGCAAAAGAGGAGATCTCTTAAGCAAGCAAACAAAAAAGAGGTAGTCAGGAGGGAAAGATGCTGTACCTCCTGAAAAGACTGCCGGAATATTTAAAATTAGTTCTTCCTGGAGAACGAAATAAACACTAGAGACTATTTCAAAATGCTTCATGGGCTCTGTTGGTCACAGCCACACTTGTTCTGCGCACTCTGGGAAACCAACAGACTGGAATCACAGCCCCAGAAAGGCGCTTCACATTGCTAATTATAACTGAAATAAGGTTTTCTGCACACCTTATTCCTTATTCATGTTTGAAATTATTTTTTATTCTAGTACCTACAGAGATCACATAGAATTGTGAAAGAAATAAAAAAATCAGTCAAAGCTTTTCCAACATTAGTTGTTTTCTTTCCTCTCTTATTTCTACAATGAAAATATTTATATTATTCTCATGTATTCAAAAACTTGCAGTTACCCTATTGAGAAGTGGTTGAAGCTCTCACAGATTTTGAAAGGCTCAGATTGCACGAATAACAGAAATGCATATTTGCAAGAGACCCCAGCAGCTGGCTGGCACTGTCAGGCCTCTAACTGATGGAAGAAATTCAGTGTGGGAGAGCCTCAATGCCCCCTTGGCCCAGTTCAGGCCAAAGAGAACAGGGTCCTTTGAATAAACAAGTCCACATGGGTATCAGCTGCAGCAGAAAGGAGAAAAAAGCAATTTCTGCATAAATTATGTGACACTTGGAGACATCCAGTTCCTTTCGGTCAAATAAATCCTCTCTGTGCTGCTACCTGGTGTTTGAGATGCTGACTAGGACAGTAGGTGGGACGAGCAAGTAAATTGTTTTATTCACCACTCTTCTACCCATCCTAACAAATGCATGCCTTGGCAAAATTTCTCTTGCACTACCCCTTCACACTGTGTGTCAGTGAGGGGAGAGAAAATTTGCCATCCCACAGTTTCCAGCTGGAAGTAGATAATGGCAAATGGGTAGTTGATCCCCCTTCAATCCCTCAAAATCTCAATCTTGCTGTACCAAAAAAAAATGTGCACAGCACGTGCAGCAGAGAAAACTGATCTGAGCAAGTAGGCTTCACATGGAAATCTTCACAAGGGGTTGAGGGAAGCTCAAACCTGAACTTCTGAAGGGGGACAGTCCTTACCCTGCCACCAGGAGCTGGTACCACTGCAGGTCTCATAATGTGATTTTCTGAAAACCCTAGATTTTGGCATCCTGCAGTCAGATTAAAATGTTGGATTAATTTATTTTTCATAAATATACAAATATATGTATGTTTCTCTCCGGCATCTTTCCAAAGAAAATTTAAAAATATAAAATGATGAAAGTTCTGCAAAAGAAGTAACAAATCTGTTGTTATCTTTTCCCAGCCACAGTTCTTTAAGTTGATTCTTGGGGAAAAAAAAGGACATCTGAGGACCCAAATTCTACAAAACAACACAAGTTGTGGACTCCTTGACTTTCACTGTTTCCCTGAAGCCCATTTCAGGCTAAGAGCCTAGATAATGCAGTGTAACATTTCACTCTTAAAACCCCCTGTTATTATAAAGAACAAACAGTAATCATGATGGGTTCAAGATGCAAAGAGATGAATTACAAGGCAGATGTTCAATCTTGTCTTTTCAGCTGAGATTATAAATGGTCTGAGCCTAAGAGAAAAATTCAGAGCCTGAAACTGAAGGTTTGCTAATTAATCAGTTATAACAGCATAGGGGATTACAAAACATGATTAAACCACACCGAAAACAAGAAAGACAAAGGGGGATGGCAGAGAGAGTATGGAAGGAGCATTGCCAACAGAGAAATACCTCTACACAAACTTGGAAAAACGATGCAGCTCATAGAATAATTGTGCTTAAGAATTAAAAACCAACCACAATGCCAAAAAGGCAGTGTTAAAAACCAAATCAATTCCTGGAAATTGAGCCCAATTTATATTAAAAATAATTTGGGGTTGATCCAAGTTCCTTATGAAGCCTCGGACACAACTTCCATTGAGTTCAGCCCTTTGTATAACTATGCATGTACGTTAATATATGCGTTACTGGAGCACATATTGGCACATCAATATGCATAGTACTAGAGTGTCTGTGTTTAAATATATAAATAGAAACTTAATATAAACATACGCATTCACAGCCTTGAAGTTCCATTAGTAACAAAACAGCGTAGAGAAATTATTAGCATTTTTACATGATGATTTCTGTTAAAGTCAGATACTGAGCTGCTACTGATACTTACTTACAAGGTATTCAACAGATGGGGAGTCTAGACTGATAACTTCTGTAATATGCAAGTGTATTTTTAAACCTCCTTTAATGTTAAATTCTGATGCTGCACTGTGGGGATGAAATAAAGTGCTTTCTTTCGTGTGTAATTTTAACTTCCTTGATTTCTGTCTTGAAATTCTAATTTGATGGTGTTCCACTACTGACTGTGCCAGCTGGTTTGACCCTAACCCCGATGAAAATTACAACAGAGGTCAATCTGCACCGAAGACGATGTGACTACCCATGTGAAGATGACCTATGAGATGAAGGTCCCATAAACGGTAGGGCCTGGATCAGGCCTCTATTCTCTTCATCTCAATTCTGCTCTCAATCTTTCCATCTTTTCTAGTGGAAACAAGTAGGAAAATTGTGCTTTTCTTTGCAAATTCACAACAAGCAATGTTGATGCATGCGTATTTTCTGTAATAATACCTACTCAACAAAAATCAATCTATAACCTTAATGTACGTAGTGGATGAAAGCAAGCATTATACAAGTGAAGACAGAAAATATTTTTTTCTATTTCTTTTTACTGTTTTGGAAAATGAATGCAATAAAGTGATATCCCTTTAGAAATACCACTGCTTACTATTTACACAATTTTAAACTCTATTACTTAGGTAGCATTCATTTGTGTGGTTCGTTGCTTGCCCTAAGAGACCTTCATTTGTTCAGAGCATGAACTTACTCTAGATTTAAAATGGTAAAAGCAAACTAATGCAAAAACATAATGAAATCACCTTCAAATCTGCTTACATTCTCACTTTTCATACAAACCCCCATCATAAAAATAATCCCCCAAAGTTCTCTGAGATTATTCCAGCAAATCCCATGCCCAGCAAATCCTAAAACATACTCCACCTGCTAGTGAAACTATCACAGTAATTGTCTGGGCTTTTATCTAATGAATATGCATTAGAGCAGTCAAAATTCTAACTTAATCTACATTACTGGGGAAAGTTTCTGAAACAAGCTGTTACAGGGAAATTTATGTAGTATGCTGTCAACAGTCAGCAGAGACAAGCTGATAGAAACCAGTTTCCTACATTTGGTCAGGGAGTCGTATTGTCGCTACCCCTTAAGCCACGCTTTTGGCCATAGATGCACTGACAGTATCACATCTCATAATGTCTTTAGCGTGCCTGCCCACCTGTACTTCATCTCTGCCCACAGCCTGCGCCGGTGATCACTGAAAAGTCTCTTTTGCCATGCGGGTTTCAGTGAGTCATCATCATCTCTTCTACAACGTGCAAACTCACTGATCCCTGCTAGAGCATGGGGAAAGGACAGATGGAGATTCAGTGGGTCATCTCTATGAGGCCTGCGCATGACAGCACCTGCAGACAGATACATGCCTAACACCAGCATTTGCAACAATATACTATGGGACAAACCAATGAAAGGAGAATTATTTGAAACCAATATTAACAAGATTAACAAAGCCCTCGTTTCATCCAACTGCCTACATATGGTGCACGCACTGCTGGTGCTATAATGGTCATTGGGAAAATAGTCTCAGTCCCTTACCTTCATTTTTGCTGTCTCCCATTTCTGCCTAACTGGCACAGAAAACAATCTGACATGCCAGTGTTAGAGAAACATTTCTTCAGCTCAGGAAGTGGTAGGAAGACCAGTGTAGATGTGCTAAGACAGAATGAGACTGGAGCCCTAAGAAATACGTGTTGGCAAGTAAATGCATTATGAGCTTCCCTAAATGTAGAGACTTTTTAGGAAAAAAATAGCAACTTCATGTTCAGTTCCCGATTCCACAAAAAAACAAAATTAAGCACCTGCATATTTCTATGCAGATTTTGTTATTTATTATTTACTGCTTTTCTCAGAAGCAATGGGATGACTGAAGAGGTGATTTCGCTGAACCAAGGCCATATGTTACCCCAAAGACCTTTGATGATATATTGGTCCCATCCAGTCACCAATCTCATACATACTTTCATTTTTATAATTTGTATGAATAACACCTGCTTCGATAGCTGAGGCTACACATGATGGGATTAAGATAACAACAAGAAGGGGAAGAAAGAGATGGGTGTTCTGATAAAGAAAGAAACTAATACAAAGCGTGCAAATATGTGATAAACACATGGATCTTCAGGGTTATGTACACTTATTTAAAAAGTACTTTTTTGGAGCTTTTGCAGTTATCTTTTTAACCGTTAACAATACATTGAGGCAGCTTCTATGGATTTGAATTCATAGTTCTGGTAAAACAGCACTCTACAAGACCCAAAACAGCATGTAATTTGTTGCCTCTTGCATTCATTTAATTTTGGAGACTCTTGATGAGGGCTTGGAGGTTTTTTGAGACAAAATTAAAGTCATAATTTATATTCTTTTTAACTTCTAGAATTACTTTCCTAGGATCAGGTCTTTTTTTTTATCTTAGAATTGTCTGCTACATTTTAGTCACATCTTAGTTATATCTTACGGTTAAAGAATACAGTCAATTTAGAGTGGTTTTAGCTAAACTGGAATTGCCTCCTGGTCTTCCAAGAAGCACATGTATATACAACACTGATGAGCTAAAGGCAAAGCACAGAAGTAGGCACTATTACTAAGATCTTTAACAGAAATACAAGTTATGAAATTTAGATAATATTTAATCTTACTGAAATTAAGTGATTTATCTAAAAGGAGCGATCTCAATTACTTTTTTTAAGAAAAGAAAATCAGTAACGGTTTCAATCAACACGATAAGCAAATTCTCATAGCATTTGAAGGCAGTAATGCATGTGACAAAAATAGTTATTCTACAGATTTGTCAGCAATGTGCTGCTAATATTGAAGAAAGACTTGCCTTTTCAACATGTACTTGGATACACAGAAACCTCGCCCTCAGCATGTGTAACAAGCCATTCTGGGAGAAATGAGAAGCCCTCCAGGAACTGAAGAGCAAATGTGATTTAACACCATGGAAGAGTCTGATCTCACACATTTGTTTACATACAAAATAGACAAAATAAATAAAAAGCTGCCTTCTTTCAAACACCACCTGGCAAAGCTGCTTTGCAAACTGATGTAGCAGGCTGCCTTGCGGGCAGGGATTAGACCTGCTCCTGCCCATGAGCACCGACTGCCAGCCCACAGCGTGGCACATTGTCTGCCCCAAAATGAGCCGCGTTCCCAGGGACCTGCCAGGTCACACCAGTATTTCACAATGAAAAACCCAAGTGATGAGATGCCACTACAGACGTGATGCAGCTGCAGAAAAGATTAGTACAAACTAGAAGCAGGTCCACTCAATACTTGAAACTGGAATGACGAGACTCCCAAATTCTTACCCGTTGCTAATTCTGCAACAGATTTATGAACTGCTTTGACTCAGTTTCCCTCTCTGTAAACTGAAGGAATGTGACCTTTCTGTCTATATAACAACTTTTCATAAATACTTCGAGTGTGTACCTAGTATGATTATGATGATGCATTTTTATTAGCTGGGCAAATAAGAGTCTTTGCTGGCCAGGATGAGTTGGAATTATTTGAAGAGAAGTATGACTGAATTGCTGGCAGGGAAAAATAGTCCAATGTGCCTTATATAATAAAAGTACAAATTTAACAAGGAATTTGCTGGTAGCCTTCAGGAAAATCTGCCAGAACTTCTTTGTCTATGGTTTCTTACTCGATTTAAGCGGAATGTATCACCTGCTTAAAAACGTGCCAGGGCTAATGAATCCATAAAGCAGTGTTCTATTAAATTACTTCTGCTACAAACTACGTTTCTAAACTGCAAAGGGCTATTTCATTTCTGACTAACCAAACCCAGTGTACATTTTTAAAATTCCCCACTTATTTGGACATCTAATAACCATCTTCTGGTAACTGGTACTGTTATTGTTTTACTGTCTCTTTTAACCTTACAGTTTACAACTTGTGCTATAACATGCAAAGACTCCAAAATTCTTCAGTTTTTTTAGCAAAATGAGTGCAGAGCTAAAGTCTCATTTAAAAAGTATTATTGCCAGGGTACAAGTTAACCTAGAAAGACTAGCTTTTGACTTGTTCTGGCAGAACTGTACATTCCTTCTTCTTCCTGCATATGAAATATAAAATATTCGCACAGTGCAACTTTTTTTTTTAAAAAAAAACAACCTACCATCAAATGACATGTGCTCATAGATTTCCTCTGAAGGCACAAAAAGTGCTCCTTGTGGGCAAAGCACCAGATACAGCAAACCTCTGTCATACAGCTGTAAAACCTGGTCATTATAAATAGGAATTGAAAACAAGTCAAGTATCTTGATTTTCGAGACAACAGATTTTACAGACACACATCAGATGCTTTAGCATAAATAAACGATAAACACAGATCAATCAATAATCTCTGCAGCAGCTGCAGCTGGAGAAGATCTGCTGTCAGTGATATTAGAGACCATTCCTCTTTTGTACGGTTTCTTTTAAACTCTTAAACCCACAAGCAGCAAGAGCTGAGCTCCAATTTAATTACTGTCTGCGCTGCTCAACAATGGAGGCACTGGCAGACCACTGCGGCTCTGCCCCTCACCTCTCAAAATCCCCGTTCAAACGGCCGTGTAAATACCAATTCACAACTGGCAGCAGCGAGGGAAACTGCAACCTGTAAATCAGTTAATGAAAGGTAATTTCAGTTAAATACTGCTCAAGAATCCAGAGGCATTTTGCCTGGCAGTTTGTGGCAGGGCTGCTGGCATGGATGTCAAACAGAGCACAAGCTCAGGGTTGGCTTCTGCTCCCAACTTCTATCGGTTCTTCTGTAAGATTCAGCTGGAGAAAGACCAGCACACAAAGAAACTTAAGACCAAATCCACCTTTTTTTGGTAAAGGCTTGGGGTTTCCCGCCATGAGTGTTACAGGCTCCTGCATAAGCATTTATCGTCACCATTCCGAACTAGTTAGCTAATCAAAAAACATACCTACAAAAATAGAATATAGAAATATCCTAAAAAATCTGGCTTATAAAAAGTTTCTTTCATTCATTTATTGCTCGCTCAAAAAAATCTCGTAGTCCTTGTGCAGCTGTGCTTTTGTTATTTGTCTGTAAGACTATCAGTATTACAAAGAGAAAGATCATACACATCCTACGAGAATGTTCACATAGATATATATAAAATTTACGAGTTCATACAGTTTGTATGGCTGGATGTGTATAAACACACAAGTGATGAAAATGTATTTTCTTTTTACACCTCTAAGCAAAATACTTCAATATAATACAAAAGTCTCTCATATAAATATTTTTTTTGGAATCTACCAGTTATCTAACCTCTTTATCTAACATAAGCCCCTTTATCTAACGTAAATTGGAGGTTATTATAGTCATTCATTTAATACTGCTGGACAGCTGAAGCAGAAGTTTGTATTTCATACAAAAACGTATATATGTGCATATGTACGAAGGCACAAACACGCATCTATGTAGGGGCACAGCTCCACCACCCAGCCTCATGCTGTCAAGTTTCAATTGCAATTTTACCGTGCGGAGGGGCAGCAGCATCAGGTCTTATACAAAGGTAATACATTAACACATGGTGCTTGATAGCCATCCTTTTACATTTGTTAAACCCCACTATTTAAGGAATAAATAGGCATTTCACAGTTTCTGAAAAGTGGTAAGAAAAGGGTAATTGCATAAAATTAGTTGTGTGTAAATCTCTTTCTACGGAGATGGAAATAAAAGATCTGTCAAATTCTCCTTATTTCTTCCCACACTGCCCGGCAGCTTTGACTCTTCACACTGATTAGCAGCTAGAGAAAGGTGACTCTGCTAATAATTTTGAGCACTGTTTCTCCCATAAGTAACAAACATGATGTAAAAACAGGGGAGAAAAAAAAAATACACTTCAGTGTGAAGTATTTTGCTGAGATTCCTCAGTGGCGAATGGCACATCAGACACCACCAGCACGTACTGCAGGTTTCAGAACACAGCACTGACAAGTGGCACAACTCCAGAATCAGACACAGTAGTTGGTACAGCGTTAGGACCAAACCCTAACCCAGCAGGGACACTTTCCCAATGACAGGCTATGGTTTCGGGGGTTAACCCCCACTACACACAATTCACCTGACGACAGTGCAGTAATGCCAGTACATGTGGGGTTTTTTCTGCTTAACAAATCATCGTGTGTTTGTAAAGTTTATTTCCATCTCCTTTTAACCCACCCTTCTGTTTGTTTTTCCAAGGGAATAAGAACCAGGGTGGTGTAATAATTTTTACTGTTATTCTCCCAACTTCACTACAGCATCAAAGTAAGAGATTGGGAACCGGTCTAATTTTTGGGTCTATTTTTACATACATCAAGCAGGGTGTTGAGTAGGAACAGAGAGGAAGGCGACTTAAAAAGTCGTCAGGAATATTCCAAGGAAACGCAGCGCCTGCCTTCCTCGCAGCTGTGTTCCCGGTTTTGGGAGGCGGCCACGCGTTGCCACCGCCACGAAGCTGAGCAGAAAGGCTCCTTCTGAACCACTGTGCTACGGCTTCCACGGAGGAGAGTGCAAAAAGCGTTACAGTGAACAGGAGCGATTAAACTGCCTGCAAATCACCTTCCCTCGTAATCCACGCAAGTCAGGAGTAAGATAATTTCCTGCAAAAAGAGGATTCGTATCTCAACATTAAAACAACCCAAATCCTTCTTAATGTATCCTACCTAAAACCAAGACCTGCATTCACTGAAGTGAGCAGCAAACTTTTTAGCGTTAATCGCAGCTGAGCTAATCAAATATCTCAGCTCCCTACACATATTAAGTTTTGTTTTTCAGTATTTTGAATGAATGAATTCCCCAGGCCAGCTACGTACTATCTCAACAGAAAAATTCCTTCGATTCCTATTAAACACACTGAAATTCTGCTTCCTTAAAGACTTGCCTTTGTAAATAAAAAAAAAAAGAGCAATAAATCAGAGTATCCTGTTTACTTCCTTTATAATCTTTCCTTTAATATCATTTTACTGTATTCTTTCATATGTTTATCTCCAAAGCAAACAATATAAATCTCGTCAATTTTCTTCTACTGAAATGTTATACATTCTTAATCCCTTTTGCCATATGTCTCTGAACCCTCACTACTTCTAGTACACATTTGGGAGCTAGAACAGCCAGAACGAAACAGAATATACTCAGTGAAAATACACCTGCCATTCATTAATGATGCTATAATATCTTCAATATTAGCCATCCTGCTCTTCACGCACACTGGCCTGCTCTGTGCTCCCCTTGTTTATCACGCTTTACTTAGCAGAGATTTTCATTAAACACAGCAACATCTAGTCCTTAGTCAGGAGTGGGTATTGTTAACTCAGGGCCCAAAAATAAGTCTTTATATTTCAAACCCACTGAAAGAAGTTAGAAATTCTAGACTGACTGGATGACAATGGTAACACCCTCCATTTAATGCTTTCTGTTAAATTTGGTTATTTTATGACTCCGGGAGGGTTGTCTGTAAGTATGGGTTGACAAGCTGCTTCCGCCAGTTAACAAAGCAGTCTTTTTAATATATCATATATCACAACATGCTGTTAAAACTCCTCTGGGTTGGCTGCTTCGTTTCAAATTCATACAGCGGGGAACAAAGGTCAGCTACAGCAGCAAGGTAAGCGCTTCATTTTACTATTGGAACTTAAATTAATTTGCAGGCAAATCGAGTCGTTTTACACAGAAAACGTCAAGTTCATCACAGGTGTCTAAGAATGATCTATCTACTGATGCATATCAGCCTTTTTGTCTGGATAACTAATAGTTTACACAGGAAAAACAGTAAACTGGCTGAAAGGCTGTAGAGATAGGTGTAAACACAGGGATCAATTCAGGTTCATTACTACTCGCAAAACCTATACAGCATCGGACAGCTGTAATTCAAAAGTAGTACAATTAACAGAGATCAGATAGATATTCTAATGTTCACTTTTTTTAATGCCACTTGCTAACCTAAGGGGAATTAAAAGAACCTAAGAAAACAGTTTGCACAGACCTTTAGTAGCTTTGATATTTCACAAGGCAATTTCATCTGACCTTTAATTTTAAGTGCAGTGTTTTCCATTTGTAGGGTATCACTTCAGAAAGGGCTGCCTTTAAGTATTTTAAAAACTCCATTAATATCACTTAAACTGGAATGTGTAAGCAAAGCTCCCACCAGATGGGAGAATTTCTCTACCCAAATCACTAAGGACAAGCTACAAGCTACAAAATTCTAAGCAATATGAAGCAATTTCCAACAGCGTAATACTTTGCCACTGGCTTTATATACCTCTGCATCACCACTGAAGGAAGCAAAATATCTGACTTAATTTCTGTGCTCAAAAAGGTAAAAATGGCTATATATGTCATTACTCATGTAAGATAGTCAATATTTCTATTAGTGTTTTTTTTCTACTTAAATAATTAAGACTTTGAGGTAAAGTTGAAATATCTTGTTCCTTCTCAAAGTACAATACGCCATTTTATTGTTCTCACACTTACGTGCTGTTGCTAGGAAGATACAACGCTGCTACAACCTAATCGTCTGCTATTTAGATATGGACTCATGAATCCCATATTTTTATTCTAAATTTAAGTTCAGTCATCGTAGCTAATGTCCTTGATGCTATCTCAAATTGCTGTCATTACACGGATCACTAGAAATTGGAGGTAATAGTAAAAAAGAAAAAAAAAAAAAGGAAGATACCAAATTAGATGATGGATAAAGGTTTAATCAATTTAATTTTATCACCAAATCCAGTCCCTTCCTCTCGAGCTGTCAGGGGACAAGATAAGCGGAACACATCTTGAAGCACGATGCAATCCTGTTGTGGGGAAGGAGTTGTGTCCCTGAACCTCACCAAGATGAAACGCGCTCATTTATTACTTTGGCATTGCAGGATGATGAAGAACCAAGCTGGTTTCCTCCCTCCATCCTCAGCACAAGCTTTCTATTTCATTAATTTTTCATGGAATTTCATTTCACAATCATTTTGCCTCTCTCACCCGCTTGCTGCCCTTATTTAGTTTATTCTGTCAACTTTTACTTTGTGTCCCGTTGTATCGGCCATGGTTTTCTCCCATACCAGGGATACCCCATTCCCTCCTGTTTCAAGTAATTAACTTTAATCGCTAGCTCTATAAAATGGCATTACAAATGAGATGGCTTATGCGTTGTCTTACACTGGAAGATAACTCAGAAGGGTCCTATCTCCAATCACCCATTTCATACTTTCTATATGTTGATTTTTAGCAGTTGCCGGAGGCTGCTGAAGTGTAGCCTTTTTAGTACTATCAGTAAACAGCAACTCTGCTTTTGTTTCGGCTACTTGTAATCATTTATCTCAGAAAACAAGCCTTCCCTTCCAAATCTATACCAGTCTCTATCAAATCTGAACAAACCGCGCTGAGGCCGCTGTGCTGAATTCTACCAGTTCTCTGCCATATCCCAGAGCCCAACTGAAAATACAAGAAAAACCCGTAAGCACAGTAACTTCCTATAAAACCCTTAACATTTTAAACAGATTTCTCTAAACCATTAGGCACAGTTTTCTAACCTCTCGTCCTTTTAGACACACAGATTAAAAAAACGACTAAAGATGCTTATTTCCTAAATGACAATGCAAATATTCTTACCTATCCTAATTTAACAAATGGCTATGAATATATGCATTTTATCATTTTAACACACTTTCTGCATGTAGTGTAAAACAGAATAAAATAACTGTGCAAATAGATGCTTGCAATGTGATATTCATTGCATGGGCATTTAATATTAAGTCTTCAAGGTAGGATCTTTATACTAAAAGGGTTGCTGGATTTCCCAAATATAAAAATAAGATTCATGCAAGTTATTATTATTAGATGACACTATTGTACACCGGAATCACACTACGTTTCCTACACTCTTCAAGGCTCAGTTTACACACACAGAAGTTCTCTCTCTGTCTATCTCTTGCATCATGTAGTTTTTATTGTTTTTTTTAGCCTAAATGCACAGAGAAATTCAGCTACTTAGAGATCGTTATTTGCTTTCCTTACTTGATCTTGCTTTCTGCCCCCAGGAAACTCCTAAAACAGAGCATACAGGTATAAAAGAAATGGAGCAAAGTGCTATACCTAGACACACTAATTTATAAATCACTGTAACCAGGACAAAATTGTGACTGAAAACATGGAATGTAAATCAGAAGGGGAAAATCAACACTATTAAATAGGGAATAATATATCTTCTACTACTATACTACTGATATTCTGTCAGGCTGATTTCTCAACCCAGGTTTAAGAACAGTTTCTATGTAATACGTAATAAAATATATTGTTGTATAAATAATTTGTCGGGTCCATCTCCTTACGGAGTGGGGATGTGACAGATAATTTCAATTCCTTACTCTGATTCAATTTAAATTTAAGACTAGAGTGAATTTCTTTGTCTACGTGTATATAGGTATTTCTCTGTGTGTGTAAATGTACGTGCATAGTTACACAGTTTAAAGCATCTATGAAAAGTATCCTTCTATAAACAACAAAATATGCACTGGAGAATAGATAAAGGGAAGTGTCTTTGGCATAATTCTCTACAAAGATTTTTCACAACCTATTATTTAGATCAAACCTGCAAAATAGTGAAGCCCACATTAATTCTTGTAAAGACATAGTAATTTATAAGCCAAATAAATATTTTTTTTACTAGTCTCCAGGATAGGCAGATTGTTAAACAGCATCTTTGCATTAGGTACCACCAAAAAAGACACAGAAATATATGATCAGTAAATAAATTAGCATAATAGTAAAATCTGAAATCCAACAGGTTTTATACCGAGCATGCCTTAAGTTACAGGCATTTTTTCCAAGCATGAATAGATTTTGTGATTACACAGAAAAGAAAATGCAAATTGTAGGAAAACAAGCATTGCTCCCTGTAATTGGTGTACTAATGAACTACATTATTTGGAAAGTGGTTACGGTAGTACATTTAGAGGAATAAAAAAATGAACTCTTCAAGTGCACATTCTTATTGATATTGGTCAGTCAAGCCCTTCCTAGAATGCTATCAATCTCCAGCTGTGTATTCTGCAAATAGCTGTCATCTGCCAAGTTACACTTTAGCAAGTTTTGGTGGTTTTTTAAGACATTCAACTTCTGCCTTATTTTGGCAAAACACAGAGCAACAAAGGATACATCAAAAAAGTCTTATTGATAGAGCCTCACTTCTGTCTGCTTCTTAGAAACAAAATTAACACTTATAATTTACCTTTATACCAAAGTACCTTTTCTCCATTGCACGGATTAATGGATTACTTTTTCCTCTTGACCAAGCACAGGGTAGCCAAGTCTTGGTTTGTAATTCCCTAGAGAATTAGTTTTGCTAGAACAAGTACAGCATAAAAAAGTCTGCAGAGCACAACTTAAGTACAAGCAGATTTAAAGAGACTGAGAGATTTAAAGGCAGACTACTATCTCTTTGCTTAGTATTTTAAAATCTATTCTCTAATTCAGTGTAAAAGACACCAGGTGTTACCGCATTCTAAAGATCCAGAGTAACAAGTCAAGGTTACACACCTACTACAAGTCCTGATATATCTGCAGGTCTGTTGTTTTCACTTGTGGGCAGGTCACTATTTGTTACTATGATTCTGAACAGAGTTCAGAGAGGAAAGTTAAAATAGTGATAATGAAATGTTACAGCCTAATGTTTAGCATTTGACCAGTTTTTACCAGTTGCTATCAAAAATCTGCTTTGACATCTTTCTAAGAAGTTACTGAACGCTGTGCTTATTGGCCTTAACGTAAACAATAATTAAAAGACGCTTTAGCTAACGGTGCCTCAAAATTAGGATTTCTAGGATCAGAAGAAGAAATAGCATATCCAGACCACTGACGAGTTAGGTGACTAAAACTTGTGTTAGTCCCACATAATGATGACAATTACAGGTTAGATGATATTTACTGCTTAGATAAACACTTGGGAGTTAGCATCTCTGCAATCAAGTGTGCCGCAGCTCGTCATCTCTGGCACTCTGCTTCTCCTACCAGTTTGTCTTACTTTAAAGTGTTCACAGCCTGTTAATTTTGTCTTTTTCAGGCAAAACATCAAAAATCAGGCAGTAGCGTGTCATCCCCTCTACAGGAGAAAACAGGACAGCCTTGCGAAGAGCTTTTATCTAGGGCATAGTCCCCGTTCGCAATGACATCCTGTAGCTTCACTTTTCATGCTTATGGCAATTAGAGCCTTCCTAAGAAAGGTTTGCTTAGGAAAAGGGAAAGAGCACCGAAATAGCAGAACTGGGCGGACCTTGTCTAAAAAAAAAAAGAGAAAAAAAGAGGTNCGCCCCGCACCGGCCGTCGGGGCGGCGGCAGGGCCGGTGCCGGATCCGGTGCGCCATGCGGAGACAATAAACACAGGAGAAGCACGATGTGTCTGCCGGGGTGTGTGTGCGGGAGACAGGCAGGAAGAAAAAAATAAATAAATAAATAAAAAAGATTAAAAAAAAAGAACAAATT
>VXBW01005463.1:1028-46980 GCA_013400375.1 Thinocorus orbignyianus | reverse complement strand
AAAAAAAAAAAGAGAAAAAAAGAGGTAGTTTGGGGGGCGCAACGCTTCGGCCGGGCGCTGCGCGCTGCCCCGGGCGCCTCTGCTCCGCTCTCTGCCCTGCCCCGGGCACGTCCTGCCCGCTGGCACCGGAGGGGACCGAGGGGGCAGTCTGGGTTCGGTCGGAGATGCTGGGGATGGGGGAAGGCAGTNGGTTTTTATAGCGCGGTGGGTAAGGGAGGGCGGACGGGCGGGGAGAGCGGGCTGGTTCCTCGGCGCTGCCCAGCGTCGCGGCGAGGGGTCGCGCCTCCGCCCCGACGGGCGATGCCCGGGGATGGTTGAGGCGGCTCTGCCGGCCCCGCTCCCACTTTTTTTTAAATTTTTTTGCACCTCTGCAAGTTGCTGGGCACCGGCAATGCTTGGGGGGGTGAGGGGAAGGAGGGAGAGAAAGAGGGAGGGGGAGGACGGGGGACGGGACGACGGGGACGAGGGGGGCGGATTTGCTGCTGCAAAGTCTCCCGCAGCCCAATGGCTCCTGCCGCCCTGCTCTGACAGCAGCTCCGCCAGCCCGCGCCCCCAAACTCCGCTCCCCCGTGGCTGCTGGCTTTGCCCGGCTCTGCCCGACAGAAAGCCGGGGAGAAGGGCCCCGGAGGAGATAAGAGCATTCTGCCGCCTGGTCCGGGAGAAGCCGGAGGGGCAGCTTGCGAGAAGAGAAGCTGCATGCAGGATTTCAAGCTTTTTTTTTATTATTTTTTTTTTATTTTTTTTTTATTTATTTTCGCTTTAGACCATGTGGACACCGAGCACTCTGCTTCCCGAAACCCAGAAATGCCGCTGCTGTCCTCCCCGACCAAACACTTATTAACTAGTTCGTTAATTGCGATGTTTATTATTCCCAGGGAAAGAGCATGAGTTACTCTTGAAGGATCCCTGTATCAACAAACCTTATGCAAGAGGCTAAGTGTAGCAATTCCCCTTGAATCTCCAGTTATTTTTAAGGTATGTGCCCTGCTAAATTCACGATCAAGGGCAAGAGCTCTGTAAAAAAAGAGGAGCGTGTTGTCGCTCAGAGTCATACATTAACACTCTGCAGTGCCTCATTTAGACAACTGTGCAATTAAAGTGTCGGTAGCAGAGGGGCTTTTACAGGGAGGAAAGATGACAACAGCATTCCTCTGAAAAGCTTGGCTACAAAGCATTACACGTTCGTTACAAAAAGCCAGGGTATGCAACAGATAAGACACCGCTTTAAGTTACAGGGGACATACTGCTTCTGTGCTCTATCCTCCTTAGTTATTATCTAACTTAAAAATATGTGTCTGAAAACCTAGGCAGTGAATGGAAAACGGAAGAATATAAAGAAAAAAATTATGCTAAATAATTAATGTCATCATTAGTGCCTACTGCATTTGTAGTCGACTGGAGGAGCACAGTAAAACCCTGTTTATCAGAACTCCTTTAATCTAAAACTTCCTCTCGTTGGAATGTAGGTTACCCAGCTCCTGCTGCTAAGCACTTCTACTGCAACTCCCAGCTATTAGAAATCTTCTGTGTTTGGCTGTTTTAGGCCTCTGTCATTTTTGGATAATGCAAAACTGCATGTTACACAGGTTTTCAAATTAAATAAAAATATTCCCATAAATGTCTCAAAGTGCTTATTAAACCATGATTTGGATGACACAGGCATACGAAGGTGATGTCACCTCATGGATCCCATACTCTGTGGAGCAGATAAGAAGGCCCTGTGTACCCTTACTTTTACTTGACACATGACACAGCACAAAGCACAGGGGAAATTGCTCCCACACACAGATACACACCTTACCAACTAAACTAGGAGAGCCTGTGAATTCAGACCCACATTGCTTGAATGTCAGATGCCCTGCATGAAAGTAGGTTTTTACATGTGGTGCTTTTGCACGTTATTGCCTGGGTTTTTTTTACAGCACATTGCATCTTAGAATGAAACCTTTGAACTACTACGTAGTTTAAGTAAACATTTCTTTAAAAAGCTTGTCTACTTCACAGAGAAAAACCTGTCTGCAGGAAAACAGAGAGGCAATCACTATTTTTTTGTTTTTAACTTGAGCTTTCAGCCTTTAACCTTTCTCCCATTTTCCTTCTGGTTTCTCTTGCCACGAGCACACCTGATCCTCTTTTATTAATGTGGCAAAAAATTGTAGATGCATGTGAAGTAGTAATGCTACTGCACATTCATCAGTGGATCAAACTTCTGACCAATCTGGAAATTAAGTCACTCAATTTAGAAGTCAGATTTAGAAAAGTGTCTTCTATGCTTCAGTACCAATCTGTGCTCTGTCCATTAGGGATCTAAAAGAGAAGCAAGATCCAATTAGAAGGAAAATGAGGATCCCAGGACACCCATTCATTTTTAGGAGTGGCTTCAAGCTCAACACATTCTTTAAAGTTTCTGAAGACTTACTTCCTGATAACATTTTGCTACAATCTCAAAATGACTGAAATCTGAGGTGTTAAGAAGATTAAGACTGGCATTGCCAGTCCCCAGAGAAGCCGTACTAGCAAGCCAACCTGAAAAGCCACCAATTCTCAGAAACTCTCACTTGGTACTAATGATTTTGTGAACTGCTCTCAGTTCTAGGCACAGTTATGAGAAATTATCAGCAAGCCAACATTAGCAACAGCTGAGCTGGTAGTATACGTCTCACCTAGGCTAGTTTCAGGGTTGGTTAAGGCATGAAGACAGCTAAAGTCATGCTGGTGGAACGTCTCCCCTTGGCCAAAAGGGCAATCATTTTTTATGCCATCCAGCTATAGAGTCAACAGAGTTCCTTAAATGTGATGTGCTTATTCCTCAATGGAAGGAGACAGCTTCTCCACCAAGTGATGTCTGCTGTTTCAACACCCTTTTTAAACTTAAATGCAAGGTTACCAGCCCCACACAACTGGATCTGTCTCTCCTCCTAGGGAAACATGGGCATGATTTCAAGAACTGTGGTTAAAGTGACACAAACTCAGTCTGGAAAATACAAAACCAGTATCAGCGAAGTGGGAAAACTACTAAATTATAAAATAACCCTTTTTTTCAGTTATCTGTTTATGTCTACTAATGGCCAATTCACTTGATAGTCTTACCACCCCACAGAAATTATGGCTGTTCCCAGTAATGATCATTAGTGGTATTTCATGCTCCTTTTGTTGAGTAAAGCAGCTTAGGACTTTTCCTATCTTCACCAGCCTGGCTGTGGAGGTCATTGTGTTTATTATCTTCAAGCTGAAGCATTTCAGGCTGTTTCTAAAGGCAGTAACTTCACATACCTTGACTTGCAGCCTGCGAAGACATGCACATCACACCAATGCACAGACACTTGCTCAGGCCTAGGTGAATCAGACGGGTAGTAGGGTTTAAGGTGTGAGTCCTGATGTAGAAGACTCTTTTCTGTTCTGTCTGGGGAACGGTGACTCCTCTTATGACCCACTGCAACTGCTGATCCCAGCCAGTACATCAAAACCTGTATTCCTGTTCTTGTGAGATAGACAGGTCTCTCTCAGCACTGGAGGTACCCAAGCAGGGAGTCCAAGCTTTGCAGGATTTGTGACAATTCACTTCACTCAGGTTCTCTCAAAAGAGGAGAGCTGAAGGGCAGTCCAAATAGTTTATTAACTGGAAGACTGGTAGTAACTACAAGAATACGATGGGAAAAGGCAGTGTGAAACTGGATGCCAGATTCCTGTTTAAATTTCTATGCCTAAGCAATATAGTGTACGGTTTGTAATCATCAGAAATGGAAAACTGAAAATGTTTGAAGAAAAAAAAAAGCAACTGACCCTTATTTCAGCGTATCCTACTCCAGATATGCAACTTCAGAACAAATCTTCAGAAAAGTTATTCAAATTTGAATGCTAAGCCCATCAGTACTATAGGTAGCAAGTACTTTTCCTGTATGAACATATTTAGATGAAGTAGAATAAAGCAATCTGATTTTCAGTGACATGATGTTACAAAAATTGTAGGTTAAACCAATTTGTTAAAAAACCACTACATTAAACTTACAGGAATGCAATAGCCTAAGAATGGAGTTGAACACCTGAGATGTACCAGAGATACTCCATAAGAGTGATGGAGCATTTGCCTCCCAGAGCAAAAGCGTCCTACTGAGCAGCACAGGAAGCAAGAAAAGTAATCTCCAGACTCTGCACTTCCAAGAATAAGTACAAGAAGAGGCTGTCTATCTGCCATATTCCCCAGTTTCCAGCTGTGCTGTCCCTTCCCTAAGGAGCTTGTGGATACTGAGAGCAGCAAGCCATGGTAAAGACCTTTGTAATTTGCTGCTTGGGAGCAGACATGCCTTATAGACTCCCGAGAAGGGAAAGGGATGTAGTAACCATCCTCTATTTTTTTTTCCCCATCCTCCACACCCCATTTCTGCTTGCTTTTGCTCCTTCCTGCCTGTGTAGGTAGAGAAAAAGATAAGGCCCTTAGAATTTGGAAGATAAAAGATGCTCAAGGGCGTTAAAGCAGGACATGAATGCAATCGTGTGGCTGCGCAGGTGAGACTCCAGAGCTTTCTGCTGCAAAATGCCTGCACTAATCCACTCTTGCCCTACTTACAAGGAGCTGTCAGTGTGGCTATTTGCAGCAAAAGCCACTTTAGCTTTGGGGCCAAACGTCACAGGGTGGTGATGAAGCAATGAGGGTATGAATCCATATTCAGTGTATCAAGTTTGTCGGAAAAATGCCTTGCTGCAGACAGGTCCTCTTGTCTGCTTTGCATATTCTTGCGCATGAAATAACCCAGGCTGGCTAGCATTGTGGTGTTCGATAGCAGGAGGCTAAGGCAATTCTGAAAGGGTTTTGCCTCTTCATTAAACTGCAACAGAACCAAAGGAATCTGGGATGCAATACTTTGGCTTCTCTTCCCACAGGTGAAGCTCCCTTCTTCCCCTCATTTCTTCCAGACCCCACATCTACTCTGATGGGCGTTCACTGTGCAACACACCAGCATTCAACTCCCTGATGAGCATAAGGCAAACATTTCAAAGCTGCTCAGACAATAGTCTCTTTAATGGGGGAAATACCTAGATGTCAAAGACTGCAAATCATTGTAATTAGTCAGTCTGTATATGCCACACAAACCAGCAGCAGTCACTGGGGATGAAGCAAAATTTTCTGAAAGATGTATGTATGGGCATATTAAAACATAACTCAACAACTCTGACTCTTGAGGGGGATATATACAGCTCATCACCAGAAATAATTTAGATTTCAGTAGTGTTTCATGTGTTTGTAATGAACTAAACCAAAACGTGGAATGAAAGCGTCCTCAGAGCGATGTCTGAAACCTCATTCTGCCTTCAGATGTTTCAGTCCTGGCCCAGACTGGACATAGTTGGTTTGTTCACATGGGATTAACTTATTCAAAGACATTCTCTAAGACCTCCACAGGTTTCTTTCTGTGCTCCAGTACCCCAATAGGCAGAAAGGTAATCAAATACATTTTTTCTTTAAACACTTGAAAATGCATTAAGGTAAACAGCTAATTATTATTATTATTAAATTATTAAATATTCATTCTCTGATATGGAAATGCTGAAGAGCAATTTTGTCTCTTTACATCCCTTGAAGAAATCATTTAAAATAATGGCTCTGCTGTGGGAAATTTCCCCACACCACAGTGCAGCTGTTCTGAGGAAGGAGCTTTAACCCTGTTTGGCCAGTGCACATCCTGGCACCAACTGCGGGCAGTGGCACAGACCAGCGCTGCCTGGCTCCAGCAGCACCCATAAGCAGAGGAAAGGGGCACCTGATCAGCCCTCAGTGGGGTAGGAGTGCAGTGTCACTGGTGGGTCTCCATCATTGAGGGATGACTGCAAGGAATTCACAAAGGATCAAACCATGGCATCACCCTCATCATGCAGTTGCCTCAAGCTGGGAAATCTGGCACCTGAGAAGACAATTGTCCAAAACAGTGGCCTGACTTAAAAATGAAGACCTTAATTTCTCTGTGCTGACAGCTTTCTCATCAGGAAAATGCAGATGCAAATAATTACTACGGGGGACTAAGGTAAGCTAAAATAACCAGGGGCTGCTTGCATACGATATACTTTTCACCCTAATCTTTTCAGTTTGGAAATCTTCCAAAATTTAAATGATGAATAAATTTCTGCCCCCAGCAGCCACGTAGTTTACAAAGACTCACAAAGTTTTTGATGAAAGACTCTACCATCTTCTAAAATGAATGCTGCTAGCCTTTGTCATAAGAAACCTTAACCAACTTCTCTGAGACTCTAAAAATGTTTTATAGAGTAATCAAGCAGTAACTGCATTGTCGAGAAATAAGGCAGTGCTGAAAAATACTACAACATAGTTATTGTGCAGCATTATTTCAGTAATGCAATGTGTTAGAGTTTAAATAAATTATTATAGAATTATACTTTGACTAAAGTTTACGTTTGCAGACATGTATATGTTTAGTATTACAGCTTTTTCCTTTAGACCTCCAGCACTGGTCACTGACCTTGTTAGTGACAGTGGCTGAGACTAAGGTGTAATAATAGTCAGTACAAAAGAAGTGTATGAAATTGCATTAACCTCTGGTTAGAGTTCCTAGCAGATGCATCAGGTTTCAGTGATAACCTACTACTTTAGAAAAGATGTTTCACTGCAATTTTCTGTCACCTTATTTTGAAACCTATTTTTCAAAAGGCATTCTGATTTAGATAATATATAATCACTACAAAGCCAAAAGCAACAGTTCTGGATGTAAATGCAGAAAAGTGAATGAAAATAAAGGAACACCTCTGTATTTACATATGCTTTCCAATACTTGGCCAGCAGTAAGTCAACCACAGCTTTCCAAGAAATGTAAAGTCCTACACCCTGTACTGTGCATCCTGCAGCAGACAGAATATAGCCATTCAGGAAATAAAGGAAATAGTCTTTATTTTTTGAATGAACTAACCTATAAAATGCATGGTAAAGATCATAAGAAAAATATTTTTCCCTGTACATCCTTCTAGTAAGCCATCTGATACAATGATTTGCATGGGGACGGTTGTCTATGTTGTGCTTTGTGGCCATTCAGAAGTCAGAAACTGGGAGGAAACATATTGCCAGTAGAAAAAAATAATTAAGGCTACCTAGTATTATTGAAAAAAAAAAAAATTGTGCATTTTATTTCCTGTATGATAGATAATTGATGTAGAATAGCTTAAATCCAGCTTAAAATTCTGCCTAGTGTTTCTCTTGATTGCCACACTCGGCAGCTGGTGCTTCCCTTTCTCTTTTCGTGCTAGGTTGTAAATTACGACGTGTCGCTAAATGTAGACGGGCCTCACTTGGCTGAAGACTCCTCCTGTAGACTTCCCTGCTGTACTAGAATATCATCATGGAATTAGTGCAGGGTTTGGAGATCCTCGGTCTGAAGTCAGACCTTAACTGACATTGGAGGGCATGACCTTAAGTCATTCATCTAAATATCTGTGTTCTGCAAAATGACAACTCATTGACATACTGCTCCCTGTAATTTTTGTTTTGTTGGTTTGTCAGTGAACTATTGAGATAAATGCTGTCTTTTGCTTGTGACCAGGTGCAGTTCCTACAAATACAGACTCCAGCTTTTGCTTGAGATGTCTAGATGATACTGTAATGTGAATTGGGAAGTACCAGGGAGCTATGACTGCATTCACAGATCTTGCTCTCCCATGTGGGTGGTGATGAAGCTGCAGCTTGTAGTCCAGAGGTGATCAAAGGAGGCTTTGGAACCTCTTACTGGGAATCAGGAGCACAGGTTATTTATTCCTTTCCCCTTCCAGTTGCAGGCAGTGACACTGGGAGAAAGAGATGGGCCCAGTCTATTAATGCATGGTTCCATGGCTGTTGTCACCAACACAGTTTTGGGTTTTTCAGTAATGGGAGGATCTACGATGGCAGCAGGTTTGATGATGTCAGACGGGATTCCCCTTTCTGAAAGGCTGAAGAGGTTCTTTGCTCAGAAGCAGGTAGGGCTCATTGACAGGTCTTTAAACTAGTTTTGACAAGGCAGTGAGACAATATCAGGCTTAACAAACTGGGATGACATGCCAAGGTTAGAAGGATGGGATATTGGGAGGACCCACAGCCTGTTGCTGGCTACACTGCAGCACACCTGAAGTTTTATAGAGATGGCACAGGGGCTCCTGAAGTAATATGAAGCCAAGAGGGAAACACCAATGAAAAACTTCAAAGGAATAGAGTAGTGTTCCTTTAAGAAGGTGGCATGGCCTAGAGCCCAGCTGAAGTTTGTCTAGAACAATGGGCACAGCACTGGCAAAAAAAAGGAGTAGTTGGAAGACACCATGCTGCTAGAAAGTTACACAAAACTGTATGAAGCTCCCAGGATGGTGATCGCATTACCAGCAAGCACAGGCAAAGACCCAGGCTGGACTCAGTGTCAGATGGCATCTGAATTCTGGATCTGGAGTCAGGAATGCTCGGATCAGGATTTGGTTTTGTATATATCGTATCTATTTCATTATTTTCTTTTAATTTAATTTTGGTGTTAATAATTCATTAAAGTAATTTAGTTCATTCTGAACTCCTAAATGTCTTTATCTTTCTGTGGGGTAGGAAGGGTCAACTGTCAATCTGGTTTTGGTAAATTTGGCTGAAAACACGACAGTACCATTAAATGGTATAGCCAAGTCCTATCACTCTGGGAACCAACATTTCCTGCACAATATGCTGTTAATTTCAGAGTTTAGTTAGAAGAGGTCTAGCTAAAATGTAAAATTACAGAACAGAAAATTGGTTCTGTTTTAACTCACACCAGTACACTGGCAAACTGGTGACGATGGATGATGAGAAGGCTGAGGTAGTCAACAGCATTTTTGCCTCAGTCTTCACTGGCAACTTCTCTTCCCACACCTACCGACCTGTCAGCCTCCCCTTCTGTGCTTGGGAGTGTAATGGAACAGAGCCTCATAGAAGCTGTGCACATGGAGGACAGGGAGGTAATTCGAGACAGCCAGCACAGCTCCACCAAGGGCAAGTCCTGCCTTCTTTGGTGGAGTGACCACATCAGTGGACAAGGGGCGGGCTACAGATGTCATCTATCTGTACTTCTGTAAGGCCTTTGACCTGGTGCACCACAACATCCTTCTCTCTGAATTGGAGAGACATTGATTTGATGGGTGGACTGCTCAGTGGATGAGGAGATGGTTGGATGGTTGCATCCAGAAGGAAGGGGTCAATAGCTCAATAACCAGACAGAGACCAGTGACAAATGGTGTCCTTCAGGGAACAATAAACTGAGTGTTGTGGTTGACACACCTGAGGGATGGGATGCCTTCCAGCAGGACCTGGAAAAGCTCAAAAAGTAGACCTGTGTGCACCTCTTGAATCCAACAAGGACAAGTGCAGGGTACTGCACCTGGATAAGAGCCATGCCCGGTTGAGGGATGAAAGGATTGAGATCAGCCCTGCCAAGAAGGACTTGGGCTTACTGGATGAAAAGCTAGACATGAACCAGCAATGTGTGCTCACAGCCCAGAAAGCCAGCTGTATCCTGGGCTGTATCAAAAGAAGCATGGCCAGCAAGTCAGGAGAGGTGATCCTGTCTCCCTGGTGAGACCCCACCTGGAGTACTGTATCCAGATCTGGAGCCCCCAACATAAGAAGGACATGGACCTGTTGGAGTGTATCCAGCGGAGGGCCACAATGACGGTCAGAGGGCTGCAGCACCTCTGCTATGAGGACAGGCTGAGAGAGTTGGGGTTGTTCATTCTGGAGAAGATTCCAGCAAGACCTTACATGGACCTTTCACTACTTAAAGGGGGCCTACAAGAAAGATAAGGAGAAACATTTTAGCAGGGTTTGTTGTGGTAGGTCAAGGGGTAATGGCTTTAAACTAAAAGAAGGTAGATTTAGACTAGTTAGAAGGAGGCAATTTTTTACAATGACGGTGGTGAGACACTGCCATGGGTTGCCCAGAGAGAAGTAGTAGATACCCCATCCCTGGAAACATTCATGGTCAGGCTAAATGGGGCTTTGAGCAATCTGATCTAGTAGTGGGTGTCCCTGCTCATTACAGGGATATTGGACTAGATGACCTTTAAAGGTTCCTTCCAACCCAAACTATTCTACAATTCTGTGATTCTAAATATCCTCTAGCACCAGTGAGAAAACAGCAGCAGTTCCTGAATTAATAAACAAACTTCTTGAATTATCTGGAATAAGGGGAAGGTATAATTCAATGCAATCAATACTATTACAGGTTTGTCCTCTACCTCCCACATCAATTTCCCCTTAATTTTATTTCTTCTGTACTATAACTGATTTTCCCTCATCCAAATCTTGATCTTGGATAGGTATCAGGAAGGTAGAGGTGCTGAAGTATCTGTCTGCAGAAAAGGAAGATACTTTGAGGTGCTTGCATGTAAGCCTTTTTCAACAACCGTGCCACTGAAGGAGAATGAGGTTTACCCAACCCAGGGGCACAGGCAAGTCAGGGAAACTCAAGCAGCATCAAAGACAGATGACAGACCCAAAATATGCATCAAGAGAAACAGATGGATCAAGAGACTCAGAGACAACAGTAATTTGTCTGTGTGTTTCCCTTACTCCAGAAGTCCCAAAGAACAAACGGAAGTTGAAGATACTATTTTAAGATGCCATGTAAACCCAACATGTTCACGGTGAATGCTGAACCTCCTCTTCATATAAGAAATAGATAAATCCATTGTACTTCATAACAATTCCCTAACTACATGGTGTCTCTTCTAGTTACTGTGCTAATTAACAGTAGCTATGGAGTTCTTCAGTTTGACTTTTTTGCCTCTCTCTCTGTCCAAACCCTTCTTCCCTTAGTTTTTCAAACTGAATCTACATTCAGGCATTAATTTCTATGTCATACTAGTGAAGATCAGTTTTAGATCAGGATGACAATGACAGGCTGCCACTGAAGCCTTGAAACACAAGTGCTGTATCAAATACAACATTAGACAAACTGACATGATTTATTTTAAAATAATGAACTTCTCTTTACTGCTGGACAGTTTCTGACTGAAATTGGTGAATGTGAACTCTGCCAAGCTTACTGGTAGGGAAAGATTCAATGGAAACAGCTTTAAATCCTTTGTCATCACAAGGCTGCAGACCTAAGTCTGGATTCATCCCACCTAATTTTGATGCTTAACTCAGGTGAAGAGCTAAGTGAAGAGTCTTGTCACCCTGCACTCTTTGGCACACAATTAGAAGAAGACAGGCCTCCGGATGGTAGCACCAAGTTTTTTTTTGGAAACATCTTTCTCTTTTTTCCACAAGCGAATTGAATATTGAGTGAATCTTGGGCAATATAGGATTTTTCAGCATTTTGTTTAATCCTGAAATTATCCAGAATTGGTAAAAGTAGATCTTGTCTTAAAAATAGGTAACACTTTATGGCTGTGGATTCTTTCTCCCTAGATTTTATTAGAAACCAAATCCAGTATAAAAATGAAAGAGGGACAAAGTAGAGAAAAGTCAAAATAACAAATGTGTAAAATGCAAAATTTTCTCCTAACCCCTCGTTTATAAAATATACGTTTCCATTAATAGAGTCAGTTCAATAAACATCCTCTTCAAATGCTCAAGATTCCTGTTACATGTTTATCAAAGGGGAAACAGTTAAAGAAAATTCTGCATTAGTGCTTGACTTAATTTTCTTCTTTTAAGTGGCTTTTTTTTTTTTTTTAGTAAGAAGTATTAGGATCATACCTAAGATGCTTTATTTAGAATCTGAAAATTTATTTTACGTTTTTCTGTTGACAACCAGAAGAACTAGGTGGAAAAAAAATAGCAGAACAAAGAGCTCCCTGGAGATATTTCATGTTTGCTGACTCACTACATCATCACATATGACACTGAATTATTAGTTTCAGCAAATACTGAAATAGCACAAGAAAGCTTTCTTGCTCTTTTATCTTCACCATTGTTCTTGGATTTAAACAATTCACATAAAAACTTTTGCGTAAAACTACAAAAATATTGAAAAGTCATAATTTAAAGTGGTGTTTGTTGTACAGGATGCCGCCTTAATCATACTGATAGAGAAGGCTGGGAGTATAGTTTCCTTGAGCTTAGAGGACAATTTGATAGAAAATGTGTTTCATGCTGATAGCCTGACCTGGAGCCTGTCAGGACTTAAGGAAGTTTTAGCAGGATTCTTCCTCTCCCTTTCTTCATCTGCCTGAGTGACTCTCCTCCTGCAGAGAGACTGAAATTGCGGCCTGATTTGTATCAGGATCAGCTCTGCTGTTGTCTGAGAAGCCCACACACAGAACAGAACAGTTTTCCATTGTGTCTTACTTTTGAGTTAGCTTTTTTCAGATCCCTTTTTCAAAATACAAGTATTAGTGGCTATCAACACCCAGATGACCATGTGCAGTATCATCTGTGTGGGGTCTCAAAACAGGGGTGACCAGCTGGCCCTGCCTCCATCGCCCACACTTCATTGTCCCACTGACATACACATAACCTCTCCTCACCAACCCCTCTGCTCCACTGCTGGCATGGGCTTCTTTGATTCCTTTGGCCTTGACCTTAGCTGTAAATTTTTAAAGCGACACTGTGTTGTTCTGTATTGCAGGAATGGTGAAAGGTAAATGTCGGGGTAGTACTATGACTTTCGTGACCTTCTGACTGGGAACAGAAATGTAATACTTCACCAAAAAAAATCCAACCAAAAGAACGACTTGAGACTCAGCTGTGCGTAGGAAGCTGATAGCTTAATACCATCTACTGTGATGCAATAATAAATAAAATTGTAATGCTTTACATTAATATAGATACTGAACATTTCTGAAGTGAGAATTAGTTAATCTTAAAGCTGTGAAATATTTAACACCAAAGTGAGGCATGCTTGGATTTTTTCAGAATTATTTGTCAAAAGTTATTAGCTGTGCTAATTCTTGGGTTTAGGCTTGGTCTCTCCTGAAGACAAAGACAAAAATCTCAATTATCAACATTTTACTGGAATTAGATTGTTTTTCTACAAGCTGTGGCTTTTGTGTGCACTGCTGTCATTTCTTTAAAATGCTGTGTGTGACGGCAAGAGAAAAAGAGAAGACAAAACGCAAATGAAGTGAATGGATCAGTACTCTAAGCAATGTCATAAACTGTAAGGAAGGGATAGAGAATGATCAGGAATATATATGATACAATTTAAAATAATAATAATTACCATGGATTTATTTTAAATTCATGTTACAATTTACTGTGCTCATCTCAGACACTTCCTTCTCTTTCATTGAAAGATTTAAACACCTTAGTTGTTAGTAATAAGCATTGATTCAGCATCCCTCATGAAATGATGCATGATTTTACTCCATCACAGATAATTTCAGAAACATTTTGCTGCCTGCTTTTATCTGCACTCTACTTGTGGAGAGGATTTGAAAAGGTTGTGTAGTTGCCTGCTCTGCAGTAATGTGAGGATTTTGTTATCCAGCTGAGCTACCATCGTTGATTCAGATAGCTTGGATTCCTTCCTTCTGCAGCCAAAATCTCACAAAACCTCTCCCTGAAATACAAAGGTACAGCAGAGAAAGGGCAAATGAATCACCAAACCTTTCCAGAGGCTATTTATATTCCTCCTGGAACATGGCAATTAGTGCTTGTCTCAGCCCCATCTGATCACCTTGTTGTCCTCTGCTTATGCACCCACTTAAACAGTTTTTAGACAGAGATCTTCAGCTGCTTCTGATATCAGATCTAGTCCTGCTTTCAGCCAAAGACAACAGCTGTACTACTGACTTAAACACAAACAGAATTAAGTATCGCATCTCTTTTGTTCCAGCAAAATACCTGCATTTCAGTCAGGTTTGAACAAATACACACACATTCAGAGCACAGCATCCCAAATTCAGGACATACTACCGACCCTACAGCTGTGGGATATTATCTTCCTTGCATGTGCCAGCGGTGATTGCTGATATACCAGCTTGCATTTGTGGGAGACACCCTCAGATCCCCGGGCACACTTGCAACCCTTGGTAGTTTTTGTGTCTTTATGGCAGGGATATAGAAAATCTGGTGCTGCACAGACAACACTGACATTCATCAAATACAATTTCCCTTTCTCGTACCCTGTTTCTCAGTCTTTCCTCAAGCCTCTGCACTGAAACACACACCAAATAACTGTAGAGATTAATGCCTAATAGTCAACAGAGGGATTTGGGTGTCAAGTTCCTTATAGCTATCTATGAGGCAACCACAGTGACTTGAATTTACCAAGTACTCTGCTTGCTCCGGGGCAAGGACAGTCTCTCTGAGATCCTCATGTGTGGGAGTTCCCATAGGGGTGTCAGGATCCCTGTCTGGGGCTGGTTGCTGCTGGGAGGGACTGCTCAGAGGCCTTAGCAAGGTCCTGCTGATTGTTACCCCCTCAAAAAACACGTTGTTCCCTGGCAGAGTGTCTGGCAGGGGTAGCAGTGCCTACAACAGGTCTCAGTCCCTCTGAGGAGTATGAATCCCTACAAGGAGCATCAGTACCTATAAGGGGCATCACTTATATGGTTCTCAGTCCGTTCAAGGGGTCTCAGCCTTCATCAGGGCCATCAGGCCTTGGCAGAAGTAGCTGTCCCTGTCAGGTGCATCAGTCTCTGTAAGGGGTACGAGTCTGAGTAAAGGGTATGAGTGCCTGGCGGGGGTTTTTGTCCTTGGCGGAGGTATAGGACCCCACAAGAGGTTTCATTCCCTGGGAGGGATTTCAGTCCCTGGCAGGGGTGTCAGTCTGTACGAGGGGTATGAGTCTGTCTGAGGACAGTCACGACTGATCCATGCAAATTGCAGCTTGAGTGCAATCAATAGATGTGACAAGCAGCCGGCGCTGGCAACTGGGGGACATAATGAAGGTGTGACTGTGTAAACGGCTAACAGATAACAATGCTATAGGAAATTATAGGGCAGTGCTGTATTGAATAAGTGCAGTGCAAAATGAGCTGCGGCTCGCAGGTCATGCTTCCCCGCTGCTGAAGTGTCTCCTGCTCTTGTCCTTTGTAATTGTAAGTGGCAGCAGTGGCGGCTGAATGTGATGAGGGCATGTATCCAACCCTCATTTGTTCTGCATTACAATGCAGCCCTCGCCGCCAGCAGCTGATCCGGAGTGTCAGTGCCCACCTCCCAGGTGGACCAAGAAACCAGTGAAAACTCCATTTACTTAAGAATTAGGAAGGCTGTCATTAAAACAAGGCTGTTCTTGAAACCATGCTGAATATCTGAGCTCGTCCTGTAAGAAATAGGGTGAAACCTCTATGGTTTNTTTTCTTTCAGAAAGCAAAAGGTCGTATGTAGAAAGGTCAAACTCCTCTAATTTCATTATTTTTAGGTTTAAAGAAATATTTATTATATATGAAATATCTTTTTAAAAAACTTGTAACAGTAAAAGCTTTTGACTACATGCAGTTTTAATATAGCAGCTTGTCCAGATGTTACTGTTCCTCTTACCCACTCGTTAATGTTCAAGAGGAGACAGAATGGCTAAAAAGCGTTCATTGATTTTTAATTTCATTTCCAAGTCCAGTGATACGAAGTCCTTCTCTGCAATTTTGTTCTGACATTTGGATCAAACTCAGTGGCTGTTTTCTGAAATCTCAGGTTTCCAAGACACTTGGGTTTGATTCCCATTTAAAGGTTTACAGATAAGTCTAACATTTGAACATTATCAAAGACAAGGAGGTAACTGAAAGTGCTCTGCAGAGTTCACTAATACTTCACCACTGCTGAGCGATACTTTCTGCTATTTATGATCACTCCATACATCCCTTCCCCCCCTCTTCATAGCATCAGGCAATTTTATTTATGATTTTCCTCACCTTCACCCTGAAAATGTCCATTTTTCTGGTTAAAATAGAGTCTACACTAAACAAAACATTTGTTCAATTTCTTTGCTAATGTGCTGTAAACATAGATCAGTATTTATTCTGTAACCTTGTTTTCAATCATTTAATGCGGCTGCTTGCTTTTGCCATTATAAAGAACAAATGTACTTCTTGCAAATGCATCTACCTACAAATGAAAATGAATTCAAAACAAAAAAAGTCAAGCTCTTGATTTTTTTTTTTCTTTCTGTGAACAAGCGCTGTCTTTTTTTTTCTTCCGGTTTCTTCAATCCAGACAGCTTTCAGCTGAATCAGGGTGGATGTAATTTCCAAGCTCTAAGGAGTCCACAGCAGGGTTTGCAACCTCTGGTATCAAGCAAAATGCCACAAAAGCTCTGTTTTGGCAGATGCCTACATTTCCTGACATCAGAAAGTGTTCCAGAAGTCAAATCTACAAGCAATGGTGGATTGGCATCTGTAGAATCCGCTGCTTTTATTTTTCTGTTGTTGCCTTGGTTATGTAGAAGTCATCAAGGAAACAAACCTGTGGGTTTCCTGTTTTCTGCAGAGGCAGACCATGGTGCTGAGAAAGACCATGCAGCTGTCCATGAAACCTTCAGCCACCCCCACAGCATCTCTCCACTGGATAGGAGGAAGACTTTTCAGGAGTGCAGGCTGGCGGCACTCTCTGCGCCAAGGGGCACTCAGGGCTGGACCTCCACTGAGAACAAAATCAAAGGCCAGCCAAAGTTAATCCTTTGCCTGGTTATCTCTCCTGCACATCACTGTGCTTTCTGGTTAGCCCGGGATGGCTAACTGTGCTGCAAAAATGTGTAAGGAAAGATGCTATCATCCCCTATCTGTCTAAGCCAGAAACAGGCCATACCAGAAAAGCCTGTCTCGTCCAATTTCCAGTTCAGCTTCGCAGATTCAAGAAGTGCAGATAGTTTGGACATGCTTTAGATAAGGAGCTGAATATCTGGGTGTTTTCTTGAGCGCTGAAGGCCACGCTTCTTACAGTTGACTAAATTGTGTCACTAAATTTTTACCTTTCCTGGTAATAGACTTTTTATTTGCTTCAGTGTTTCTTCTCCATACCTCTCAGCAGCCCTGTTGGTGAATGCACAAATATATCTATACAACCACCAGTGTACACACTCTAGTAATGTTAGTAGTAAAATGTATATATTTGCTCAGTGCACTTGGTTTCTTCAGAAATAAATGTGTGAAGCCAAAAGTAAGCTGCTCGCAAAGCTCTGTGCCCACAGTGAGAGTTCACTTTTAAATGTATGATGAAAAAACAAGACCTTGCCTTCTCGTCTTTGTAGAAAAATGTACATGTGTAGTACAAATGCACTCAGATGCAAAGATGAAAGTGGATATTTTGTTTCTTTCACATACAGCCACAAAGGGAACCCAGCATCTTTGCAGGGCTGTAATTGCCAGGTGCTTGTTTTAGAGGCAGGAGGGTAGGATAGCGGGTTTGGCATTGGACTAATCTTTTGGAAATGTAGGAGGAAGAAAAAAAGAACTGGTTACAAATTGCTTTGCTACATAAACCCCTCTCCCATACTGTCTGAAAAGAAATGTTCATGCTCACTGTTACCTCTTTGTACACAACATATTTAGCCAACATTAAAGGGGTTGGCTTTTTTTTTTTTTTTCATATTTTTTTTTTTCCCCAGGGATATTCAGCAAATTTTCAGCTAGTTTAGCTAGTTTTCTCCTTGCTTTCCTTTCTGGCTGCTTTCTCCCTTACTTTTTCTAGCTGCTTCTAATATGCCTCTGCTGAAGAATACCTTGCTTTTCTTCTTGTGTATCAAATAAAATTGAATTCTTTAGGCATAACTATGTTTGCACTCCAACTAATTTGTGAGAATTTACTGGTGATTGTTCCTATTTGAAGCATGAAACATGAATCCTCTCCTTAGGACAGGGAGGCCAGTCAGTCTCTTCTATCCCATGAGTTATAAGTCAGCTTTTAATTTCTGAGGCAAATAATACTTACTGTCTGCTGAGATGTTTCACAATGCTCTTTTAAAATTCACAGTTAAGGACCAAATGATCAAGACTGGGAGTGGGAAACCTCATAATTAAAGTGTTTTAGCTGTTCCATCATAAAAGCCAAACACATTACTGACAGCATGCTGAAGGCATGGGAGGTTTGTTGCAAGGCAAAAACTCAGTGAGCTCAACCTTTGGGCAAGGGGAGGAGATGGGGCAGTGAAGGATGCAGACAGCAGGTATTTTTAAGCAAACATTGCAAGGACCTTTTGTCTCCGTCACATTTTGCAGTTAGATAATTATCTCCTTTGTTATCTTGCTATAGAACAAGACTTCTGTATCAGCAAAACCAGCCTCAGACACTGGTGGGTTTACAGAAAATGAAGATAGAGGAAGGAGGGACAGGGATGGGTTCAGGGACAGACGGGGAGAGACAGGAATGGAGTAGGAGTAGGATGGGGGAAGCAAACGGAACTGAAGTAATGCCTAAATCCTGCCACGCAGACTCAGTACAATAGTGCGCTACTCCAAAAACACCCACAGTGCAACCAGTAAGGCAACTTGCAAATTGTATTTTCTGTGTCAAAAACCATAATACAAATACTTCTCAAACCCTGAAAGATCTTCCAAGTGGTTGTTTTCCACCTTGTTCTTATACTTAATGCCCTGAAGATGTACCTGTCTTTGCTGGGTAACAGTGAGCTGCTTGGGACTTTCAGTGTCCCAGCACGGTGTCCCAAATGCTCTGCAGGAAACTATTCCAAAGGTGATTCAAGCACATTCTACTTTTATCTTTGTTATGAAGATCACAATGAATGCTCAAGCTCACTGTCAAATTAGTGTCCCAAAACCCAGCTTTTTTTCTCACAGACAGCTTCTTGGCCNCAATGTCCTTTCTATGTTGAGGACTCCAGAACTGGACACAGTACTCCAGGTGGGGTCTCACAAGCGCAGAGTAGAGGGGGAGAATCCCCTCCAGTCTTCATGAACCTGTGCTGAAAGAATATTCAAAATAGTATATTCAGCAACATGCAGCGGAAGTGGGAAGCAAAGTTTTGTATGGTGCATGATTTCTTTTGTATGGATAGAAACTAGGAAATGCTCTCAAAGTAATCACAAGTACTCTTTTTTATTTTGTGGCTGTTTGCTTTTGTTACTGTGTTTGCTGTGTAACAGCAACAAAATAAAAACATTATACATTTTTATGTGCACAGCCTAGAAACATACTAAAAGAAACAATTTTATTAAATTGAATTACAGAAATATGTGCTTTCTTGTCATATGCCCGTTCTTTCTTGTCTACAAGTCTGAGTTCCCCTTTAGATAGAGAGTACTGCCTCATGTCATATCTGTCTCTTTTTATTATACTTTTTCAATCAAAATGTTCAGGGATGACAGACAGAAGACTCATACTCTGGGACCAAAGTTAAATGTTAACTACCAACTGCTTAGAAAGTGGGGAGCTTCAAAACTGCAGCTGCTGACCTTGCCACTAGCTCCTCCGTAGTGCCAAAGAGGAACATTTACCATGCTGATGCATTTTATTTCCATGTCAGATTATGTGCTCACTTTATACAAATCACAAGTTGACAGAAAATCTCTATGAGTCAGTCTTTTTCCTTCATGCATTACTCGTGTAAGATCTGTAACAAAATTCTTTATTTTCTACACATGGCAAAGCCTTGTTAAATTAATCACACTGCAAATTAGGAGGAAGAATTACACCATTTCTCCGTAGAAAAATTAGAACTCTTGACCTTTAAATAGTATATTTACCAAAGCACATTGAGTAACACTGTCATCTATTTTCTATCATCTATTAAAAACCATCTTATAGTGTAAAAACTGTTTTTATCTCTGTCTCCACAAAAGCATGGCCAACATTGATTCTATTTAACATTTTATCAACTGAACTAGAGAAGAGATATTACATCTTTGAGCACCAGCCAAAGGTCTTGTAGCTAATGCTGACCTCTGTCAAATATAACACATTGTATAGGAAGGATTGACAATTATTGTTCTGCTGTATTTTGCAAGACACCAAGGGTCAGAGCAATGGAATTGTTACTTTGCAGCAGAGCAATAATTCAAAGCTTGTTTGCCTGTGCTGGGTAAAGATACTAGGGTCAAAAACCGTTGTTGTGTTAGGGTGTAGACAAAATGTTAAGGAATTTGTAAATAGGCTTGCAGTGTTCCCAGTTATTTTATTTGTTTCCAGGAATTTGCTTTGTGGTTGACAGATATTCCAAATCAGCCCACTGTCCTCCTACAACAGCATGATTCTTCTTAGAAAATGATAAATCAACCTTTTAATCTCAAAGATTCAGATTTCGTTGAATCTTTGTCTAGTCTGCTGGAGAGGTGAGGGTCCAAGTAGAAAGGTAAAAGCTCTGCTACTCCTCTGAATCATGTATACATTTCTAAGGCTATGTAAAATGAAAAGCATTCCAATAAAAAGCTGCCTGCACAGCCCACAGTTGCCTCTCCCCATGGTGCATGGCCTTCTTTACACTGCTAATTCCATCAAGAGCATTCTGCTTAGTTGAAAGAGCATCAACTTATATTTTTGGCATTGAAAGTAAGAGTTTGGTACCTTCTTATAATCTTATGTAGGTGAAACTATGCTTCATTCCAAATACAATATAAAAAGAAAAAATATAACTAAATACCTCTACATAATCAAGCAAAATGACAAACCCATTCCCATTTGTGTTGAAGTCAATAAAGGTTTATCGTAAAACATCAATACAGGCTGGATTAGGCATAATATAGAATATAGTTATAGTTCAAATATATACAAATATATGTTCATAGTACAGAAGAAAAATATTAAGAATATAAATGAGCTTGTCTGGGTCATCTCTTTTGTCTGCTGTAGGATCTTTTTTTTGTGGCATATTTGCAGTACTTTGCTCAATCAGCCTATGTTTGTCAGCAACATCACTCTGCTGCAGAACTAGCAAATATTATATTGAACTGTCTAAACAGGAGTACCATCTACTGGGCTCAGAAAGCAATCTTTCTGACCTACTTAGCACTGCTAAGTGCTCAGGTAGTGTCTGTGATTTTTGTGCACTGCACGTTCAGAAAAGCTGTGGTCCAAAAAACTCTGCTGTAAAGCTTCCAAAATGAAGAGAGATATAGGGAAGCCTGTAAAAAGATGGATGGTTTTTATGAGGGAAGACATACAATCAAACTATAGGTTAAATTAGGAATGGACTCAAGAAGTGATAGTGGGTTGCAAATTTGAGTGCTATTCAGAACAAGAAGAGACCAGTGAGCAACTTAAAATTTATTAAGGATTGTGCTAGATATCAGAAATTTAGAGTCAGAGCAGATAATTTTTTATTTCCTGCTGTGAAAATTTGTGCATCTTACGCAGCAAGTTGAGAGTCAGGAACTAGCTCTGTTGTGCTGGAATCCATGACAAAATAGGACCCACTTTTAATAGGTATTGTAGTTACCTTCTGAAACAAGAGCATGCATCAAAAATTGTCCAGTCTCTAAGGCCATGAATGAGATCAGACAGGTATGTGGGTTGGTTGAGAGGAACAAGTCAACAGTGGATGCTTTATATCTTTGTAAAACAGATACTGCGACATGGGCTCCTCTGCAACTGCTCTAAGGAATGAAAGAATCTGCTGGATGAGAAAGGTGTCACCAATGTTCAGGAACAGACCCTATGAATTAAAATAAATTATTATTTTAAGTGCTTATAAAGAGAAGCAATTATTATAACTTAATGAAATAAAATAATCTACCCCAGCCCCTAATCTTAAAATAGGATAAGTTTTCATTAAATTTTCTGGCCTTAAAATTTCAGCATCAGGTCTTAGTTCACCCTTCTTGTACAAACAGCGATGTTGCAAAGATCTGGTAAATATAATGGTTTAGGATAAAAGCACAGTTTTTCTCCAGCAGGTGACAGTATGGAAGGAAGGCATGGAAAAAGCTGACCATGTAGGTTATACCTTATTCTGATTACCTCTGGGCTCTCAGAATTAAAGTCGAATGCTGCCTGGAAGCATCTACTGCTTGTTTGTAGGAAGCACCTAACCTGCAGAGGGAGAGTGGGTTAGAGTATTGAAAGGAGCTACTATATGATTTTTCATGNCCTAACCTGCAGAGGGAGAGTGGGCTACTATATAATTTTTCATAGATATCATGCTCATACAAACACTTTTGTAAAGCCTTTAAAATGAAACAAATACAAGACAAGGAGGGTCAAAGTGGTTGTGGACCAGTAGAGGGACAGCCAAGAGGCTGAGGTGCAAGAATCTGCTCTGCGTTTCAAGCTACATCTAATATGCCTGCAAACACATACAAGACTTTCAACCTCACTGACAAAAGCATTTGTAGCTACACTTCTGCCCAAGGAATAATGTGTTAAAAAACATTAATCAAATTATTTCCTCTCCAAATAAAGCACAGACATATGTGTATGGTACAAAAGCATTACAACAACCCAGATCAAATAGAGTAAAAATTGTACAAAAACTTCATCCTTCTTCTGAAGCAAACAAAGAAATAAGCCGAAGTTGAAGAAGATTTAGATAAGGCATCACTGTGCATGTGTCTTAGCTGACTGTTGGTGGTCTCTTTCTGTGCCAACTATGGCATTATTAGTGTCACTAAGCTAGATAGCTTTGGTCAATTCCTAAAGCTATAGGAGAAAAATGTTCTCTCTAAGCTCCCTCAGACTGTCACTGGAGAAATAAGTTCAAGTTAGATGATTCAGGAAGTGTGAAGTATATGAAATACATTCGTAATGTATGAATGAAACTCTATGAAGGAAAAGTTTAACAGAACTAGCTTGTGTGATGAGAGCAACAAAATTGTAAGTGTGCCAGAAATTAAGTATGAAAGTTGCTCGTGAGCCTTGAATGGGCTCACCAAAGCCTGCTCCTGTGGTTGTTGCAGGAGTCCCAACGCCATGCTGTGGTGTAGGCAAGCTCCTGCTTGTCATAAAGCTCAGGGTACCCTGCAGAGGAGCAGAAACACTAACCTTGACCCAGCATCTAGTGAATCAGTTCCTTGATTCTAAAGATTCAGTTTGGGTTTAGTTCTAGTACGGACCAACAGTGAGGGGACTACGTCTAAATGACAGTCAGAGTCCAGAGCTGATGGGGGAAGAACGCAAAGTCTAGTGTTGACCTGAATGGGACTATCTAAGGTGAATACCTAAAATCCTGAAAATTGTCCAGCTCTATTTTGCTGTGATACGTTTGGAGAGCTGAGAGAAATATTTGAGGATTTCCTCTGTTACCTGGTAGTCGTAGAGGTCTACCCTTGAGGACCAGAGAACTGCTTTAGTAAGATACCATGTGGGACATGATGGGGACACGCAGAAAAGCAAATTTATGTCAGTGCTTAAAAGTTTTTCATTAACATGACTTACAATAAAGAAGGCAGAGCGAAGCTTAGAAGCCTGAATAAACTAAACTATTACTTCTAGCTTCCTTTTTCATCAAAACAGTTGAAGAGAAAGCAGTACCTACGACACTACTTCTGAAATGGATTTAATTGTTGCATCTCTGGTAATATAAAGGAAAGTGTTTTTAGAAATTTTTGCAGAAAAATGCTTTCTCTTTTGTATGCAAGTCCAAAGACATGGTTACTTTGTGATATAAATACCTTTTAATTACCATTAATTTTATTTTTCATCAGTCACATGTTAATAGAAATGGAGAAGATTATTCTTTTTTCTTGTTTTACAGCCTACCATTTAGAAAATGCAACATGAGTGTTTATTGATAAACTAATAGAATGCGTGATGAAATGGCCCTAGTGTTAAGCTGTTAAACATTGACCAACAAATTAATGTTATAAAATATGTACAAACTACAATGTGATTCGTGTTTATTGAACCATATATGTCCTTGCCAGATAAGCTGTCAGTAAATATTTTAGCAGATATACATATTTAAATGAATGCAATTAAAGTGAAAAACAGTTCATCAAAGCATTGTTACATCTGGGTAAAAAACAAGCCCAACAGTAATTACCATTATTAGATATAGAGTACAGTTATGACATTATATCAGATGGAATTCAAATCAGAAAAAAAACCCAAAGTCTATGTGGAGGCTTCTTATGCAAGTGAATAAGAATAAAAGCCTTATCAATTAAAGCCATTTTGGCACAATTCCTGCAACATACTGGTTTTAAATCTTTCACTTTCCCTTCTATATCTCTTTTATCCTATCTGTCTTTAAGCTCTTTGGGGCAGAAACTTTTGATTTTGGGAAGCTGAATGCAACTTACAGCCAATAACAGTTACGTGGTTTGTTGTCAACCACCAGGCATTTGGGCACTTCAGCTGGTGATTCTTGGTATTTCTTCTCTTCCCAGTAAATGTCAGGAGTCTCGACCCAAGAGCAGATTTTCCTCCAAAGCAGCATCCCAGTTAACCAGTCTCACAACCTGTAGCTGTGTGCAGAAAACTTGTGCAGCAGAACATGGCTGGGGCAATGCATACTCTGCACATGAATGGGTCCTTGCTCTTCAGGCCTCTTAGTCCATTACAAATTCAAAGGAAAAAATGTCCCTTTTATTGTACTCTAATTGTGTGCTGGAAACAAACCCTGTAATCCTGCCACTCTCTAGAAGGGCCAGGGTGAACTGTGATCCTCCACTGAGACCAAGCCTTGTCATGTACAGCAATTCTCTCATGAAGCTGGACACCAGAAAAGCCTGTTCTCTTCCACCACCCTCACCTTGACTGCTTGGAAAGAAATGTGGGTTTCTAGGCATCTCTCTGGGCTGGATGGGCTTTTGGCCCACACCACAGCAATTCTTCTGACTATTTGTTTGGCTCAAATGAAGAGGTCCCAATTTGCGAAGGAGTTAAATGAAATATGAATCTAGGGAGGCATTGTAATTCATGCTTTTGGAGCCAGGATGAGATGTCTTAGCTGCTCTGTTCTGTGCCCTATTCAAAAGATACGTACTGAATAAATCTGAATAATGAATGAGCGAGAAGAGACTGTTATCTGTATCTGTATGTACAAAGAGGCTAAGTTTGTCAAATTAATTATTCACTGTGACTTACTCACTTAGCACTAACAACCTCTCTATAATCCGTCTTCTTCTGTCCCTGCCAAATGCTATGAACATGGTTTATACCTGGCGTATATTTTACTGTTGTTCTTTGAGTTATGTGTGATTTAGACTACAAACATGGAGTACAGACTCACGATAGCACTGGGGAAAAAAATGATTATTTATTTAAAATGAACATAATAACTGGAAAACAACCAAACAAGCAAACAAGGCCAAGGTACAAATACCTATAAAAAAAGTGGAGAGCACATTGAACACATCTAAGGTCCCAGTCTTGCAAACATGTGGGCATGGGCTTTACAAGTAACGACCTTGACAAGATCAATGTAAGGAAGAAGCATGGTGCTAGGGTTAAAAACAAATTTATAAGAGGAGTCAAAAGAGTTCATGGGTCGAAACATGAAAGCAGTTTTAGGGTTTTGGCAGTTGAAATAGAGTGCTAACAAAGTTATGTCTTTTATAGTTAATGTTGTAGTTTCATTATGTTATTTCTTATTTCTGTATTCAACAGGAACAATTAACATTTTTGTATTAGTAAATCTCAACAGGTTAACTTATTTAAAATATTCAGATTTTGCTACTGGTAGTAATGTTGAGCAATACCTTAAACTCTGCTATTGCACAGGCTAGGAAAAAGGATGACACAGCCTGGTTTTAATGCAAGGTGTAATGTAAAATACAAAATATGAAGAATGTGGCCTGTAAGAACTGAGCTAAAATCACAGCTCAGAAACTCTGCTGCAATTTACCTAGTTCGGAGAATGTATGAATCCCAGAAAACAAAATATTTTTAAGATTAAGGGCACAATGTAGGCTTTATTTTTATCAAGCGAGTTTAAAGAGATATTTAAAGCTAATACTTCACTTTCTTTATGGCATATTTTGTTTTATGCTAAGCAGAATCCAAAAAGACCCTATTAATGAAGATGGTTTAATGCCCGTGCATTATTATAATGCACTCCTTTGTTCTACACTTTCTCTGTGTGTCATAGACTAAGTCATTAATCAATGGGTGCTGAAAAATAATTGTCTAGTTCTTAACAATCTTCTATTGTTGAAACATTTGGAATTTTAAGATAAAGATGTACTGGCTGCTCTGAAAAAAAATGTGGTTTAAGATTACCCTTCATGGAAGTGTGGTCTTATTGTTAGAAATGCAAAGTAGATGACCTGGTTTTAATGTGTTTTAGTGCACTGTTGTTGAATTGCCTATTCAAATTGTGCTCGAAAAGTAGACTTCATTAATGTCACAAAATAATGATTTTGTGTGTTATTTTATTGTACTGGCACATTAATTAAATGGAGAAGCATCATAGAATTACACAGGGTTTAAAAATAGAAGTACAAAATCTTTTTGGTAATAATAATAATGATAATTCTTAGTCTGTTTAATACAATGTAAGAATTATATTCTTTTTGTACTTGTATCCTTGATGCCAGATATACATAAAAAGCACATACTGATTACAAATCAGCTGGGAACATGTGTGTATAACAATCCATTTCAGAGACTCACCTAGGAGATCTGCCTAACAACGTTTGCATAGACTGGGGAAATTCTGTGGAAAATATTATAAAGTTGAAGGTTCCCAAATAAGACAGAATACTTTCTTTTTCTTCTGAGAGAAGTACTGCAGAACTGGATATCAGCTAATTTCTACCAGCTGTTTCAGCTCTAGCAGCCCACTGGTTTGGTTCTGAAGGCCACAGAAGTTGCCTGGAACAGCACTCTATCTGAGTACCATCTAGTACACCTCAGGCTCCTTTCAATAACCTTAGAATCTAAATAAAAGGAAGAATAGTTCTTTTATCACAGCTCTTCCCACAAAGCCCAGGTACAGGTACAGCTGCTCAGAATGCTGGGGATTGACACACAAATCTGAGTCACACCTATGAGATGTGAAGCAAAAAAACCCACAAAAATTCCAGCATACCAAACTTGCTGGATGAAATGCTTGAAAATACTTAATATATCCACCGTAGATTATTAGCAAAAAGCTCTTCCATCAGACTCCAGTCAATGGAAGGAGTCTCAGTGGCTCAAAGAGAATGGGCCAAGCCTCTTTCAAATCATTGTCAGGTCTTCATGGGAGTTCTGTGCAAGGTGATGTTCTTTATGTATACAACACCCTGTGATACTGGCTAATCCTAGGGAAAGAGAAAGTGTGGTAAAAGTGGTTCCCCAGGAGGAGAGCACAGGATGAGAATAGAGATCTTGAGCCTATGAGCCCACGGCAGTCACAAAGGTCCTCAGGGTGTTAATACAAGCGGTCAGTTCTCAATCAGTGCAGGAGCTGGGCAGATGTAGGCTTAAGGTGTAACAGAGAAAACAAAGAATAAGCAAGTAAAACATCGCATTTATGGTAAGAAGGCAAAGGAACTACCAGAAACGTAAAGAAGATGGTAACAGTTTCCTTAATGATGAGATTAAGAGAGGAGTAACCGGAGGAGTTACTCCAACACTGCCTGCCCTGGTTAACCCCCACAGATTATGCACAGTAGTACCTCCTTCACTGCTTTTTGATTCTCCACTCACCACTGAGAACTCAACAGTTATGTGTAAACTATTATCCTTTGTTAAATAGCTAGGTTAAAGAGATGAGAATTAAGGGCCAGTGTGTGTGTGTGTTTTCCGCCCAGCCTTTCCACACACCAAGGTGGTAGGTAGTGCAGCACCAGGTAAGAGCAAATTCAGCTGCACTGTGCCACTGTTTAGCAGCCAGTCCGCGTACAAATGCTATGGAGAGGTCTTGTATAATTCAAAGTAATGAAGGTCTTATGATTCTGGCGTAGTGTGCTGTACCCAGCTCATATCCCAATTTATTAACTGGGAATTTAAGAGCTACAGGTGTGATTTTAGTTATTGTTAACTAATTTCCTCAACATGACAATCACTGTGGGAGAGTACTGGGATAGAAATGGCATGTGAAAAGAAACAAGAGGAAACAAAGTAGGTGGAGGAAAGACACAGAATATTAATAGTATTTTTTAAAATGCTCCCAGTTTGCTGGTAGATGTTTCAGAGGGTGGGTTGATTATTTAATCTTATCAGATTTTGGTTTGCTTTTTGATTTCCTTTTTTTATTCAGTTAGAATTTTGAAGTGATATATTATCCCTTTTCAAGTAAGTGATGAACTTTCACTGACCTCAAGATCGATAGAAACAGAAATAGTACCACTCAGTCGTACCACTTATTTTATTAATACTGACCACAACTTGAGCAAAATCCCTAAGCCAGTGCCTGTACAGATTATTGCAAATATGCTCAAAATTTAAAGAAAAATGAACTTACATAGACATGAAAAAGAGCAGAGGGTTTTGTTAACATTCTCAAATATTTACTGCTTTTCTTCTTCCTACTGACTATTTATTTTTCATGATTAAACAGTGAGATCTTTGAGACAAGCAGAGTGCTTATTTCAGTGCCTGGAAATCATATAACACATTGTGCAGGTTATTGCAAATAAATACTAAAGCCCATTATGGCAAGATGAGTCCTGTCATTGCATTTTGTCTTTCTGTTTTAGCTGCTCCAGGAATGCAGGTACTTCATTTTTGTTTTCTGCATGTGTTTATATAAATGCTGGAGAACATATTCTAACATCATATATATATATTTGTCCACACCTACGTCCAAACATGCAATAAAGTTGATAGTCTCATTTTCTAGTATGATGGCTACAAAGATGTATTTCTGTGGTTAGTAAATAAGTAGGAAGGCAGCGAGCTGCTAACTTAAACATACCCCTCCTCTTTAGCACTTCGAACTCTTAAGAAAAGGTCTTTCTCTGTCATAAATCATTGAGAGATGAAGAATAATTGTCTAGTTTTTCTATTGTTGAAACATTTGTATTTTTAACATAAAGATGTACAGTTTGTACTGAAGGAAATGTTGTTTAAGATTATCCTTTCTGAAAATGTGAGCTTATTGTTATAAATGCAAAACAGATGACCTAATGTTAATGTATTTTAGTGCTATTTTAGTGCTGTCTATTCAAATTGTTCTAGAAAATAGACTTCATTAATGTCACAAAGTAATGGTTTTGTACATTATTTTATTAACCTTAACATTAATTAAATTTAGAAATACTTTGGATCTATACAACATTTGAAAACAGAGTTCTACCACATTATTGGGATAATAGAAGGAAACAGTTCTAAAGCTGTTGAAAGCTAGTTCTTTCTTTGTACTTTTTCCTAGAAGTATGCCATAAATACAAAGAGTACACTGCAAGTGATTACAGCCCAGTTAGGAATACACAGTTCTGTGTAACTCAGTTTCAGTATTCTTGTAGGATGAGGAGTATAACTTAGCAGAGTTCAGTTTTATTGTTCCTTCTACTTCACAGCACAACAGAACTTGAAACACAGAATTGCAACACAGGCTACTGAGGCCAGAGAGAAGTCTCAACTTCCAAACTAGGGCACGCTGTTTATGAAAAAGTAATGCAAGATTCTGTAAGTTAGTTCTTGCCTTTTAAGAAAGCCTTTGTGATTTACTGTAAAAAAGTAGAGAAATGGTGCCTTCGTTTGCAAAATGAAAGATCTTGATAGCAAAGTGACTTTCATGATGAAGCAAAGCTTAAGTAAATTAATAAGATTTTTTCCTCCCTCCTCCTGGTCCCTGAGCTATATTCGTATACTGCGTTTATACAGAGAGTTCACAATTCAAACATAATTTAGATCACACATATTGTGTGAGTTTAAGAGAAGGACACAGCATAACATCCACGGAAGAATTATTTTTTTCTACATGTAGCTTTGGTACGAATAACAAAATGGGTACATGATGGAGGGGATGGAGGTAAGAGGAAAAAATTGTCTGCAAAACCTATAAGCAGTCACACATAATTCTTGATCTGCTCTGATTGCAGAGAGGGGAAAACCCCCTACAGCTCAAATATAATAAAAACTGCAACTACGAGAATGTAGAGCTCATTAATCATTCTGCAGTAGCCCTTAGGGCCAGTAATGGGGAACAGGAAAGGAAAGTTGACTATTAAGAAAGAAATAACTAACTCTCAGTCTTACTTATCCCAAATAGAATTAAAGAACCTAAAATTTGCGGAATCTACATCCATTTCTCATCCCTCCTCAAAATTTGCCTTTATAAAAAAGGCCCAGTCAGCTCATGGCTTTAGACAGCCTCTGCTACTAGCATCTGAATACTCTAGTAAGTTTCCACACTTCTCAGTGTTAAGGTATTAAAACATTTTCCACAAACAGAGAAATAATAATTTTTCAACCTGTACATAAGGAAATCCGAAGGTCTGAAAGTGAGCTACCTTAAATCATACCACTAGTCTTCACCTTTTGCAGAAAGAAAACATAACAAGAGATTATGACAAATCTGAGAATATATGTGTGTACCCATATTGTCTTTTAAGGAATATGGCCTAGTAGGATAGAGGTGCATATTCTGGATATAGGATTTTAGACTTAACATTTTTGTTTGTTTTGTCTCACAAAAAGTCATTGAATCAGTGTGGGCATCATTTACCCCATTCTTTTAATTTAAGCAGGATTTATCCAAATTTTAATTGTCATCTTGGTTAAAAATCAAATCTCAAATATTGAAATTATATGTGGCTATTTTCTAAACCATCTTGGGTGAAGAAATTGTGATGCTTCTCCAATAGCCCCCCAAAACTGTAAAGCAGTGGTACAGTCACTTCAGGCAGAGCTTAAGATAATTTTAGACTTGAGCTTTCAACAAAATAATTTTCTTTCACGCTGCCAATGAAAAAGCCAAATGTTATAGAATCTTCCTCCTTTTGTGTACTGCATACACAGGGAACCAAAAATGAAAAATGTGTATATGTAAACCCCGACTCATGTCCAGTTACTGTCAGTTCAAAATAGCAAGAATATATGATCATTAAAAAGAAAAGACAAATCTACCAAAAATAATTTTAAGTGTACCAGCTGCATTTACCTGTGATTATGTACTCCAATGCTTCATTAGTATCCAAATAAATTTATTAAGAATTTATTATCATATTTATAATTTTACACTTTGTGGCTGACCAATAACATTTGAGTCATTTCCTGTTTAAATGTAACCACCTTCCCTGTTGCAAACACCACTGCTGACCGCGGTGTCATACAATATTGTATGCTCAGCAAGTTGCACCAATCGTCTCATTGTATTTTTTAGCACATAAGCTTATCAGGAAAAGTCAGGAAGAGAAAAATTCACAGTTCTTTAGAAAAGAAATTGAAGTAATAAAACAAAGATAGTATTATTAACAAGTTTAAGTCCTAATACAGTTATATTAGCAGCAGGAACCAGAGCTGCTTGTTAGTGTTTTAAACAGTGTCTTATTAAAGGAAGTCCCAAATGCTGGTGAGTCAGCCAAGCTTTTCTCCTTGCTCTCTGTTCCCACTCTTTTTTCACCACAGATTCCAGCTTCAGGAACACGAGAACTTGGACAAATTCAACTTCTTGATATTATGGGCATCACTCACTACTCAGAAGAATAATATTATCTGACAAAGGGAACAAACTAGAAAACTGACATTCTTATACTAACCCCAAAACTTTCTTTTTTCCCCACCACGAGAACATGCCTCAGGACTACCCTGCAGAAGTGGATGGCTGAAACAGAGTGCGCAGCAAAGTTGGTAAATGAAGCGAGGAAGTGGAAATGTATTTGCCACATCTATGTTTCTAGCATTTTCTCATCCTGAGCAAAAGAAATAAGAATATTCTTATGGACTGCCTATACAGAGCATATTTGAGAAAGAGGAAGTCTTCCATGCAAAGGAGCTTTATGATGGTATGTAAAGCTTTGACTCTTACCAAAACATGAAGAGCCAGGAAATCAACTCATCCACCTGGTTCTTGGTTGATCCTGAATGGGACAATGGCAAACTAGGACCTTATTACACAGCTGTGGGATTTAATCCCGTAATAGGGATAAATTAATCTGTCTCTGTTAGCAGCTAATGCATTGCAGTAGACCTTGTCGGATATGTATTACTGCAAAAAATGGCAAAAATGGATCAAAGTGTGCATTGAGCACCTGGGGACTGGAGGAAGGGAGGCTGTATTACAGAATTTTCTATCTACGGGACTTGGAAGTGCAACACAGTATTTGACTTTTGCAGCTCAAGTTTGACCATACCTAGCCTAAATTTAGTTCAAGTAGTGACTGCACATGTGACAGCAGAGAGCTCAGGGCAGATTCAGAGCTTCTATATGGCACAAAGCTTCCAGGGGAACCTTCTGCCAAATAAAAGGAGATGATCTGCCTGCGTGAATTTTCACACAAATTCATCCATAATGCTCCTTCAGTCCCAGGTGGAAAGTGTCCCACTACCGCTTCAGCCTGGAAACGTACTTCTGGGTTTCCCAGCTGCCACATGCTTTGCTACAACCAGCAGACATCTTCTCCGGGGGAAAGTAGAGCTTTCGGAAAGGTTGGCTCACAGGAGTGAGGCAGGGTTTATATATAGAGCATCTTTTCTGAAGTACTCTTTGTTATTTTATACCTTCTAGATGTAACTAGCTTTTGACATTGGTAAAGTGCCTGTCAGGGAATAGCTATATAGCTTTAGGATACTGTAGCCATATGAGTATTATTTCCCAGAGGGGGTGCAACCCGCTGAAAGGAGAATGGAAAATTAGGGCTGAAGGAGTGTCAGTCTGTGTGAACTCACTTATGGATGGAAGCAAAAAAATATTGCTGGATCAGCACAATATGCTTTTCCATCGCACACTGCTACCTCTGGCATCTCCCTCATTAAGATATATATTTTAAACCTAGATGTCTGAGTTTTCAGTGCTTAAATAGATAGCCAGCCTTCTCTTCAAATCTAATGATTGGTGAGTATGTAAGCACAGTTTACAGACAACACAAAGTATTTTCCATAGGAAAATTAATAATTTTCAGCAGTTACAATTCTTTAATGTGAAATATACACATAAACACCCACAGAGAGCAGAATATCTTTGTTGGCAACATGGAAAGTGGAACTGAGTGCACCCTTAGCAACTTTGCAGATGACACCAAGCTGAGTGGTGTGGTCAGCATGCTAGAGGGAAGGGATGCCATCCAGAGGGACCTGAACAGGCTTGAGATGGGGGCCTGTGTGAACCTCGTGAAGCTGAGCAAGGCCAAGTGCAAGGTCCTGCGGTCCTGCATCTGGGTTGGGGCAATTCCAAGCCCAAATACAGGCTGGGTGGAGAATGGATTATGAGCAGCACTGATGAGAAGGACTTGCGGGTAGCAGTGGATGAGAAGCTCAACATGATCCGGCAATATGCACCAAAAGCCCAGAAGGCCAACTGTATCCTGAGCTGTATCAAAAGAAGCATGGCCAGCAGGTCGAGAAAGCAGATTTTATCCATCTACTCCACCCTTGAGAGACCCTACCTGGCATACTGCGTCCAGCTCTGGAAAGACTCACTTGTTGGAGTGAGTCCAGAGGAGGGCCACAAAGATGATCGGAGGGATGGAGCATTTCCCCTGTGAGGACAGGCTGGACAGTAGGGGTTGTTCAGCCTGGAGAAGAGGAGGCTCCAGGGAGACCTGATTTGGACCCTCCAGTACTGACAGGGGGCCTTACAGGAGAGACAGGGAGGGACTCTTTTATCAGGGAGCATAGCGATAGAACAAGGGGTAATGGTTTTAAACTGGAAGATGAGAAATTTAAGGTAGATATAAGGAGTAAACTGTTTACTGTAAGAGTGGCGAGACACTAGAGCAAGTTGCCCAGAGAAGTTCTTGATGTCCCTTCCCTGGAAGTGTTCAAAGCCAGATTGGATGGGGCATTATGCAGCCTGGTCTACTGTGACGTGTCCCTGCTGATGGCAGGAGGCTTGGAAATAGATGATCTTTAGGGTCTTTTCCAAACCAAACCATGATTCTATGACATAACTATTGGTAAATCTGGACTTTTTAATAGGGGACCTTGGTAATCCCACATAGAAGATGTGCACTGGATATTAAAACCATACTGCACCTAATTTTACCCAGAGTCTGAATTCCATAGTTCAATATTTTTCATTTATTTCAGGTTTTCATGGTTTGTTTGTACAATGCTAGAAAGCCGTTTAAGTTATTCTTCATTGCTACAGTTCTCATTTTGGTATTCATGAAAAACTTCTTTTTCAAACAAACAACAAAACTCCAAAATCCTAATCTGCTTTTTGCCCCTCCAGGGTGTGAAGACTAAGAACTCTAAAAAGAAGTATTTCCAACTCAGAAAAGCCCACATCTGTAGAAGCATATAAACTAAAGGGAGAAAATATCTTTCATTAAGTCAGAACAGATCTATTTTTTATGCTAGCCATTTACGTAGAACAGGATTATACTTCAGCATTAAATAAGTGTTAAACTAATACTTGGTAAAGTATATATTATCTTCTTAAATATAATCTTGTAATCAGACGTAGCACCATCTTAAACAAATGCATGCCTGAATAGGTGATGTTATACCATGCAAAGCAGAGGAATCATTTCACAGGAATTTGATACACTGTTAGTGCTTTTATCTTGTTCCTAAGACACAGCATTGTTTGGGCATTACAAGAATATTAAGTCCAAAGTTGCAAAATGCAGTTTGGAGTCTGTTTCAGTATTGTTTGTTGTGTTCTTCATATTTTGGTTTACAAGCCCTCGTGATAGATTTGAAAGAAAAATAATAAAAAAGAACAAAACCCCAATGACAGAGCACAATTTACACTTCTTCTTTTTTACTAAGATACTACACATTTAATTCTATTATAAGGAGCATATTTTTCCAGAGTTAAGGCTGAGCATGAAGAAAGCACGGCAGGCTATAGATAGCCAGACATATGCAAGAAAATAATATTTTCTGAATAAAACCTGGGGGCCCTGTTGAGGCGTAGTTTTCTAGGATATAAACTCCTTTTGCAACTGACTAAAATATATAAGGAATGTGTTATATCATCACAAATCCACAGCAACATGGACACATTTTCAGAGAAAGATTACACACATTAAGTGTCTTCAGTAAATTTGTCATCAAACACTGAACAACTGGTTCATAGCAATGATCCTTTGGCAGTATCTGCTCATTTGCTTTTTCACGCTAAATGTTCTTCCCAAGCTGACACCTTATGCAAGACTATCTCTTCTCATTAAGTACAAAGCAAACTTACTACATTGACATATCTTGTATGTTTTATGTTAATGCAAAGGGATATATCTCAACTGCTTAAGTAAGAAAACTTTAACATTTGAAGCTTTTTGAAAGAAAATCTTGGAGCACTGTATGAAAACACCAAGCTCATTTCAAGAACATCTAGAAGCCTTGGCTTATTATATATGGCACACAGTGGCCATGCCTTTGTGCTTTCAAGTATACAGCCAAGAAGTTATCAAAGTACCCTAAATACAGCTAGTTTGAGGCTGTCTGTGGAAACTTTGACTATTATATAAAAGAAACAGAAAGGCAAAGAAAACAAATGAAACCACCAAAACCCACAAAACTGCAGCAATCCATTTTCCATATCCCATTTACCTGATTTACTACACTGATTGCTTCTTTACAAATCAATTCAAGAGTAAGAAAAAGAGTTTCTGCAGTTTACTTTATTTTTTTCCTGAATAAAATCCACAGTTCTTTCCCGTATACTGTTCTCAGACAAAAGTTGTCATTTTTGTATTTTCTACATTTGTGCAATGTAATATGAGCAAGATAGGTGCAGGTTGATGTTTGCTGCTGACTCCTTGTACACAACCTCCGACATTCACCATGGTGTACATGGATTAGCACCAGAAACCTCTTCTAAATTTGCAAGGCAAATATACTCAATGAGGTGATGTTAACCTTTGTACTGTTGATGGTCATCATATCAACAAGCTGTGGAGTGCCTGAGTTTTTGTATCTACTATGATGATGATGAGTGTCCTGAGGCAGAGCAATGATGCTTATAGACAGCTGTTGACAGCTTTAAGAATGGAAACCAAGGGGAGAGTATAGGAGAAAGCTTGGAGCTTGAAAAGTAAATGGAGTATATTAATATGCATGAGCAACTACTTTCAAAACATAATGTTGTTATTCTGTTAGATTCTTGGTTGTATTCATTTTGTATTTTAAAAATCTGAATATCATCATAATAAGACAGAAATTTGTTAACCAATATATGGTTAATTTATTTCACTGTTTTGAATTACTGACACACCCGGAATAGAAGACACTTGTGCTTTTCCATCCTGATTCATGTACATTCTTATTTTGACTAGGGCTTTCTTCAGATGAAGACAGATGAATACAGAGTACAGGTAAATACAAATCCCACTGCTGTACAGGTTAAAAGATGACAGAGGCTTTCTATAGAGAAATATTTTAATTAAGACCTCTATTTTGCCAACACAATCTGCTTTAATTTTAAACATACAGTTCTCCCATCAATGTCAGCGGGTTTACTCTTGTGCCAAAAGGTATGCAGATGCTTAAGTGTTTGCAGGATTGGCTGTTTAGTTAGTAGTTAGCAGTTAATTGATTGCACCAACTAATTAATAAAGGAGGCAACATTGCATTTCCTATTTCAAAATCCAGTCATGAAGGTTGCTCTGTTAAAGGATTAATGAGATTTGTCCTCGCAATTCTGTCTGCTTATCCTTGTTCCAGTGCAACCGTTTCTTTCCAAAAGGAGTAACGTCTTGGAGGTAAGAATTATTTTAGGATCAAAAAATCTGGGAATGGAAAGGTGTGTACGTGGAGAAAGCAGTCTTACTTTTATTTTTTCCCAGTCTAGAAAGAATCAGTTTTAATTTAATGAAAAATCTATTTCTGTAGAAGGGTCAATTGGAAGATAAATAGGAGATTTTGCCATGTAAATAAAGATTTGTAAAGAATTGCAACCATTGTTGGGACTACTCTCACTGATTTCAGAAGAGCTCTATGCACAAACCACCCGAAGTTTGGGCTAATTGTCTAATTCTTTATCAAACAGCACTAACCTGTTTCCCTGTCAATATCTTCTGGCTGTGAATTCCACAGCTTATAGTTGGGTTCATTTCTCATCCACTTTAAATTTGCAGAGGATTAATTTAATTGACTGTTTTGTTAGCTGTATGATACAGGAAAGGATAAAGAGTAATCCCTAGCTGCCAAAAGATCATTGCAATAGAAAATGCACTTGCACTGAAATAAATGTATATATTATAAACACATGAGTATATTCATACTGTTAAGGAGATATTTGTATCAAGAAGCCTGTTCACACAGCATTTAATTTCTCCCTTTGGCTTTTCCATTTTTACTAGTCAAAGGAGGAGTGCAGTTCTCAACTGAGATATTCCAAACTGCAGAGCAGGGGATGGTGAGCAGCATCTGCTGTCTTGCTTTGAAGGTGTATGTGGAGGATGACTTTACTTGCAGCATAAAGTTCTCCCTTGCAGATGTTCATATCTCAAAAACTAGAAGAGCTAATTATTTAAAAATTAGGCAGCACTTTCATCAGCCAGTCAGTAGCTTAAGAAGTGTGATGTTTCTGAAATATGTTCATTTGTCTAGACTACATCAAAGGCATAAAACCAATTTTTTAAAAGCCTGATGTGTGTGACAATTGTATATTGTTCCTCAGATTCTCTTTTCAGATTGAAAATCGCTCAGTGGTTCAAAAGAAAGATTCAAAAAACAACTGAAGTATAAAGGGATAAATTAAGATTCTATGTAAAGATTCCCAATGCAGCTATGAGGTTTTGAAAAAGCATACATATCAAATGACTTGCTAAACATTCTATCTGCCAGAAGTAATGAAATAATAATTTGTGCTGGTTAAATACCTTTCATCAAAGAATCATGAAATGTGCTATAAAGCTCACAGTAAACTTATTTTGACTAGGAAGAAATTAAGACACAGAGGTTTAGGCTCCAATAACTGTCACTGATATGATGTTATTCTGTGCCAGGGTGGAACAGTTGTACAGTCTTTACACCTTCAGGAAATCATAGAATCGTAGAATACTTTGGGTTGGAAGGGGCCTTCAAAGGTCATTTAGTCCAACCCCACCCTGCAACAAGCAGGGACATCTTCAACTAGATCAGGTTACTCAGAGCCCACTAGATGTGACCATCCAAGCAGTTCCTCGTCCACCAAACAGTCCACCCATTAAATCCATCCCTCTCCAGGTCAGAGAGAGGGATGTTGTGGGGGTCTGTGTCAAAGGCCATATTGAATTCCAGATAGATGACGACCATAGCTCTTCCCTTGTCCACTGATGTGGTCACTCCATCATAGAAGACCACTATGTGGTTTAGGCAGAACTTGCCCTTTATGAAACCATGCTGTCTGTAATCATGTCCCTGTCTTCCATGTGCCTTCCATGTGCACATGAGATAGGTTATGTTTACCTGTTCCTCCAGCAGGTCTGGGTCCCTCTGACCAGAGCCACTACCTTTTCCTTGGCAGAGAAGTTTGCCCCAGGCAGTAGTCACAGAACTGACAGCCAGCTGTCCCTAAGCACTGGGGAAATAAAGGCAAAAACATGCTGCTGCTCACATGCAACATGCACAGTGCAACTGAGAGAACCTCCAAATGGAAGATAAATATCAAGAGCATCACATCTACCTTCCGATGGCTTAACAGTTCTACCTGCATGGAAAAGGGCTCCCACCGCACTCAGGCATCACAGCACAGACTCAAAGGCTGCTTTCTGTAAAGAGATCCAACATTCAGAAGCTGTGGGGTACAATGTAAGGTTCTGTGAATTGAGATGCTGTCATGTAAGATAAACTGTATTTCCCCACAAAGTCTTCCAGAGGAGAGAAAAAGGAAAACTTTTGGTTTTATTTAAAAAAAATAAGTCTCTTCTGATGAATCTTTGCTTGAAACAAATCCAAACCCTGTCTTGCTTCCAAAAACATTCCTATATGAACCTACCTGTACAAAATAAAAGCATCAGAAGTCTTAGATATCAGCAATTAGAAATGAATCTGAACCAAATCGCTTTTCCAGGGGTTCATGTTCAGACTCTGAGCAGAAGACTGCATTTAGCAGCTCTGTTCTGACAAAGCTGAGTGAAACCCTCAGACTGGGCAGCCTTTGCTGTGTTGATTCAAGCATTGTCATCTCTAATTATGAAGTTGCGAACACTTGGTGGAACAAGCTGAAAGAAAATAATTTAGCACTAGACTAGAAGAGAATAATTTAACAGTGGATGCTGCAAGATTACCAGGTCCACTGACCTTTAGTACTTGTACTAATCATCTCCATTCACTGTGAATTCATTTTGCAAAGAATAAGATGCATCATATACTAATTTATTCTCAAGTGTCACCTTTCACAAGTAGTGCAGTGTGAAAACTGTCTTTGTAAGAGTAAGTGTCCTTTAAACTGTTGCTTGTTGGAGCTCAGACGCCCAGGTTACCATCAAATTAATTGTGATCCTTTCCACTTCTCTCATCTCTAGAAATCTAAATTAAACCCCACTGCAGGCCAGTTTTCTTTCCGTGTGGCTCCTGCAGGCCAAAATCAAGTCCTCTTGAAGTGTGCCTGCCACCACCACCAAAGTCCTGCCTATTTGTCGCTGGAGAATCTCAGTGCCTAATGAGCAGGAGGTGACTGTATAGCGAGAGGAAAAAGCAATTGCGCTTCCAATGAACTTAAACATAAAATAAGGGCAGCTGAGAAGGCAGGAGGGAAGAACCACCAGGGAAGTGAAATGGCTGACATGAGATGACACAGGGGATCAGCGTGTCAGCAGCTGAATAAAGAAGTGAGGTCAGGTTGTTGGCCTAAAGTGAAGCTCTACAAGGCTACGTTTAGAGGCTTAATTGTCACTAGCACAGTTTGGAAGGGGCAGTTTCCCATGATGTGCTGTGCTATTGCAGCAGGGCTTGATGGAGAGCAGAAAACAAAGCAAAGCATGCATCTTCCTCTCCGCACGCCTTGTGTAGGTACCAGAGCATTGCCCCTGTAATGTGCTTCTATGTGTAAAGGGGTTTCTAATACACTGTAAGACGCAGTCTGCTCCTAAATGCGTAACACAGGGTTCAAAGAGTGTTTTAACACAGGGGGTAGAGAGTTGTTTAGGACTTGGTGCCTTTAAGCATTTGTTCCTGGGGAGAGGAGGAACAAGCAATCCTATACAGTGAAATTTAATGTAGACACAACACTAAGCTGCAATTAACTACTGGTTGGACATCTAAAATTAGGAGCAAACCCTTACTTTTAGGAACTTTAATTTGATTTTTAGACAGAGACAAATTTACTGAAAGCTGTGAATATGAAGGCTGTCTGAAAATCAAGGCTTTGCTGCTGTCAAAATAATCAGTGTCTTTCTTTAAACCCAGAGTGTAGGAAATCTGAATTAAAAGCAGCAAATGCAATAAATGCACACCTTAACAAAATCCAAAACCCAAAACCCAAATCCCTGCCTTCATCTGATTTTTATATCACCTGAGCATTCCAGATAAAAATGGCTTTACAACTTTACTAGCATTACTGTATCTTGTTTCCTATATTGTGTCTATTCAAGTCAAAATTCATTTATTTGCAAATACTGGTTTAATGTGCTTCTTAAATAGTGAAAATCTTACTACAAACTGAAACCATAATTGCAGGCATTACAGAAATAAAACAGAAATGCAACTAGCTCTTCAAATTTCCTATGAAAAAATTACAGGACCCTATTTACTTTTTACTCCTACGTTGCTTTTTCTTCTGTTTGATAGTGATATTTTTAGACCACGTTTTTTGCAAATCATGAGAATACAGGATTTCTTAACCTGGTTGTCTAAAAACTCTGATGCATTACCCATGTGGGAATCCTGGTGGTACTTTGTAACTGAAGGGAAAACAGGAACTAGGAAGAGAAAAATCAATTTAGCCACCAAGCATAAGGGTCACATCCAAATTAGTTTCAGTACTGATATCAGAGTACTATGATTTGAAAGGGAAGCCCGATAAAGTAAGAAAGAGGTAATAGTCAGCAATGTTTTGAATCATCTGGAAATAACCTGAGCCATGACACAGCATCACTGCATTGCATGAGCACTACAGGTATTCTATTTTTCTATCACAGCTTCATATTTCTTTCAGAAAATAGCTATACTGAATGTCTAAAGACCTGAATGCAAGGGAAATATGTCATGCAGTAAGGCACGTGCCAACTTTGTGTTTCATGGCACTACCAGAGCAGAGGATATGATTCAAGACAGAGCAGAATGAGAGAAGAGGCCAAAGAGAGAATATGAACACAGCAATGAGACATCATTTATTCATACTTTTACTGCCAGAAGTAAATAAAGTTATGCTTGTAATTATTATACCATATGTGGAAATAGAACAGAACAGCTAAAGCTTTATTGTCCAAATAGCACTTAAAGGTAGTTAATTTATAGGCAAACACACTAAAGAAACAGTACCCATTATCACTGCTGTCCACTCTAACACATTCAATCTTCAACCAGGTTTAATTTAAAAAGAGCCTCAATCTGCCACTGCTGTAGTCTCTCCCTTCCGCGCTTCACAGTTTCTTTTATGTATGTGGAGAGAGAAGGAGTTGCTGTAGTTAGCCTCTGATATTAACAGGCTTTCGTTTGCTTTATGAAGTTGGAAATAAATGATCACATTACCGAGCAGACTGCTGGATGCTCCTCATATTTTGTTTTAAAGAGTTATTTAAACTAACTGTGAGAGCTTCTGGTTTTGTGCTGCTTCCTCAGAGTCTCTTCCTGTCTTCGTGTAATGGAATTTTTCATTCTGTATCAAAGCAAATTGGGGTCCCGGTTCTGTTTATGTTAACAGCATTGCTCCAGACAAGATTACAATCTCTAACATGAGAATATGAGGATGAACAGACAGTGCAGCAGCACAGAGATCTGTACAGATATATTGTTCAGCAATTTACAAATCTGAGTCTGAAACTGGGTTGGTGTTTTTTTATTATTTTGTCTAGTACAAAATCAGATAAAGCTTTCTAGAAAGCAGATTCTCAGAAGTGTGTGGCAGCAATTTCATAAAACTGTCATATTGTCACTGCTTTTCACAGTACTTGTAGGAACTTAATTTTCTCCAACCACTATCTCCAAGTTGGTTAAAACTGTCCAGAGGGCTAAAAAAATATTGGATAGGTCAGGAATACAGGGGAAGATGGACAAAGGGATGAGTTTAATGGTGGAGAGCTCACTTTAACACTCAAAAGGCTGCAGAAGGCAGCACACCTGGCTGAGTTATAGAAGTCTCAGCTGCCAGAGGCTCACACCATGAACAGATTTCTGTTACATGGGCAGAGTAATCGAAGCAGTAGCTTCACCAAAGACAGAATTTGTCCTTTGGCCATGCAATATCAGCTTTTTCTGAAGCTTCATGAAACCCTTGCCACCACTCACCTTTTAACAGTTGCACCAGAACGTTTTCCATCAAGGACTTTTTCTTTTTTTCCTCTCCACACTTTTTATTTAAAGAGAGAGAAATGCTATGATTTAAGCCACAGGAAATGTTTCTATAACGTTAAATGAAAAACAAATCTTGCCTAACTCTTGGCTATCTCATTTACCTAATGGATGATTTTTGTGTTGCAGTGAAGACATCGGTAGAGATCAGGAGAGAGACATTAGCACTCATTCTCAAACATACATTTACAGTAATGTTTGCTTATACTACGTACCTGGGGAAGCTCCTTCAGAGATTTGTTGAACAATAAGCACCATAACATTTCAGGCTGAATCTCTGTGGTGGGAACCTTAGGGACAATATTAACTGACTTAATGGATTCTTGCATTTGTTATAACATACATGCTTTTCTAACCCACTCACACTCTTGCACAAATTAAATTCAAACTCTCTTTTAATGCTTAAGTTTTCTCTCTTGTTCATTACTGTAGTTATTTTATCCTACTATCTACTCATTTTAAGTCCTTGATAAGCAGTACTTGATGGTACAACTTCCATTGTAAACCATTTGGGAAACTGTAAGCTCTCTGGGTGGTGCTGCTCCCTTTTACCAGCTGATCAGTGAAATCTCTCCATATCCCTGCTCGCCTGTAATTTATAGGTGTGGGAGTGGCAGCAAAAACTTGAGCTTGCTACAAGTGTAGAATAACACTATCTACAGAAATTTTTAATAGACAGAGTCTCTGTACATCCCTGCTTTTTCAATAAATGATAGACATCTTTTGAAACCCCAATTTTTATCCTTAGTTATATGGCAGTACTCCAACTGATGATATCATCTACCCTTTCTTAAGCATAATTTCTGTGATAGAATGAAGAGCATGATTAGTTTAAAATTGAAGATCCTTATTTTACATAATTATATGTAAAGGCAGGAAATGTATTTCTATCATTTATTGAAGCTTTTTACAAGAATTCATCCCTGAATTCTGAAGGAAAGTACATTTTATATGTATAGAAAATACCAGCAGTAGCAGTCAAGAATAGCTATGGTAACAAGTCTAAGAGATTTTGACTCATATCATAGTCAGTGAATAAAATCCCTTTATGTGAAATATCCCTGAAGACTTTTTCTGAACAAAATTATACAACTGTTTTTCACAGAGTGTGATGGTGTATCACACAGCTGACAAGTCCTGGGAAACTGGTACGCTGCTGAGGGCTCTTTTCACAACACATGCTTAGCAATGTGTATCCATGTTGGGTCTAAATTCACAGCACGGGTAATAAAAGGTGTTGCTTTATTTACAGGAGCTTCATTTTATAAGTAATCTTCCTTTAGAAATTACAGATAAAATCCTGAAAAGGAAATTAAAAAGGTCTCAGAAAATGCCTTTGCATAGAAAGTTGCTTTTCAACTGGGATCAAAAATTAGAATAGCATGTTTATTTTACATGCAAGATGAAGAGTAAAGATCCTCATTATTGCAGTATCAGTGAATTTCAAAAGTTTTTTTTTCTCATTCTCAAATCATTACAGCAATCTAGAATTGTATATAAAAAAAGTGTTTTACTTGATATTAGGGACAGTTTGCACTTCAAGGTCACTTGCTCTAGAGTTCAACAGGGACACAAGCCATTGTTGAACTGTCTATGGAAATTATTGCTAAGTTAGCCAATGAGGAATTTTATAACAATAAGGCAATGATAGGGTTTTTTTACCATCAGTCTATTTACAAATGGTTTTGTTTGAAGTTAAAAAAAATGTTTACTACATTCAGATAATGTCTCAAAGAGTGAAAATCTGTGCTTTTACTGGCTGGTGTACTTAGACTTTAATATTTCCATGTCTATAAACAGGTTATTTCTGATAACTTTCATCAGTGAGTCAAGCCTGAACCAGTGGCAGCCTGGACATGTGGCTTTGCCTCTGTTCACTTGACATTCTCCTGACTTATCTCCTTGGGGATTTGCAACTTCAACCACTTGAGTATCTGTAACAGAGCTGTCTTAAAAAAGAAATAAGCATCATCACATACTGCACTTTCTATCAAATGTCAGAAAATGAGAACTTGCCAAGAACAAAAGTTTTAACCCAAGGCTTACTTTTAGCAGGAGATGTAGCAACACTGTGACTGTTTTACTTAACCTGTATTTAGAAAGCTGTAATGCACTTTGGATGCTCCCATGATTTGTGCTGTGATACGAGTAGCCCAGGAGGCAAGTAGTCAGACACATTCTGAGTTTTTCTCTTGCTTAACAGAGGATCTGTCATAGTATGTCACCTGTAAAATAAATCTCTACATCCTGTTTCTGACAATGACTGGCAGGTGATTCTCTTCTGAGGAAGAGAAAACTTTGTCTGCTCCTAGTTCCTAGTCCAGCAGAGATTACTCTCAAGTGATTTCATAAGGCAACACCAACAATCACTGGAGAAAGAGAAATATTGTCCAGCCAGATACCTCCAGACTGATTTTGAATGCGTCATCAACACTCTTGATTTGCAGAGCTTTGTGATCCATCTAAACACTGAAGAGCAAGGCGTCACCAAGAAGGCCCCAAAAGTCCTCCTTAGGTAGATTTTATTTCACTTTAATTCCACAGTCTTTCACTGGAAATTTTTTGCATGAATCAGTTGAAATTTGTTGCATTTTTATGATCCATTTTGTAGCAAGAGAAAAATCTGTTTGTTTGTTCTCTGCATTGGACTGCAGCTCTCTTCCATCTCCTTTGGATATTCTGATATTCTGACTTAAATTTTTTCTGTATCTTTCTGCTTACTAGAAAAATCAAAGGACTTCTGTCTTCTATTTCTTCTGACTGTAGCCATGAGGAGGGAACTTAATGGAAAAAATTCCATGTAATCTCGATCCTCAGTAATATTGTACCTCTTTACATAGCTCTGTTGGGTGGCACCACAGGATCCTCAGATGCTCCCAGGGAGTGCTGCATACTGCTGGAGTACAATGTCCCTGCTGGTTCTTTCTGTCTTCTCTTCTGCCTTTTACCTCATTTGTTGTTGTGCTTGTTCATATCAACAATTAGTTCCCAGCCCCATCCTCTTTTTGAGGGTTCTTTGTTACGGATTCCCTCCAAATCTTTCTATATATTCATCAATAAAGATTCTTAGAAGAACAATATCAGAAATGGGGAGACACACAGCAGCACATTCTCAGCCCTGCTCTCACTGACCTGAGTTTTGGATGGATCCTGAGACAATGACTGGAGTGTTGGAATGGAGGGTTACAGACACTTCAGGAAGGACAGGCTGGGCAGATGGGGAGGGGGTGTTGCCCTCTATGTCAAAGACCATCTGGGGTGTGTGGAGCTCTGCCTGGGGACAGAAGAAGAGCTGACAGAGAGTTTATGGGTTAGAATTAAAGGAAACACAGGGGTGGGTGGTGTTACAGTGGGGCTCTGCTACAGATCACCTGATCAGAGCGACAAGGAGGATGAGGCCCTCCATAAGCAGATAGGAGTAGCATCATGCTTCAATCACCCCAATATCTGTTGGAAGGACAACACAAGAGAACACAAGAAACCCAGGAAGTTCTTGGAATGTGTTGATGACAACTTCCTTCTTCAAATGATTGAGGAGCCAAAGAGGAAAGGAGCCATGCTGGATCTTGAGGGGCTGGTGAGGAATGTCAGGTTGAAGGGTAGCCTCGGTTGCAGTGACCATGAAATGGCAGAATTCAATATTCTTCGGGCAGTGAGGAGGGTGTGCAGCAAGCTTGCTACCCTGGACTTAAGGAGAGCAGACTTTGGACTCCTGAG
>VXBW01005462.1:434257-479299 GCA_013400375.1 Thinocorus orbignyianus | reverse complement strand
CTCACGGGGTTTCCGTGCGGGGAACGGGCTCCGCGTCTGCCCTCGGGCGATGAGGCGGGAGCGGCCGGTTTCTGTCTCGTGGGCTTTCCGGACGCTGCCCCGGCCCCGGCCCGTCGGTGTCTCCGCTGGGGGGACGGCGCCGGTCCCTCCCTGAGGGGCAGAGCGGGATGGCAGCCCCCGTCCCAACCCGCTGGGGTGGCCCGGACGGGGTCGGTGTGGGTCGGACCGTGTGGGAAGGAAAGGCTCTTGGTGGTGGGGGGGAAAGGCATGGGTTAGTTTCCTTCGGGAGGGAGAAGGTGGAGGAGCCGCGCTGTTTGCCCGCCCAGACTGGGCTGCGCTGTGGTGAGGAGCGGGGAGCACTAGCAGCGGTTGCCTGGCAGACTTCCAGTGGTCATGTACACCTTCAGGGGTGAGGCAAGGCATTTCAGAGGTGAAAAATAGAGCGCAAGTGCATTTTTGACAGCATTTTCTTAAGCGTCACCGTCTTGAAGAAGACCCTCATCCCTGGTGGGCCACACTGTCACCTCCGCCTGGGTTTGGAGTTCCCTTTGGTTTTCAGGTGCGGGCCCTGTGCAGGCTGTGCACTGTCCATCTTGTGCCAGCAGAGAGCAGGGACACCCGGCCTGTGTTATTGAACTTGTCAGCTTTTTATCCCACAAGTGACCGGTGTGATTTGGTAGCGACTGAAGGACCCCACTGTCCAGAGTGAATTGAGAAAGTGGATGAATGCTTCCTTGCCTGCTGTTCTTCCTGCTGAGACCTCTCTCCTTGGGTCTCTATGATATTGGTGAAGAACAAGTTGCTAGTGGGACTGAAGTGGCCTTGCACCTTGTCTAATTAGCGGGTGTTAATGAGTCTCCCCTGCTGGTGTGCGTGGTCCGGCTGCCCACCACACAGGTGGGACTTCAGTGTCCTGTATGAAATTAGTTGCATTAAACTGGCATGTTTCCTACTGTGGAAACCAAATTTCTACTTTCGCTCTGCTCTTAGTGTCTTAGGGGTTATGGAACAAATTCAGGTCTGAATAATTATACACCTCTTCTGTTTATTTCAGTTGTATTTGTACAGGAAGTATAGAGCTGGAACCTCTGAAGTTTATTTCATTCACGTATCTCCTTCATGCTGCAGACAAAAGTAGAATTAACTTGCTGTTTTTCTTTTAGGCATGTTTCCCTTCCTGTTACTGTATTTTGGAGCCATCTTGCTGTTGCAAGAGAGCAGATTAATAGATACCCCTTGCCAATATTCCGTTACTGAGGAGTCAGTACTGGGTCAGCTTAGCGGTGAGTTACATGCTGTTTCCTGTTTGTAATATTTTTGTTTTAAAATCTCCCAGCTCTCTATAAACTTCTTCGCAAAGCAGGACAAACCTCATGCTAAAACGCCCAGAAAATAAAGAGCTTTATTTGTGAAGTCATAAAGGAGGGAGATACAGAGACGCTAGTTCTGGGAAAGGTTTAAAGCTTTTAAACTAGTAAGAATGAATACACTGAGGTAAATTCCTGCAGGCACCTCAGGCAGGACTAAGTGAAGATTCCTGTGTTTGAGGCCGATCTGATCGGTTGACCTGTAAGGTCCGCCAGGAAGATGAATCCCCTGTACCTCTAACACCAGACTTACAATCTAATATTGTTATTGGCAAATGTAGTTAGCCTACCAAAAAAACCCCACCCAAACCAGGGGGCATGAAAAGTCTCCTTCAGTTTCTTGCACGAGTGGACACGGAGCAGCTTCCTTTGACAGGAAACCAAACGTGGCAACCACTTTGGTAACAAATACCAGTTACCAAGTGGAAATGGAGATGCATTAAGAACTGTTCATTTGCACCTTACAGCATTCAAGCACAAACATTTTACCTGTAGGAAAAGTGCTTTTGATGCTCAAACCCTGGTGGCTACCTTGTTCTTTGTTCCGTAGGCCTTAGGTGGTTAGTAGGTTTATTGCTGTGCATGAGAGTACAGTAAGGTTGCACTAATAGAGGGGTATGAGTTTGAACTTGACACTATTGACTTAGTGTATCTTCCAGTCTCTTTGGCATGAGATGTTAGACAATGGGTAACTTGTGCTTTCATCAAATTATCCAGCAGTTTCATAAGTTGTTTGGAATGTGCAGCCTTGCAAGTATTGTGTCAATTAATAGTTGCTGGCTTAAGCCCTGATCTTAAAAGTAGTTGCAGATGTAAGTAACCCTATTACTTGTGAAACTGTTAGTTTGTGTTACTGTAGGATTGGGATCTTGGGTTATTACTCCTATTCGCCCTTGCAAGAAAACTCATACAAGCTCAGTCTGTCAGCAGTATTGATGGTTAGCTCTGTAAACAATGGTGAGGACTCTTAACAGTTCCAGGGGACTTCCAGAGCACATTGGGTTTGTTTGTATTTGAAAGTATCGGTTGATACAGTGATTATTCCACAATGTGTTTCATTTTCTGATGGGGATTTCTGAGGGAGGAGAGAAAATAACCTCCCAGATGGCTATTCCTTTCTTGCGTAGCTAAGGGTCTTCTGGCCTTTTATAAGGTGAACTTACTCTGTGAAGGCATTTCCTGGTGAGATTGCTTCACATTTGCTTCTGAACCTCTACCATAGTGGAACAGTGTCTGGAAAGGAGCTGGGAGGCTGGAAATTTGAGGTCTTAAGGCAGCCTCAGAGGTAACCTGAGAGATACAATACGTTTCTGAAAATATGATGATAAAGGGAATGTGTGGTTTTTACACTGTTATCACATGTACGTATGTATCACTGTGTATTCCTTTAATATTTATGAGCAATTGCTAACTCTCCTGTTAATCAGCTCCTCTTCTACTCTTCTTAAGCTAAAACATCTACACCTTTTGCAATGTGCTAAGGAAAGAATTGAAGAAACTGAAGTTTTGATCAGTTTAACTACTAAGTATCATTGTAAACTTCAAGGAATTATTTATCATGCTATATATTATAAGCACATGTATCATTAGGTTGTTTGCTTAGGATAGGTTACTAGACGAGAGCATATAAGAGAATTCTCAGTATGCTGTACTTTTTAAGACCAATACGCTGACTCTAAAGAATTTTCCAAGACCTGTTGGAAGATTTTTTCAACTTGCTGTTTCTCCTTAAGCTCCTTTGTTTGATTTCTTATTTCTTTGTTAAAAAGAAAGGGGATGAAGAGTCCACATTTCTTTTAACACATGCAGGAATCTGAAAACTATTTTTCCTGAGGTAAGGGATGAATTTTGAACAGGGCAATAGTTATGGGAGAATACAGAGACGTGACTTCCTATAGAAACAAACCAAAATGTTGTTAACCCCCTATCCCAGCATACCAACATAACTGAAATAATCTATTTATTTTGCTTGCATGCCAGCTCATTTCCAGTAATGACCAACTTCTTATCTCTTCCAAGGTGGTGTTATTGCAGTGGTTACATGTATCTGAGTATCTTTTGGCAGAACAATAATTAAAGATGATGTACAGTAATTAAAATCATTCAGAAATCAGATCTTGGCAATACTTGTGTCTTCAGCTCTTGCAAACTTTGGTTTTAGGAGCAGATAAAAGAATAGTTGGCATGCCTCTTACAAGGATTCTTGTGGTATCTTCCTGCTGCAGCCACAGGCTGTTTGTACCAGACTAATGCGGGGACACCTGATCTGTAGCTAGGTTTCTCTCTAAAGTAGTTCTGGCAAATTTAGCTTCATGGAAAGTGAATGTTTTGGATCTGTCTCCTAAAACAGCTGTAAAGACCTGAGCTAGTGTGACCTAGTGTAGAGACCTAGCTGGTATGAAATAAGGAAATATTTGGCTAAGTTTAGGAATAGCTGTTTGATGAATGTTGTTGCTGGATTAATCTTGATATGTGTAGTTGGCCAGAGGCAGGGAAAGCAAACCTTTACTTCCTTACCATCTTACCTTTCTGGAAGGGTAGATGTCCAAGAATCATAGAATGATTAAAGTTGGAAGGGACCTCAAAGATCGTCTAGTTCCAACCCCTCTGCCATAGGCAGGGATGCCTCCCACTAGACAAGTTGCTTAAAGCCCCATCCAGCCTGGCCTTGAACACTCCCAGGGATGGGGCATCCGCGGCTTCTCTGGGCAACCTGTTCTAGTGTCTTGCCACCCTCAGAGTGAAGAATTTCTTCCTAATATCTAATCTAAATCCACCCTCTTAGGGAACTCCTGTTTTCATCCTCTTTATGTTTGAAAATTTTCAGTGTTCTACTGGTTATGATTAAAGCATTCTGATTTTTTTTTTTTTTTTTGTCATTGTAGGCATTTCTTGGATATGTTAGAGCAGGACAACAGGAGTTTTGGGTTCTGTTCTTCACAGTATGACTTTGTGTAGGTGGTGATACTGTATGTTGTAGTGTGCAGGCACTTAGGGATGACTGTGGTAATTCCTGATAATTCCAAATGGATTTAGGTGCCCAAGGAAATGGCTTTCGCACTCACACAGAACACTTGGAAAATTTAGTACTTGCGCATAGATTTAGGATCACTTTACATAAACTTTAGAGTGGCCCATGTAAACAGATTATGATTCTTGTTTCTTGATGTAGTAGACATTGCAACTAAACTTTATTTATGTGTAGGATATCATCTCCTCTCGACTCATCCATGCACAAAGAACTGCATATATCAGTGTTAAACACTTCATTGATATTCTTGGTTGTTTTCGTGCTGGGAATATAATACAACCACCGAACAAGAAAGTTACTGAATGTGTTTAACCAAGGCTTTTATTTCATTATCCTGCCAGCTTTACCATAAATGAGAGTACTAGGAGAAATTTGGATTTATATCTTAATCGTGAACTTGCCTGTAAAGGCTCTTCAAATGGGAAATCTTTCATTCCAGATTATTTCCTCAAAATATCAAAACTGAATTTCCGTCTGAACTGGTATTTGAACAACAACTGAGTGAAGTATCAGTCTCAATTTTTTATTTATTTTTTTTTAAATTTGGTGGCCATACTGAGTAGTATTTAACTTTTTTGTGAGCACCAAACCCCATACGTTTTAGAATTCTGTTATTTTTGGTGGAAACACCAAACAAATATGCAAAGCTCACAAATGAGGTCCTTAAGAAGAGAGGGGGTTTCTCTAACTGGAGAGATAACATGCTGTTTTAAAAACCTAGAAACTGAAATACCTCAACATAGTAACTGGAGCCTTTAAAGAAGTAAGACTCAAATCTAATAGTCAGCAACATTCAGTACTTCTTAAAAATGGTAAATAAGGATGCCTTTCCAAGGCTCCGAACACTTTTCCAGAGTTGACAGTTCATCAAATTATTTCAGCTCTCAGTTTGAATTCAGTTATGAGTTTCTGTATTGACAGAGCATAACTTTTGCCCAGTAAAGGAGATAACTGTTTTGTAGACTTTAATTTCATCCTTTCTTTAGTGTGTTCCTTTGTTTTGTTTGCTCACCTTCTCTGCCTCTGTTGCCCCTACTCAATAAGTGTACTGCTGTCTTTTTTACCCCAGAGATGGGTTCTTTGGGGTTTTTCTCCTTTCTTTGTCAAAATTTATGGCATGACAGAAAGACTGGAGGTAAATCAACTGTTTATCTAAGCAATTATTTTTAACTAAGCTGTGCAACAGTACTGCAATATGCTTCTGCACGTACAGAGCAGCACTGCGATGCTAGAATTCAGACACTGTATCAATTTCAGTGAGTTTAAACCCCTGCTTGACTGACTGGCACTTCTAGGCAGTGGCTGCTCACACCTAGACTAGAAATTTACTGAAAGACCCAGTTCTTATCATTGGCTATTAGTATTTTATGTTGCAGTTCAACTCCTGCCTTAGAGCTAACTCATAAATCACCAGCACTCTGACTTGACACTGATTACCAAATTCCAGTTAAGTGATTAGTCCCAACTTGCTGTAGAAAAATAACCTGTGTTTTGGAGTTTGAATTATTTTCCTCATTCTTGCTTCTGCTGGTACCTGGAAAGAAAAGGCTGGGAGAGCCCAGTGGCACCAGTGTGCGTGTCTGGAACTGTTGCTATGTTGGAGATCTTTGTTTGACTAAGAGCTAACGAGAGGGAGTGATGATGGGAAGTGTGCTGCAAGACTCATCATGAAAAGTGGTTTAGGCATAACAGGGACATGACTAAAAGCAACAGATTTTTCAGGAGTTTGAACCATATCCAAATGAAACGAGGAGAGAGAATAGTAGAAGGAAGTAGGAATGGTCAAAAACATAAATAAAACATTCTGAGTGATTGAAATGTAGTCGGTGTGAATAAGTTTTCTTTCTGGTAGAACGAAAACATGAATTTAGATTGGGCTTGGGTGACCTGAACTCCATTGTTACTGAGCATAAATGCCCTTTTTTCATTGTTCAGGTTAGCCAGCCTGGAACTGCCAGCTGAACCGCATCTTTTGGTGTTATTCCACTTTAACGGATGGAAATAAGGTCAGGTCTAGTTTACCTGGCAGTCTTCCTATTTAGAAGGACCGTGAACCTGTGCTGTGCAATTTAATAATTAAGCCTTAAACAAAAGCAAGACTTAATTCTAAATTTTCTTAAATTGAGGTGACTTTAAATAACTACAGCTTCATCTTGTACTAGCATTGAGTTTTTCATTTAAAAATATGCAAAATAAGAACCAAGAACCCTTGGAGGAGGGAAATCTTACTTAAGATGTCAGTTTCCACTTTCATATTCAGTCTTCTCCAGACAAATGAGCTGCTTACTCTTGCAGAGCTTTACTCTGCTGAAATCAGTCATTGAGATGTTTTTATATTTATTGATGCAGCACTTCAGGGCAGCATCTCAGATCCTGAAACAGATTTTAGTAACTGTAAAAGCGTGTGTTAGTCATTTTCATTTTTCATGTAATAGCTGCTTAGTAGCAAAAAAGGAAGAGGAGAGGCGGAAGTAGAGGATGTTGTGAATACTTTGGTCCTGTCTGCTTAAATATGGCTTATAAGACAGACAGACACACTCACACACACACACAAAAGGTGGTTTGGTAGGAAGCTTTGTTTCCTCGTTCTATTTTTAACTTCAGCTACTATAGTGATAGACATTAATCATCATTCTGGAAACGGTCATTTTTATAAATATTTGCATATTTTCCTATTAAATAAAAGGTAGTCTACTGAGAAGGGGAAAAAGAAAATTAATTTTAAGTGTCTCGTGGACTATGATTTTTGAGGATATACGGTGTTGAACCTGCAGAAGTAGAAACTAGATTTGATCTGCAATTTCCTTGCATCTAAACCTTATACCAAGTTAAAATCTCTTTGACATGGTCCTTCATCTCTTAAATTACTTTACAATTAGTTATCTTAAATTACTTTACAAGATTTACCATGCTTCTTAATATTCTGACACAACTGAGGGAAAAATCTCTCTATGGTGTGTTTGTAAAACTTGTATGAACTCCTTTATGAAGTAAAAGGTTTTGGTTTAAATGCCTTATCCTTACAAATTTCATCTCAAAGTCTACCTAGTTCCCCTTAACTTCAGGAGAAGTTGCTAACCTCAGCACTTAGATGCATGCAAGCATTCAAACCAGAAGGTAGTTAACCTCGAGAGCCAGTTCCTGCAACCAAATTAGAAGCTTAAATTATTAGTCTCTAATCTTGTGACAACCTTACTAAAAAGAGTAAATCATTACCTTGATGTTGCTTAACAGTAATTCTATTACAACATGTCACATAATTGTTTGCTTCTCCTAGACCAAGGTGGAACTTGTTATATGCTCGGAAGAGACTAAGTTCAATGTATTGCAATTGCAAAACAGTTATTTCCTCAGGTGCGAGCATCTCTTATCTCGGAGCACTGTGATATGATCCAATCACAGAGGTAGCACAGGCTGCTACTGAATATTTTTCTTTCATGACATGCACTTCTAAACCTTTTACACGAATCTATCCATCCCAGTGTTTTGGCCAAGGCTTTGTACTGAAGTCAGCTGTGGTATTTTCTTATACTAGTAACGCTGTACGCTTTAGATATTTAGGCTAGTGTGAGGGCTACGCTTCTCCTTTTTTGTTGGTTTCTGTACCTTCCTATAGGGATTAGCATTTTCTCTACTTCATGTCCTGACAACGATGTGGAGAGAATTTAGCACAAGGAAACCCAAACTATGAGCCTACAGGTCCTGTTGACAGATGAAAGGCTTATGATGATGACCTAATTCAAGGCTGACTGGCTGTGTAGAGTTGACTAATCGAAATGAGGTACTTTGGGCTATGTTCAGGCAAAAGGGTGACCTGACTTCCACAGCTGCTGAGCATCTACAGCTGTTAATTGCCTTCAATCAGTCAAGCTTAACCATTCAAGCTTTCCACTGTAATTTTTCAGTCAGCTAATCAGACTCCACTGTCACGCCAAGTAGGTATGTTTCCAAAGCTCGGTGAAGTTTTAAGTGAGTGGAGTGGGGTTTGTACATGTTGCTTGGAGAAACAGGCCTTCTGCTGTCGAAGCAGGCATACCATCTGTGGGACCATGGGACACCTAATCCTGTGCAGTCTCCGTGGTTTGGTATCTAGGAGGGAGTACTTACCTCCAATTCTTAACTGGAGACTTGCATTAGGACTGTAAATAGGTGACTACACTGGCCAGAAAGGGTTTTCTGAAAAGACAAAATACCCATTGCAACAATGGCTAATGAGTCTTGCTGTAAGATTAATGACTCTTTTCCCTCCAAAGAGACGGAGGAAGAAAACTACCTTGAAGAATGTTGATGGGATTCTATACAAGGGAATTGGGATCCTAGGTTTAGGAGAACTCAAACAAATAGTAAGATGATGCATAGTCTGGCCCAAATTTATTCCAGTCCCACCATCAATAAGTTCATGTGGGTACTCTTACTCAGGAGTAAATTAAGCATGTCAGAATGCTGGAATTATGCTAGATAAATGCTTGATGTGTGACTGCAGTGGGGGAGAGAGGGAAATTTGGAAGGGAAAGAGGAATATTTTAAATGTACTTTTCATGTTTAAACTAGGAGGACAGAGTTAGATAGCCTAGCTATTCTGTAGCTACTTAGAAGAAATTACTCTATTTGCGGGAAGCTCTCATGGGAAGAATTTGCAGTGAAATTCTTTTTTCGCTTCTGAACTGAAAGGCTCAGTGAGTCATTTGCACACACGCTCCCCCTTCCCCCCTTGTTTCTGTCCCTGGGCAAATATCACAGTTGTTGAGAAGATGGTTGTATGGTTATAGTTCAGCCTCTGATCTGAGTGTCTCCAGGGGCAGACTGAAGCGTTATCAGAGGAATGTGTGAATTTGTTGAATCTCACATCTTTAGCTTCAAGGTGCATGCAATCTTTCCAATAATGATGGAAACACTGCTGATAAGACAGAATACCCTATTTCCAAATGTACACAGTACTAAACGATATCAAAGTGATTGAGTCTGGAAACTATCTGTCATTGGCACTGTGCCTCTGCTGCCAGAGTGTTTCTCCACCTCTGCGTGGCATCCCTACTCCCATGGTGGAACACACTTGTGTTTCTCCTCCCCCCTGCTGGAGGCTGGCGGTTCTTCTGCTCAGCAGGGCTGGCTGATGCTGCGGCTCATTGATCCTAGAGAAATAAGAGGACTGCTGGAGGTAGAAGGGTACCTTACTGGAAGAGAAGGGTGTCACGGTGCTGTTGATGCCATCCTGCATGCTTGCATTGTGCAATTCAGCTCCCCAGTAAAATTGAGTTGGCAGGTGGCAAGGGATTAGTGGCAAATCTGTTAATTACTAGAGATATACTATCCTCTGATTTAATGGACTGCATCAATATATTACTTAGTGTGAAGCTCATTGCTGAGCTGTTGAGCTGGGAGCTAGGTCCTCTTCTTCTAGGGTTGGAGATCTTACTGCAAGGAAAATGGCACTTGTTTGACAGGCTTGCTTTGTTGAGAGAGTGCCAAGTAGAAGAGATTTGTAGCAGTGTCTTTGCTATGAAATCTGGCAAATGGAAGTACTTGTTGCTTGCAACTCTTCATCTGGAAACTTTATGCAATTCCCTTCTGTCCTGGAGTGTTCTTTTCCATTTTGGATAGCAAGAAACAAATTATCAGATGAGTAGATGGCCTGTGCCATTTCTACCATTCTGATTAACACGGTTAGTCATTTGATTGCCACCTATTACTCATTCCCTGTCATTTTTATAGCCTCAAGGAGATGATGATGGAATGGCTTAATGATCTGGTAGGATTCTGCTCAAAATGCACTTGCTGGTCTGTGTAAATGGAGAAGGTCTGTGGAAGAAACATGCCTCACACATGAATCAGAAGTTGTGAAGTGTCATTCTTACCCTCTTATGGAAACAAAAAGTTGTTAGAAAGCTCTGTCTCCCACGTAATATTTACCAGTTGTAGTGTGGTGTTGGTCAGTCTTCCTTGGGATTTGTTTTTGGTGTTGTTTTTTTTTTTAGTTTCTTATTGTTGGGTTTTCAGGGTTTTGAGTAGCTTACAAGTAAAGACCAAATTTGAACTTGGCCTTATACTCAGACATGAGTCCACAGAAAAAGTGAGTACAAGCCTGATGTGTTCTAAATAATTCTGTGCTAAGAAAAAGATAAACTATATCACTATTTTATTTAAGCCTGGTGTTCCTACACTCTGATGGTTTTATGTTGCATATTTCAGCAACTTCACCTAGGAAAAAAAGGAGCTTGTACTAGAATGAAAGGGATTAAGGATGGTGTTCTGTTGAACTGCCAAAATATCAAAAGGGAAGGTGGGTCTTAGAGAATAGATTCCTTGTGATTTCTAACACAACAGTTACATCTCCAACAAAGTGGAATGAAAAAAAATGATAAAAGAAAATCTATATAGCAGTCCAAATGAGCAAAAAATTCAAGTTTTAAAATTTCAATGTATACAGTACATAGCAAGAACTCTTTCAAGATCAATAGCATATACTTTGGTCTTAATACTTTCTGGTAGTCTCTCTCTGCTTTCGGACTTAAGGCTTATTTTAGCATTCAGTTAAACTTTAACTATTGCAGTCCTTGCACTCATCTGTGCCAGATGCTGGTTTTCTGGTGACTGTGTAGGAGAAGTGGCAACGGAGCAATGGAAGTGAAGCAAAATGATTTTGTTATTTTTCTGTTGCCAATTTAAAACCAAACCAAAACAACAACAAAAACTCCACTCCAAACCAAGGAAAGTGTTTACTGTTACTGCAGTTGTAAATGTCTTATCTGGACTTAAGAGGGAGAGGAGTCTGATTATGTCTTGTGATCAATTTGACTTAATCTTTGAAAAATAGGTCAACTGAGGATTATTGAATCTGTATGTTAATGTTTTGCTACTTTTCTTTTTTCTTGAGGAGAAAATCTACACAAAAGATCTTTGGAAGAACAACTTCTGCTCTGATATCTTAATACTTGTTCTTGCTTAGATGCAAATAAAAATGGATGTACAGTTAGAAAAATTTGGCACTGTGTTATGGCTGGAGTAATCCAGCTGTTCTTCCAAGGAAAACAAAATGCAGGACTTGAATTGTTAATTAAAACTGTAATGTTATGTTACTTTGTTAAAGGTGGTTTATTTCAAAGAATGGATTTTGTTCATGAATACCAACACGTGTACTCTCTATATATACCTACATATATAATGTGCATATTTATGTAAACATGCACAGATAAAGATGGAATAAAATCTGAATAAGAGGAGGGGGAAAGAGTTTGCAATTTCATCTGAAATTAAGCTATTTTGTCAGGTGTATCTTTGATAATTACGCGTTTATTTCTCTGATATGAGAAGACAAGGTGAATAACCAAATTGCTTCTTGTAATTTTGGGTGTTTTTTAAGTGATTCTTTGGAGCAAATCTCCAAAGTCTATCAATGGTGTATCTCCGTTGGTTTATCGTATAAACTTGTGATTATATCAAAATATTTGCAAACCTGTGATTATACTAAATTTAGAAATAGTTCATAAAATTTTGCAGAAAAAAGTTTTCAAGTATATAAACAGGAGAATTTTGGTTTGAGGCATAGGGACGATGGGGTTTTAGTCTACTGGAGATGTACGTGACAAAGTAAAAATGAACACTATCCCGTCTTTCATTAAAATAGTGGCTTCCTAGTTTACATTAAATGACTAGAATGCCCTGAAAGATTGCCTGGAGGGTGTTTCTGGAGGAAGGGAGGCTTTTTGGTCAGGGTCTAATGCGCTTCTAACACTTTCTGGCATGCCTCTAAAGTGGAGAGTTCTTTTCATGGCTGTAGATACTATCTCAAAGTGTAGATGTGTATTACTAACACATGTTTTTAAGTGCCTGTTTTTAAGAGGATGTTAAGTGTATCAGTCTGGTTTCAAATGCTGTATAAAATGTCACAATTACCGTTATATTTTTTTTAAGTGTGTAGAATTAGCACTTTTTACAAATGCTGAACTTAGAGGAAGACTTTTTTATTTTGTGGTGCCAGTAACGCATGCAGCTGAATCAGTGCAGCAGTGATATGTATGATCTGTCACTTGGCTTGCGTCTGGGGGAGCTGCTGGTTTATTTATTGTACAAAGATGTCAGGTTTGATTACTTAAGTTGAAACAGGACTAATCCCAGTGACCCAAATTCCTGAATTTCCTTTGTGCAAGTGAAATCCAGCTTCAGCTCTTCATTGTGTACGACACATGACTCGTATTTGGAATGCCTTAAGAATATTGAGGATGTATATAGCAGGAAGATCAATCTGTGAATATTGTAAAAGCTTCTGCTGGAAAGATTATATGCTCTATATGTAAACTTGAACTTTATGGAAATGGATTTGGAAAGGAAAGAAAGCTATATGGGCTTCTTGGGGATAATGGCTGTTAGTTCTGGGCAGTGCACAAAGCGTAAGCTTTTGGAAGTCGTAAAGAAGAGTGCCTTCATGTCATAAGCAGTTCATGTCTATAAGGAATCTGGCTGCACTGTTTTAAAGAGCTTTTCAGAAGAACTTTTAAAGAAGGAATGGTGCACAAAGGCAATGTGTTCCTCATAGCTCATCTTGCTAAGATTAGTAAGGTTGCTAGAGTTGATAACATAGAGCATTTCTTTAAGAACTGCATAGGTATGAATTTTATATATATACTTATTTATACTATGTGTAGTAATAAAAGTAAATTTTGGAGGTGAAAAGTCAATGAGGCCGGGAGTCAGCCAAATGTTCTTTGGGGCAGCTTTGATGTGGCCCTGAGAATGGAAGGAACAGACAATGCTTTTAGTTGTTTAAGAAAGGACTTGGAAAGAAGCAATTTCTCTAAGATAGGTTAACATGGTGCCAAAAAGCATCTTCAAATTAAAGCGGGGGCGGGGAAGAAGGTGGAGAAATAATCAAACCAGGCTGTAGAGTGTATGTAAAAGAATTACAGGCTTCTTCTAGATTCAAACTTTGGCTAGAATAAGTCGTTATGTCTTAATTTAAAAAAAAAAAGAGTAAGTGGGGAGGAAATGGAAATATCTTTGAAAGGGAATGTTCCCATTTTAAAGTTTTTTTTTTTTTTTTTTTGGTTTTTTTTTTTTTTTTTTTTTTTTTTTTTTTAATTTTTGAGCTTTTGATGGAACAGAGGAATGGCTGCATGGAGTCAGGCATGAGAAATGCTTATAGAAGAGTATAAGAACTGGAGAAAGTATAGAATATTCTTCCAGCATGAGAATTTGCAACTTGGAGGCTTGCTGGTGTCATTTGAAGTGCCAGAGGCTGAGATCTTGGAGTCTGAGATGGACTTCTCTGTTCCCAGCTTCTCAATCACTGTGCATTAAGCTAGATCCATTACAGCATTTTTCTTTTGGGTTTTGTTTTTTCCTTCTCTGAACTATTAATGATCACCGAGGCTTTTTAGCAGGGCCTGTTGTGATAGGACAAGCGGTAATGGCTTTGAACTAAAAGAGGGAAGATTCAGACTAGATACTAGGAAGAAATTTTTTACAATGAGGGTGGTGAAACGCTGCAACAAATTTTCCAGAGAGGTGGTAGATGCCACATCCCAGGAAACATTCAAGGACAGGTTGGCTGGGGCCCTGAGCAGCCTGACGCAGTTGAAGATGTCCCTGCTCATTGCAGAGTGGTCAAACTAGATGGCCTTTAAAGGTCCCTTCCAACCCAAACTATTCTATGATTGTGGTCTACGAGCAGTCTGGGAAGGGTTTTGATCTACATATGCATAACCACTAAACCTGTTTCCTCTCTATTTCATTTTCTGAAATCTTTTTCCCCAATGTGAAAGAGTTAACCTGTATAAAGGCTTTTGTTAAGAGCATGTGTCTCGACTTTGAAGACAGGTCAGAAAAGGAGATGATTTGAAGAGAAGAGTTAAGTGACACCAAGATCAGATGGAAAGCGAGGATTGAGAACTTGTATTTTAATTCCTTGCCTTTGGTTTATCTTATTGTCAAGTGTTTCTTGCTCTTCTAGTGTTTTGTGGGGCTTTGGTACCTCTTGTGAAATCTTTCTGCAAACTTCATTAGCACTGTACCAGTCATGTATTTGATCAGGCACTGTGATCTGTGTTGTAAAATAAGAATATTGCTTTTTATGTCTTATCAAGTATTGTGTATGAATGTCTTCTGTACTTGAAAATAGGCTGCTGTGAACTCACTTTTGAATGCAACTCTGCAGCTTTGAAGGCGTGGGGCCAATACTAAGCTAATCCTTGCTTTTGGAGCTCATTTACACAAGATCTAAGGGGGAATACAGTTATTTTTCTCCTTTTGGTCATGCTTCTGAAGCAAGTATGATTTCCATGAAGGAATGATAATTTCAAATGGCATTGTCCAAATTATCATGTAGAAGAAGCACATTGCATGTGATTATACTTTTTGGGGGTTCAGTGATATCAAACGACTGTTGCTTTTTATCTCCTCCAAATTAAAATTGTTTGTTTTCAGCTGTCTTTCTGGCACGGCCTTGCTGTGTGCATTTGTTTTAAAATTAAAATATTGACCTAAAATACCAACTGTGTGTGATCTGGGGGTTATAATTTAGTTCAGCTTTTGTGGAAAGTAAACATGAACTTGCAGAGGTTCTTGTTTGCAGTGTATGTGGGTCGGTTTGTTTTTTGTTGGTTTTTTTTGGTATTAAAAGAAGTAGTATTTACCAAAGTGATGAACTATGGTAGCCCTAAATCATGGTTATTGTAATCCATGCTCCTACCTGTTTCAGTCTTTTGATTTTAGTGTTTTGGGTGGTTGGAAGTGGGAGTGGCAAAATACTTTAATGCTTTCTTGTGCCTATCATTTGGAGAAGTCACTATCGTGGTTTAAAAGGGAACAGTCATTGGCATCCAAATAAAGCAACCTTGTTTCTGGTACACCTACGTGTGTGCGTGAGGTTTTAAGCACAATGAGCTTCAAAGCTGTAGGAGGTGGGGACTGTCCATTAGCAATACAATTAGAAGTTGGGCCTTCTAATTCTGTGAGTTACACTTGCATGGCTATTAGCTTATTTTGAGATTCTGGTTCCCAGTCAGAGTTTCCAAGTATGAGAAGAGCAAGCTCTGAGATGCTTCACTGCATCACGACAGAGGAGCCAGCACCATCCACTGTGTTACGCAGCAGTGAAGTATAGAGGGAGTCTTTGCGGTTACTCTTTGTCTTCAACTTGTATCGCTAGCCTCTTTGCAAGCAAAATAAAAATAGGAAATATTTGTCTCGTTTTGTCTTCCCAGGCTCTGACAGAAGCTGAGCTTCCTCTTCTGTGCTGGCAGTGGCCGTTTGCCTGCAGAGGTATGTTTCTTTAAAAATAATGTTACTGCAGTCCACCAGAAGAGGGACAGGAAGGCTTGAAGCTCACTGATGACGTGACCAAAGGCTTCCTCTAAATCAGGGCTTGCTGAATTTCCTTAGTATTCAATTAGTAACTTGTTATCAAGGATAGCAATAAAATTTAGTAATTTACTCATAGCAGGTTTTTGCTGATAGACATTCAAAAAGACTTGCTCTCTATGCTTTATGAATTTTGTTGTTTTTAATATCCTGCTGCAGGAGTGTTTTAAAATTTGCTTACATTTGGTAATTTCTCTGATGACTTACGTATACATTTGCATGAAATGCTCTCTTTAACTGGCAATAGTAGTCTTGGACTTAAGTTTCGTTAGTCTTGAACAAACACAGTATACAGTGAACTAATGGGTGCTGTACATCTTGCCAAAATGCTTTAGTATCAGAAATGGTAGAAAATTATGTATGTAAGTGTAGGCCTCTAGGATGGGTTTTTCACCTTTTTTCTTTTTTGTCACTTGAACTCTTACCGTTCTTTAAATTGATTTAAGTAAAATTCTAAGAAAACAGAAAAAATATTTCCTAACAACATACATAACTTTATATGGCAAGATATCTGCTGGTTAAGTGTACCTATCAGATATAATTTATAATCAGTAGTGGGGATTTGATTCCCTCTTGTAAATTTCTAAAAACCTATATTTAGGTGTTGCTTTTTCTAAGCACCAGTTGTCTGTCACCTTAAATGCTTAAAGGTATTTCGACATGTAAGTAGAAATTATTTTGTCATCCAACAATGCTTCCTAAAATTATGAGTTATGAGTACATTAATGATAGAATTGTATGCAGGTGACCACAAGCCAGCCTGGCAGTAAAGGTTTCAGCTCTAATGTTTTGGCTGCCAAGGAAATAAATAATTCGTGGAAACTCCCACTCTAAGTGTCTAAGTGTATTTGGGGAACTCCCTTTGCAGCTGTCTGCAGGAACAGGACTTTGGCAATCGTTGTTTGTACTTCTGCTCAGTTAAATGATTGAATTTTTTTTTATTTATTTATCTTTTAACTAAATTGTTCTAGGAGCACTGATGGAAGCTATCAGTTAGTCGTAACCATGGCTGCTGCATTTATGGTCTTTTTTACAAGGACCTTGTATATAGGAACAAAGAACCTGCCCATCTGGTTTGAATAGTAAATGAGAATGGAAGTCTTGCCTTGCTAACATGTCCTTCAATTTATTTTGAAGAAACATAATAAGCAGCAAAAAATGTTTAAGTACGTTTATGTACTTTGTGTACTTTTAAATACTTTTTTTTTTTTTTTAATGCCTTTTATTTTAAGTGTTACTTGTACCAAGTGCTAATGGTATGGTATGACTGGCATAGACTTGATAAACAGTTAACTTGCTGGGACAATGCCCCTAGGCAGTATTGAAGGGCCTTTTGATTTGGTAGAAATCCCTCAAACTTAACTTGAAGAGCTACTCGTGATAAAATTGCCAACATAGAAAACTGTGGTGAGATAGCTGTACTGATTTTAATTCAATCCTTATTTACATTAGCATTAAGTCTTAGGTTATTTTTCAAGGCTAGCCGATGTGAGAGAAGCTGTTAAATGATGACATTTTTATATTGAGAGTTTGCAGAAGCTTCTCCAGCTGCACAGCATAACTTGGTTTTTACAATTTGTGCATGTACCACAAATACTTTGCGACTGTCTTTTGATCTGTAGACATTTAGGCAATATATGACATACACTGACCTCGATTTGAGGACACAGTGAATCACCTTCTAGGACTTGTGGCAAGATACATTGTGAAACAACCAAAAAAAGTTACAACTTTGTTTTAAAATTGATATACTCTTTCTCTGAAGTATGGTTGGCTTGTTGCAGGCCAGTACTGGCTTGCTGCTCTGGAGTTCTAAGACAAAAGTATGTCCATAGATTAAGAGCAGTGGGGTATTAATAGAAATTCAGAAGCTTTTTGACCTGAAGTATAGATTGAATATATGTTACAAAGGCTTCAGCTACTTTCTTTAACTAAATAAATACATTATTAAAGCTTCTTCAGCTCTTCCTAAGTAAGCTGAATGACGGAACTATAGTTGAAGTTTAAAGAATAGGAAGTCTTTTGGCATTGAAAGAGGATTTTGGAAGTTCTGGCCTCATTTCTCCTTTTCCTTTTTTTTTTTTTTTGTTTTTAAATTATTAATCTACAGGTCACCCACCAGAAGTAATTCTGATGCATATTTATTCGCACCTTCACAGGACTGCCTTATCTAGCAGATGAAGGATTCAGGTGAGTAATTTATCCTTGCTCTTTTACAACCTGTAGTTGTGGAGTATAGAGTTGACAGATCTGTTGTCTCTCAATACAGTGGATGTCTTTCTGCTGTGATCTAGAAACTTCGGACTAAACTAGTTTGGTAGAATTAATAAAACAATAATCTGGTCCTGATTCAAGCTCATTAAAGTCAGTAAAATTAACAGAATGTAGCCTTCTTCAGTGCCTTATTATACTGTAGGCTTTTATGGAAATGCATAATGTATGAAGTCTTACATTATTCTGAGTGGAAGCTGAGTACTGCAGCTGAAGGAAAGCAGTTTTTACACTATTTTATGCTATTTCAATTTTTTTTTGTGGTTCCTTTCTTAATTTTTCTGCCTGCCCTGTTGCTGAGTTCTTCTCGTGCAGCTTTTATTTACTGTCCATTCTAGCAGTTTCCTGTAAATTGGTCAGCAAGAGGAAGCTCTCTTGCTGCAGACACAGCTCAACCCACCAGCTAGACCAGTGAACTTTTACTGGCAAGGACGGTGTAGTGCTAGAGGTATATTTTATTGCCCTTGCTTTCCATTAACTAAAGATAAGTAAGGGCTGCTTTTGACAGGGAGCAAGAACTGTTCCTAACAAAGGCAGAGGTGATTGGCTGACTTCCTTACAGAGTGACCCTGCTGGAATGAAATCCAAATGTTGGTTTCTGATGCTTTGGTTCTCTCTATTAAGGCTATCTGAGTGAAATCTCATAATGTTAAAGAAATTAAGTAACTCCTTTTGACTGAAATTCTCCCAAGGCTAGTTTGGTGCAAGGCTGATTTTGGGGGCACAGATGAAGGTTAGTGGTCTGAAAACCATATACCAGAGTTCTTTGCCAAACTGAACTTTGTGTTGTGAAGAAGGGTAAGTTTAATACCCTTTTACTTCCCTGATTGACATATTAATCAAATCCATAAAGATTTCCTGTTTCTGCAGACTCTTTATTTGCAGTTTCGAACAATAACCCTTCTAATTAATGTTTGGTCTAGAAAGTTAAGCTTAATTTTCATTCTTCCAAAACTGTGAAACATCTAATTTGTTGTTGCTGTTCCTCAGTGGAATGCCAGCTTGTATGTGTACATGTGTGAAACGGCTTCTGTTCCAGCTCTGGGACCGTTTTGACAGTGGTGGAAATCACCAGAAAAGTCAAAAGGGGATCTTGGAACTTGAAATGAAAGAGTCTGTGTTTTTGAGTGCTTAAGAGAAGAATGGGAGAGGACAGCTTCAGAATGGTTAGAGTAGAAAAACTGTACTTCAAGAAAATGTGTTGGATAAATGAGACAATTAAAATGAGACTGTTGAGGCTAAAGAGCATGGTAGTGTAGTTGTGGAGTTTGGAGGGGAAAACCAAGACTTAAGTTTGTCACCAGAAAAGGGAAAGAGGAACCAATTCTTTTTTTCCCCTGGTGTTACGTGTACTCAAATGCTGTCATTTTGATTGTAGCTTTTTTTAACTGAGGTAAAGATGAAGGTTGTAAATGCAAACTTAGAAGAATATGCTCAGGTAGCAGAGAACTGGAGGGGGGGAAGATTGCTTTAAAGCATTGTGTATGAATGCTGAAATTCTAAATTGGTAGTTGATATTGTATCAGACAAAATATGTGAATTTATTTCACAAACTGCTGAGATGTAGCCCTCTTTATGTCATTTCTGTGTGAAAAAATCTGTTAATTAAGCCACTGAGACAAATGAGTATTGATTCTTATTAAATAGCTTTGGAGTTTTGTGTTGATAGCTGATCTTGTTAGCCAACAACAGGTGTTATTTATGGTTTGCTTCCCCTTCCTACCTAGCCTGGCTATGGCAGGGGTGCAAATGGGTGCCCTATGGTGAAAACTGAGAATTCAATTTCTAGCTGAAACAACTATGGCCAGTGTTTGAAATATTATTTTCTTCTCTGATTTGGCTGCTGGGTATTTTACAAAGAGAAAAGACATTGTATAGAAATTTCTTCCTTCTGTTTTGGGGGAGAAATTCATGTCTGTTTCCTAGAAAATATGTGAAGTAAACTTTTCCTGGCATATTTGTGTATGTAGGTTTTGTCCATGATTCTGAAACTTGCTGGGTATTTTTGTCTTTCAAGCCAAGGTGCTGGTTAATTCCAGACAAAGTCAGTGAAACACTTGAATCATTTAAGGAGCTCTGGATGAAAGTAAGTGTACGACAATGGCATTTAATTTATCATCAGTTGGTGATACTTGTCGTGTAGAGTTGTCGCCCTTGTGTTGTGAGCCTCTTGGATTCGAATCTCACTGCCTTTTGTGGTTTGTGTAGTGTCAGATGTACAGGCAAGACTTGCTCTAAAGCATGTGTATGCTGCATAATCTTTCCAGATGGCTATCTGAAATTCCTTGGGTTGAGGAGAGAAGGACAAGCTCCAGCTATAGGAGAGAAAAGAGAGGTGAAGTATTTACGATAGCTCTGTGGTGTAGTTCCAGTACCTGAAGCACAGGCAGCGTTTTTGAGCTGTGCCTCTGCTGGTGTGAGAGCCCAAGTATGCTGTTTGGAGAGAAAAAAAAAAAGAAAGAAAAAAAAATAATTATTTTCTTTTTGTCCTGAGGGAAAGTAGTTGATTGAAAGGTGAGTGGGAAGCAAGTGAGGACTGGAAAATCCCCTCTGCTTTCTGGCTTGCCCTCTGACAGAGGTTTTGAGGTATGCAGGGTTTGATTTATAACCTCTCTGGGAAACTGGGAAGTCTGACAAAATGCTGCTGCCCACCAGCACTGAAGGAAACAGGAAGTAACAAAGGAAACAAGTCATTGCCTCGGCGTCCCTCCTGGCCGCAGCGCAGAGCAGATGCACGAGCAGTTGTGGCGGGGTTTCTTTTCCTTTTGTGAGTTGAGCCTACAGCAGCTACTGCAGCCTCTTCCAACCTTCCAGTACACAGAAAGGGGAGAAGTGCAAAGATGTTCCTGTCATGCCTGAGAGGGGTCATAAGTTACTAATGGCTTGGTCGTCACAAAGGAAACAATCATTCGGTGAAACTGTCAGCAGAAGAAGTATGTGTCGGTTAAGCACGGTCACCAGGTTAGTGCATGTTTGTGGCTTGTATTTCTGTCGTCTTTTAGGTAGAGAGACTAAAACCAGAAGCAGAGTACTATATCTGGGGCAAGATATTTTTAACTCATGCAAAAAATTCGAGGGTAAAGAATTGAAGGGGGAAGAAGAGGCGACTGTTGGTTTAAAGTGTTTGCCAGAAAGGAAAAGCAAGGTGAAGCAAGTTAAATTGAGTAAACTTACAGCAGTGTATCTCCGTTGAGCTTAGTTCTCTGTTCTCTTTATCCTGTAACATTTATCTGACTTTACAGTGTTTGTACTATGCTATTAATCATTTAGAGAAACTATTGTGAAAGGGGCTGCGAAAAGCATTAAGAAATGGAATGTGTAACAGAAGAAGTACGAGAGATACGGGAGAGTATTTCAGAAGTACAAGAGAATGTTTAATAAATGGAAGACGTCCCAAAATTTTGTGGAGAGCAGTTTTAAGAACAGATGGGAAATGTTTAGATGGTTGACTTGGAGTACTAGTTTTTGTTCAGAGCTGAGAGCACATTGGGAAGCTTTTATTTTATTTTACAGTTTTGCTGTATGTAATTCTGTTTCAATTTCAGTTAAGTCTTTTGTAGAGACTGAAACTTAAGTCTCCCTCTGTATTATGAGGAACGCATTCATTTATGCAAGTTATATATGTGATGTTATATATTAGTAACATAAAAAAAATGAAACTAGCGTCTTGCTTTGTTAGGTTTTGTTTTCAAAGTAGAATTTAAAGACTAGAGATATTGTGGGTCTTAAAAAGTTGTCAGACTTAATTGGCATAGAGATACTTGTTACAAATTCAGATCAGGTTTAAATTTTGTACTGCAGCTTTGGAGGCTGCTTTTTACTTGTTTTCAAAATGACCAAACTGGGCTCCAGGACACACCATAAATATTATTATAACAAGTGAGAATTTTAATACAGCTTCTGGCAGCTGTAGTTTCAAAGATGAGGATAATGTGTTTTTACGCCTATATACTGCAAGATGTGGAGATGATCACATCTGCCATGTGTGCTGCTGAAGTTAAGCAAGAACTGAGGACTCATGGCTCTTCCAGGACACAATCCTTAGTTGAATCAGCTTGTATTTCCTTTACTTGGGCTGAATGCCAGTAGTCCTAAGGCCAAAAGGGGTAAGTTTCCTTCTATAATGCAATCCAGATTTTTAATGTGGCAGATTTTTTATGTTCAGTAATAGAGGGATTTTAAGCCTGTAAAGTTATGCTGTAGCCTCCAAGCTAGCTATTCTATAAACATTGACTGAGGAGATAGGTTAAAATGACTTCACAGATGTATCTATTTGCATACCACACAGTAACAGAAGTCTGCTTTCCAAATGGAGTTTGAGCTTGTTAGCAGTATTGTTCTGATCCAGAAGAAACTTCTGCATCAGGATGGAATTTTCGAGGTTACACAATGAACTGTGTGATTTCACGTTTTTTCATGCTGTTGTATCTTTTGTGATACTTTAAAATAAAAACCAATTCATTGTGATAGTGGTTGGGAAAAGTGTACTCGTGATAGAATTGGACTGACTCTATTGATACATTAAAAATACATTGCAAATTGGTTTGGTTTTTAGTCTGTCAGACCAGTTTGTGTCTATGAAGTAGTAACTGTTGTAATTGTACAACCTTTGTATTATGCATTAGTGCCAGCTGTGTTGTTCTGTCTTTCCAAAAGTATCCTTGAATGAATATTGAATACTCTCGGACATATTTAAACACAAGTAGATGTAGTGCTTAGCGATATGGTTTAGTGGTGGTTTTTGCCAGTGTTAGGTTGATGGTCTGTGTTCAGATTTGATGATAGGAAAGGTCCCTTCCAACCTAGGCAATTCTGTGACGAAGCTCATCCTGTGAACTGCTGTTCCACAATTTCTCCTACTACGCTCTAAGGCCTCTCGTCTCTGTCATGGGGATCATCTGAGAACTAAAGCGAAGCGAGGCCTTTTGCTGTCTGCTGCCATCCTCTTCCAGTTCAGTGCTGCTCGGTGGGGGAGAGGTTGATTGAAGAGCCACTTATAATGGGTTCTGGGACTTGATGGAGAACTTAAAAAATATGTATCTAGTCCCTTGGTGAGTGTGAAGAAGGATGAAGTGTTTAGCTCTTACAGGGAGCCTGCACAAAACAGTGCATGAGTGTGGCTTGGCTCTGATTGCATTTAGTGGTCCCTTTCTCTGAACTTCGTCGTCAGCTCCATGGGAGAGACTCTGCTTCTGTGCCTGGGGTGGAAATCTGTTGTGGGGTCTTTGGCTTGTAGTGCAAGAACGCAACTGCTTAAGAAACAACTTGGAGATAGCTTTCTGTTCTTAGTGATCACGAAACTAACAATCTCTATGGTGACTTCAGCACTTACTGTCCATCTGTTCTTCATGTGATGGATTAAAAAAAAATTGTAAGAGGAATGTCAAGAGTGAAAGGAGCCATTTCAGTAGGCAACCACGCTGTAAATGCTAAGACCAGAAAATCTTGTAAGATCATCCATTTTTCCTTCCTCCCATCCCTACAATAAAGATCCTGTTATTCCATTGTTTTGACAGCTTTCTCCCAGCAGCTTGATGCAAAATAGCATGTAGTGTCATTCCAGGATTGTTTTCTACTGTTAAAAAAAAAGGAGAAAAATCTGTTTGGGACTAGATTAAAAGTACTTAAATGAGTTTTAGGAGCTTAATTCAAACATTTCGATACAGAATACCAAAGTCCTCCCTATGTGTCTGCAAGTGACAGTGCTTGAGGAACCTGCAGATGTGATAGGGGGTGCTATAAACCACAATCAGATCCAGAAAAAAGACTCTAAATCTATGGAAAAACTTGGTGTATTAGGTAGGCTCTTACTGCGTTGCATGGAGTTCAGCCACGTCCTTTTATTCACTTTGCTGGGATGGGGAAGTTCTGAGGTTTGGTCTCTATTTTCAGGACTGTTTTATGATGAGTCGTCAGAAGTAAGAAATGATTGTGAATAGAGGAAGCAGAACTTGGTACTTTGCTGTCCTTCCCCCTCAGTTACATTCTGTAGTCATCACACTGTAAAACTGGATTATTCTTTTTCCCTGCTTGCTCCTCTGCTTCCATGATTTACTTACTACTTTTTCTGTCTGCCTGATATTCTGGCTTTTCTGGCGGAGGAAAGTGCCCCATACAGGCACACTTCAGTGAGTAGTCTGACTAGTCTATTCCCGTACAGAAAGTCAACATGGCATAGTCAAATATTTCTGTTTTCTGTATTGACCTAGGGTGGGATGCCCTTGTCCCTTGTGTTTGTCATTGGCTTCCTAGAAATCTTAGCTTCCTGGTTGTTTTGGATAACCTCTCTGAGACATTTAACTCTGCCTCTTCTGATTAGTTTTTAATCTAAGTACAGTACTAAAACTGTTTCACACCAAAGCCTTAGGTTCTTAAGTCCTTTCTTGTTCTGTGTTTTGTAGTAAAAGCACATGGGATTTAAAGATCCATGGTGAACTTGAAAGTGTTGGATGGCATTGAGACAAATGGTAGGGAGATATAATCTGATTTCAGTTTTCTTCATCTTTGTCTTAATAAAAAGGCACATTTTTACTTCACCGTTTTCCCGGAATGTAACTAGAAACAGACTGGAATAACTAAATCATGAATTGATTTGTAATGCTTGAGTGTTGATGTACCTCTTCCTAAAAGAAAAAATTAGCTCAGGACTTGCTTTTGCAGTCCTCGTTTCAAGGAAATCACATTTAGCTGTACTGCAGTGTGGTTTGGTGTCTGCAGCCAGCTTGTTAATGCTCTCCATTTCCCTCACTTTGACTTTTCTGCAAGATGTGAAGATGTGGAGAAATAATTTGAATGAACCTTTCTCCTTCTGTCTTTGTGTGTGTGTGTGTAAGAGTAACTTTTATTTCTATTTGTTTAAGTTTTAAAGGCTTAAAATATATGTACGTAGCCACTTCTTGGACCTGTTAACATATTGCTGTTGCTAGAGATTTCATTGTGGGGGAGGAGGAGAAAGGAACAACTCAGTTTGGAAAGATCTCAATCGTGAAATAAGAACAGGGAGGCAATAGCAGAATACATCAGAAGTAACTTACCTTCTGGTGGGCAGGAAGGTCCTGGAGGAAAACCGGGAAACCATGATGCCTTGCAATGTCTGCTGTGAGAACCTTTCCAGGGGCCTTGGATCCTATCTCTTCTGTGTGCGCCTGTTTTATAACACTGGGAACGAAAACCTAAGATTTGTGATTAAATTTTCTAGGTTGCCTAGAGAATGTAATTGAATTTAAACTCTCCTTCCCAAACACGCATCATCAGCAAAGGGCGAACAGTTACTTCTAAATCTGAGGCTGATTCACTGGAAGATCAATTGCCTTGTATTTCTGTTCTTCCTAACACACGTGCAGTGGATATGTATTCTACTGTTGCAGTTAATCCCTCAACAGAACTGCATCACTTGCTTATTCCTTTCAGTAGGGGTACTTCAAGTTTCTGCCTTAGGCTGGAAAGACTCGTGCTGCGGTAAATGGGTTTGCTGTGTAAGCTCTTGGATTCCAGTGCTGAGCTATACTTCGGACCTCCAGTACTGCCCCTTTTGGGGGAAGGAGAATCAAACAGGATTCATTAGATTTCAATCCTCCTCCAAAAACTTCTAGTTCTAAACCATCGTTCCTTTATCAGAAACTAGTTAACTGGAACGTCATTAATTTACCTCTTACCAGCAGAAGTCTCTAGCCCTACACCTGAGGATGACAGACCATTTTATGTTAGGTCAAACTTTACATTCAGTTCATGTGTGATTTTTTTACTGTATTACAGTAGGATTTTTAGCCTAGTTCTTTTACTGCTTGAGGAAAGAACTACTAGTGAGTAACTAATTTTCTTGGTAACCTGTTCAAGATGGCAGCAGAAAGAGTAGAAACTGAAAAGGTGCTTAATTGAGCATGAGATTGTTGCAGATTGCTATTTAATTTGATATATCAATCTGAGATAAACTTCATTTGCACAGGATGCTGCCACATACAACATCCAATATGAGACTATATGTTATTGCTTTCATTCAGAATAAAACATGTAACTATGATGAGTAAGTAGTATTGGATACTGCAGCTACCAAAATATGACTGTCGATGCCCTCATTATAGAGAAAATTGTAGTTTGTATACGTGTGTGGCATAGAACTTGGGAGAAGAAACTGATTTTCTTTCTAGTCACCTGCCTTACCAAGTTTCACAGTGTTATCTGAGGCATTTTTAAAACATAAATACTTAAATAACATTTAATAAGTACTCTTCAACATCTGTCAATCACTCTTGAGAACTGTATAAAAATAATTCGGGACTTTTTGCACCATGGTTTTTTATACATTGCAAACTTCCTGGAATCTATGAACACCCTGTCTGTGCTGCATACTTGACTGCTGAACCACGTTAGTTGTTTGGAAAACTTGTTTAAGGAAACAAGCTTTCTTTCTCAGTACTTCTTCCTTAAAGTAAAATACAAGTTTTGAACAGCTTTTAATTATTCTACATTGCAGAACGATGGCCTCGCAGGAGCAGGTCTGGCCAGTCCCAATGAAGGCAATTGGAGCCCAAAATCTTTTGACAATGCCTGGAGGAGTGACCAAATCAGGGTATCTTCATAAAAAAGGAGGCACCCAGCTGCAGATCTTGAAGTGTAAGTTGAATGAGGTATTAAATGTTTTAAATGCTTGCCTTTGGGGCCATTAACACTTTTCATGCTAGCAGACTATTTAATGAAGCTGTTCTTCCACTTACTTTGTCTGTAGTGGATTACAGTTCTATTGGAATATATGTACAAAAGACCCATATTGAAAGAATTTCCTTTAGTTCTTTTGGAACTGTAAATCTTAGATGATAGATATGGTTGACTTTTTTTACTTGGTGAAACCTCTTGTCTAGTCCTTCACAAGTAAGATTTTGAAGACAGAAGAAGATTCCCAGGATATGTGTCAATTTCAAATACTCTTTTCTGAAAGAAATTAGTACTCAGCTTTTTTCCAATTGGTTATTTTGTACTGGAAAAATAGCCCCATCTCCTACTGCTGTTGTGAAATGGAAATTTTCTCACTGCCAACATTAGGCTGTACTCTAAACCAGTAATTGTTTCTGGAATCAGAATCTATTTACATGGAGAAAACTTAAGATTTTAACTCTGTTTACACACTATTTATTTGCTATTCCCTGTTTAGAAATAAACTCTACTTATGTAGTTAAAGACAAGGATTGCTGCCTTCAGTAAAGGAATGTTGGCCCCTTTAAGAAAATAAAAAAGATTTTATTGGCAGCTTTATGTACTTGAGATGAAAGAAACGAGGGAGATACCATCATGATTTGGGGATGGACATAAGTATGTATTTGTAGCCTGTGGCTGCCTTTCTCCCGTGTTGTTTTAGGTTGCATTCTCACATTAGCTTATTCCTCCAGTAAAGGAGCACAGGTGGAGGTCAGACCTGCCGTCTCTTAGGCTTCTTTTGAAGTTGTCAGATCAGCTGCCTCTCAAATGAGGAAAGCAAATACTACACTTAGTCCTGAAATTCTGTGAATGGACAGCTTGATCATGTGGCTGGTCAGCAACAAGCTATCACTTAATTAGTTTGTGCTCTTTTATAATGGTTACTAAAACATTAAACAATAATTCTACCCAAGGTAAGAGGTTCTAGTTAATGTACTGCCTTTGGATTTATATTTTGCTCACTTTTTGTCTTTATCTCTTCAGGGCCATTGAGATTTGTGATTATCCATGAGGGATGTATTTACTATTTTAAGAGCAGCACATCTGCATCTCCACAGGGTGCGTTTTCTTTGAACGGTTACAACAGGTGAGTGCCAAAGAACTTAATTAACACCCAAGCTCAACTACATCTGTTGTTTGGATTAAGCACTGATCTCAGATTCCAAGAGATATGATGTATTCCTTTCAAATTGTATGTGTGATGTTGTCTGTGCTTTGCAAGGGTATAGACTTCATCATTTGTAATTTAACTGGAAAAGCTGATAAATTGCAATGGGCTTCCTCTTGTTATTGGCTCAATACAGACTTTGCACATGCAGATACACGTGGATTGTCTCAGACAAACGATCTTTGTTTCAGTGATCGTCACAAAACCAGAAAGGAATCCGAACAGAGTATTTATGGAGTTACTGATTCAGTAACGCTAATTAGTGGCAACTACAGGAGTGATGAGAGAATGTGTGTGCCGAATGTCAGACCTTTCACTACACCATATAAATCTTAATGTTTGCTTTTTAAGTCAAAGACAAAAATAACAGTTTTTAAGTTAACCAGTACTGTCAGAATTTGTCTGAGTGCAGTGTATGTACAAGGCCTGCTAAGAGAAGTCCAGCCTAACTTTAGGAAATTGCTGTTGTAATTGATGCTAAGAAAGGACTAATGAGAGAGAGAATCACTAGATCAGGTTGCTCAGAACCCCATCCAGCCTGACCTTGAATGTTTCCAGGGATGGGACATTTGCCACCTCTCTGGGCAGCCTGGACCAGTGTTTCACTACCCTCATTGTAAAAAAAAAAATTTCCTCTGTATATCCAGTCTAAATCTACCCTCTCTTAGTTTAAAGCCATTACCCCTTTTCCTGTCAAATCAGGCCCTGCTAAAAGATCTGTCCCCGTCTGTCTTACAAGCCCTGTTTAAGTACTGGAAGTCCAAAACTATTTTATTTTGATTGGGTACCTGACCAAATGGCAGATGTCTCTGGTAAAATATTTTCCCAGATTTACAAATCATCTTCCCTGAATATTATGGAAGTACTGTACTATATATGGAAAACAGTGAGTTAAACAGTTCAGGAACAAGGAAGAAAGCCCTAATAACGTTTGTAAAAACTTCAATCAGATTTCTCTGTGGCTTATGTCAAGTAAATCTTAGAAATGTTACTTTTAGATTCCTCACAGTCTCAGGATTTTAGCCTCCTTATTTGTTTCAAAGCCTTATAGCAAGCATTTGAAGGCAGTTTTTTCTGTGAGTAAGAAATTTCTTCATTTGAGACTTCTTTGGGCAAAAAAATAAAAAGAAACATACCTTAATGCAGTTTGTGAAAGAGATTGAGTTATGCATGTTTCAAAATAATGAAGTGAAAAAAGAGTTTTTATAAGGGATAAGTGGAAAAAGTAAGTTAACTTTTAATATTAGTTTTCATTTCTTTTCATGGACAACCTGTGTTTTGGTTTCTGCTGCGTGTCTTTCTGAAGTAAGGGTCACAGGCACCCTGAGTAATTCTTTCTGTGATGTGAAGCTTGTGAATTAACACAATTCATTAAAACTATTGAATGGATTAAAACATCCATTTATAAGTTTGGCTTGTGGTTTCATAGTGTTTTTTTTCTACTGTCAGCACTCCTGCATCGTCTTTTGTACGATTTTAATGGAGAAGCACAACCAATGCATGTCTGGGGACTTTGGTTGTGTTTTCCTGGGCTCAGGGGTTATTTTTGTTAAGGCCAAACTGGCCAGTAAAACTTCTTTCTATCAAAACTTTATGACTTGCAGAGCAGAATTAAGGTTTTCATGTATTGGTGGTTGTGTTTCTCAGGGTTATGCGGGCAGCTGAGGAGACAACATCAAGCAATGTATTTCCTTTCAAGTTAGTTCACATTAGCAAGAAACACAGGACGTGGTTCTTTTCAGCCTCTTCTGAAGATGAAAGAAAGGTAACTTTCTCCTTCTTTTTGCAATACTTTTTTCCTTGAAGCGGAAAGTGAATCTTGGACTTCCCTAAAATATAAATGAAGTGGATGTGCAGCTGCCACTGAAATTTGTATACAGAGTTATTTGGGCTCCTCTGAAAATCACATCTGAAGTTTTAACTATTTTAGTGTTAGTTCAAGTTGTAATTTAGGGAATGGCTGTACTGGATGACGTGGTTTTCTCCATATTGCTCAGTGTATTTTCAGTGAAATCTCTTACTCATAAACATACTATGAACAAGTCCCTGGCTTTGGAAGTAAAGCTTGAAAGTCAGAAACTGAAATTTTAATATCTTAACACATTCTTAGAGCATTTTAGATAGTCAAACCATTTTGACTAGTAAGTCGCAATGTGTATATGAAGTCACGGGTAGATACTGTTTCAATGTAAGTTCCTTGCACAGTTGCTCTGTTCTCACAGAGGTCAGATCTTGTGCATCTTTGATTATTTAAAGATGGATGTATTGAATGTTGTATTTTTTATTATTAGAATTGGATGCTATCCCTGAGGAGGGAAATTGATCACTACCATGAGAAGAAGGAAACAATGACAGAATTCAGGTATCGACCCTTAATCTTTATTTGCTTTCTATTGGTTTTGAACTAGCTCTTGGCAATGCTGTTTTAGGTTCTTTGAACCTACAAGTGATTTATTATTAAATAAAAATAGGTGCAGTAAGGTCCGAGAATGAAAGGCCTTCCTGAAACATAATTGCAACAATGCCAAGACAAAAATAAATCTTTTTACTAAGAGAACTTTAAATGTCAGCTTTGTGTAAAACAAACACTTTAAAATGACAGCAGCAACATATCTGGCTGTTAATTGGGAAATAAGAATAGATTGCTTTGGCTTTTCCAGCCCTGCTTTGCAGTGCGTCAGTTCTCCTAATGGCTGTGTTTACTGTCCCAAGACACGTAGCACAGTGATGCAGGAGGCACTCTCTCTGTCTTTTCTTTTGCAGTGACTCTGGTTCTGATGCAGACAGTTTCTATGGCTCAGTAGAACGTCCCATTGATATCAAGTATTTTCCTTCATTATCTGCTGAATGATGAGAATACTTGATATCAAGTATTCTCATCATTCAGCAGATAATGAAGGTGACAAATTTATACACTGTTAAATAAGATTGATTTATTTGCTTATTTATTTCTTCTGGATTCTGCAGAAACTATTCCCATAGCTTAAGCAAACTGATCCATTTTCCAGTATAAGTTCTTGTTTTCACAAGGTGTGTAGTTGTCATTTTAAATCAGAATCAGATATTCAGTGCCATGAACTAGTCATAAAAATAAATGAAAAATAAGACAGCTCAGATCTTTCAAGGAGGTGTCTGACACTAATGCTACTGTTTAAAACTTATGAAGTCTGCATGTTGGGAAGTTTCTAGATCTAGCGAAAATATAAGACTTCTGAGTATGTCCATAGGTCATAGTGTGGAAATAGAAAGTGATCTTCATTATGATAATTGACTATTATACTCAACAATTGAATATAATTATAATAATGGGGTACTAGTCACTTGAAAGTATGTTCTGGAAATTTGCAGATACAATGCACTAAAACATTGTGGAGCTACTTACCTCCTATCTAGACTGAAATTAATTCACCTGTCCTGCAAAACAAGCTGTTGCCCACGCGGGGATGTTGCATTTGCGTTGTGGTCTCTAGTATGAAACAGAACTGATCATCCCTCCAGTTCAGGAAGATCTTGGATGAGGCATCGGATGGGCCTATGTGAAATACATAGGATAACGTTCTTCAATGCCTTTCAAACTGAGTTACTTTTTAAAGTAAAGCTCTGGAAATCTCATTCCTAGCATAGCATCTTTTTTTAATTCAAAGTTTGCTAACTTAACTGGTGTTTCACAGTAAACAGTTGGGGCTGAGTGTGTTTGGTTTTTAATCAGAAGTGAGGACATCACAGGAATCCCATCCGTGAGGCATTCACAGCGTATCTCAGCAGCTGATTTTGTAGTCAAGAAACTCATTAGTGAAATCCAACATGAGAGAATTTTCCTCACAGTTCTACACAGCTGCTTTACTAGGCCTTTTCCCATCTGCCCTTCCAGATTTCTAACGGCAGGGTTGATTGAAGCAAGGACTCTCATTTCCTGAAAGGAAATTCCTTACTATTTTTCCTGACTAGGACAAAAAGGCAGGAGTGAGTCTTTTTAGGAAATCCGGTTCAGCTGCTGCAAAGCAGAGGAAAACAGACTCATCAGCGTTTCATGTAGGATTATAGTTTAGTGCTGCTGTGTTTGGGAGGGAAGGGTTCTATGCAACACAAATTACGTTAAGAGGCCTAGCAGGAGTTTAAATTAGGAAAATTTAGAAGAGCTAACTGATTTTTATCAGATGTTCTTATCTCCTTTCTTTTTTTAAATGTGTTTTTGGGGTGAAATACTGCATGTTGTCCTTGAGGCTGGTGTTACAGTCAATGATGAGAAATTACTGCCTAGAAGTAGTATGTTTTTCACGTCTTGACAAACCTGAAAAATACATGTTTATTAAGAAGCAATAAGCACTCAGTACTTTTTCTTTGTTCCAGCAGTACTTATCAGAGTCTGACACATTGATTTTTATCTGCAGATTATGACCAGGAGGAAGAGGAGGAATCTTACTTGCAGCCAGATACTCCTGACGTAGTGAAAGATGGTGAGTTCTTACATTCCTTTCACAAAAGACCCATCCCCATGAGGGGCGCCAGTGAAGGCAATATTCATTGATACAATATTCATGTAGAATGCCTTGATTCTTATTTTGTCTCGGCCCCAACTTAAGCATTGCAGGTGGGAAAATAACTGAAGTTATGTGCAGGTATCTAATTTTGAGAAGCATTTAGGGTTAAACGATCCTAGTCATGGCAGGAACAATTTACAGACAGTGTTACATGCATTTAAGGGCTTGTTTTCTTGCAGGCCCCAGAAGGACCTGTACCTGGTCATCAGTCTGAAGCAGGGGTAATGCTTTTGATGTAGTCTCTTTTTCTTTATTTTTAGCAAAGGGAAAACTCTTTGTGAGGTCATCATAAGCCATGCCTGAATAAAACCTGCAGAAGGTTACTATACATAACATTCAGAACTGTGTTGAAAGTTGAATGTTTATCCATCGTTTTGGGTACTATTAGACTAGATGCCAATGAAACATCTTAAATCCCTTAGAAAATAAATATGAAAAGTCTTGTTTCTTGACATACTGTGTTTCTCCACAGTGTGTCGTGTCTTATGGATGTTTTCTCTCTGTAGATATGGTCCTGCCCCCAGCCTACCCGCCTCCTCCAGTTCCTCATGTCAGAAAAGCTTCCTACTCGGAATCGAGGGCAAATTCCTTTGCTGGCAGATCTTCTGTGCCAGTACCACCACCACCCCCCAAAAGAAGTTTACCTGATATCAAACTAGAGGATCACTTAAATTTGAGAGAGCCGCAGTTACAGTGCCGGGCTGAACTTAATCTAAAGATTCAACCTTCAGGCCGGAGACCGAGTGAACAGCTGCCTCCTGTGCCCCCTCTACCTCTTTTCAAAAAGCCTCTGTGTGTCAAAGAATCATGCCCGTTGCCTCCAGAGCCTCTGCCTCTAGCTCAAGTTCTTACTACTCCAGAAGGCTGTGAGAAGCTAAAAACCTTAAACCTGTCGTCGCGAACTCCTCCTCCACTACCGAGCAGTAAACCCAAGCTGTCACAGTTGATTGAAAAGTCAGTGGAGCCCAAAGTGCCGAGAGAACACAGTAAACCTGGCCTGTTTGTGCCACCCGTGCTCCCAAAGCCACCTGTGCCAAGCCACCAGCCCCCTGGAATCAAACCTAGAGCAGAGAAGTCTTCATGTCCCCAGTTACAGTAAGTATGAAAATACAATACGCTGCTAATATTTTCCATTGCACGTTAATTAACTTGTTGACAGACACTTGGAGCTTGGACTAAATGATGTCTAGAGGTCCCCGGCAACTTAAATTAATCTGTCATTTGGGGTCTGAACTGAAACTTATTCTTCAGTTCTAGTTTGATTATCCCTTCGGTGTTTTGTGTCTATTTGTTCCGTTTTGCTGAGGAGATGTCCTTCAGTTTTTGATCTGTTTCTGCCAGGAGATCACCACCAGATGGACAGAGTTTTAGAAGCTTCTCATTTGAAAAACCAGCACTGCCCTCCAAGCCAAACCAACCTGATGATGATTCCGATGATGATTATGAAAAAGTAAGATCAAGCAGATGATCTGTTCTCAAAGAGTGGTTTTTTTCTTGCTTATGCATAGTTGTAGGAACTTTTAAATGCATATTTCAGGAAAAAAAGAAAACCCACCCTTCTGAAAACACACTGCTGTGTCATTTTTATTATATTTTTTTAAGAGCTGTAAGGATTGCCTTGATAAACTCTAGATTTCAATATTGGATGCAAAGTAGGAAGAAGCACAAAGTAAAGATTAAGTCACCATTCATAATTTGAGATACTGATGGCTGTAGCTTATTTGCATAAAAAAGTTGTTAGCATTTTGAGATGTTATTGACTTACACAGTGATTTCTTCATATTTTTTACAGGTTGGGCTGCCTGCTTCAGTGTTTCTTAATACGTCTGAGTCCTTGGAAGTTGAAAGGTAACTGTTTTAAAGTCTCATTCTATAAGTCCCGCAAAAACTTGCGCTGAAAAGTAGTCCAAAGATCATTTTGATGGGTAGAATTTATATTTAAAAACATAATAAAAGTATTTTAAATCCTTTAGTGTGGCAATTGCTTTTTAAGGGAGTTAGTTCAGTTGCAGGTGCAGGCTACTGGCAAAGTGATTTTGCTCCGTCTGGAGAAGGTTCTGCCAGGATACTAGATGGGACAGAAAGCCAGATCTTCTGTGCTGTGTTGCTGCTTCAGATGCTAGAACAGTGACATTCTTTCAGCTCTGATGTACTAGGAATTATTAAAACTGCAATAGAGATTTATCATGAGAATTGTAAGAAACTAGGCATTTTACATATGTCATTCAGAAAATGCTAACACATGTAATTGCTGTATTATTTGTAGGACATTTAAAGCAAGTAGCCCTCGGGGACAACCACAAAACGGATTGTACTGTATTAGGAACTCATCTACGAAGTCTGGCAAGGTAACTGGCAATTGCTGTATCTACCCCCAAAAACCCCTTTTTGATTTAGAGATGCTGTACCTTTTATATGGTAAAGTACCTAAAAATTTAGATGTGCTCCTTCCTTAAAGCAAGAAAAGCTGAGACAATTACTGTCATAACTTCAGTTATTGTTTGGGTTTTTTAGGCTGGATTGTAACCAGTTCCTTAATAACACATTGACTTACAGCTTATTAGCACAGACTGAGTATGTTGTGGTTTTGTTCTTCAAGGTATTAGTTGTATGGGATGAAGCTGCAGAAAAAGTGAGGAACTACAGAATCTTTGAAAAGGTGAGTAGCTGGACTCTGTGTGTACGTGCAAATATGTGCATGTATACATGTATGAATTTCATGTGTATGAAATGTGCAGCTGTGTGGGTGTGTATCAGAACTAATAACTCAAAGGCTAAACTTCTTGCCATTCCTAAAAATAAAAATAAGCTGGTCTAGGATGAGAGTTTGAGTACTCAGATCCAGGCTTTCTAGTCAGTGTGTCAAGCAAAATACAAACTAGCTGTAAATATTCAAATCTAAATCTCAGCTCCAGTCAAATCCTAAAGGATGGAATAGTAAATTCCGGAGTTTAATCTGGTCTTCCTTGTGTGTCTAGTTTGTCAAGCAGTAGCTTATTTGAAGGAACTTCTTAGTCCTGATGATGAAGTTTTGGAGTTTTCTTTAAACAATGAGTTGGAAAAATTCCTGTGAATGATTTATGTATGTTTTTGTTCTACAACAGGATTGCAAGTTTTACCTGGATTCAGACATCATGTTTCTGAACATGGGAAGTTTGGTGGAATACTACAGCACTCATGTCTTACCTGGGCACGACAGCCTGATTCTTCGGTATCCTTACGGTTACTCTAAACCAAGGTGACACGACTGGAGTAACTGGCTGACACTGGGGACAACTGGGTTCCCTGCCCTTGAATTAAACGTGGACTCCTGCCACTCTTGGACATCCCAGAGTTTGCACACAGAAACTGAGTTTGTTTCAACCCTTTATTCTCATGAATGAACTCTTGGTAAAACCTTACCATCCACATCAGTGGATTTTATGGTCTTTTATTTTAAAAAGATCTGAACTGGTTGTGCTGTGAAAGCTGTCCAAGACACCTACACTTTTTATAAAACTGCTGCTATTACTCATCTCCTTGGAACGTGGAAGATGGACATGAACAAAGAAGTGGTCTGAACGCAACCAACACCAAAAAGGGAAACTTCAGAGTTTACTTGTGACAGGGAATACTAATACTCTGACTTGAAGGTATTGCTCCTTAAGTCAGTACTGGTGCTTAACTGAGAAGTTTTGTATTACTTGTATAATTGATGTGTAAATAATGAAGACTTCTATGCAAATAATTTGGTTTACTATAGGTAAAGATGATCAGGAATTGTGGCTTTTTTTAAGCCACCTCACTTGTAAACGTAACTTCCAATTACAAAGTCTGCGGTAATCAACATCAGGGTATTCACCAACTGATGATGCTTGTGGCATCATCCCGTGCATTACTCAATGGCCTGTGCTTCAGGTAGGCACGGGTTAACGTTGACTTGGCTTCTGTGGGAGCCCCACTGCTTAGTTGTGAACTGGCAGGGTAGGTGCCACTAATGAGAAAAAAGAAGGGTCTGCTTAACCTTAAGGGGGAAGGGAGGGAGCCTTCTGAACACCCCAGATTCTGACCAGCAGTTTTCTCTCACGTTGCCATCATCAAAGCTTCTTTAAAACTGAACACACAGATAACCCCGAAGCCACGAGTGTGATGCTACTATCGCTCCACAGTTCTTTGTGGTCTGTCTCTTAGGATCAGGTTGCCAGCCCATTGCTTTCTCCTCTGTTCTAGGGCAAAACATACAGCCTCACGCTACTTCTGGTCGTTCAATGGGAATTTTTCCATTATTAAAATCACTACTCTGTAGTTGTGTGCAAAATAAAATCTGGTTTTAATGTACTATCAGTGATAGGCGTTAGCAGGGTGCTTGTAATATTTGTTCCCTAATACTTTGGGGACAGGTACCCTAAAACCAAGGGCTTGAGATTTATACCAAAGTTACCCCGTTCCTAAATTTTAATAAAGAGGAGAAATTTATTTTCATGACCTCTTCAGTAACTTTGTTGATTCAAAAGAACTGCTATAATGGTCTCATATCTCTAATAATGTTTACAAGATTCATAAAAATAATTAAAAAAAAATAACGCTGTCACTCCTGAAACAGGAGAAGATTTCTAGTTTCTATCAGTCTGACTCTTAACTTTTTTTGTTACTTTTTCAAAATTTACACACATCAGTTTTAATTTTGTTACAGATTTAATAGTTGTTACAACTTTAAAACATAAACAAAAATGTTACAGAATAAGAATTTTCTGTTTACGAAAACAGTAAACCAGTACTTAATCCCTAAGGGATTCTCCTTAACAAAGAGATGGAATATTAGGGCCATACACGGGAACAGGGGCAAGAAGCTCTGCGTTTGTCTTGTGCAAGAGACACAGACACATGCAGTATCAGTCTCTTGGTCTCTGTTCCCACTGTAACAGGCTTTATGTGCACAAAGGAAAGAACGTGCAGTACTTAAATGCCAGATCCTGTTGAATATTGGATATCTGAAGTTTCTTATTCCTTTTATTTTAAATTAGTATCCCTGTGGCTCACTACTCTGATACGATCCACTCTGTGAAGCAGGCTCAGCCAACAAGGAATTTTAAAAAAATACTTCTGGTGTATAGATGTGTGAGTACCAGAGCAAGCTCTACTTTCCTGTAGTATTCACACATGCTGTTCACAGAGGAAATATTTCTCTGCCTGGGAATAATTGATTCATTGTGTGATGACAGCCATGCAATACGCTATCTTTGGGGCCCTAATCAGATATTTAAATTTTTTTGCAATCATATACTCTTGAGACTTTTAAATTGTAAAAATACTTACGTAATCCAGTACATATAAAACATAACACTGTCTTTACCTGTGTAATACAAGATTTGCAAATATGTAAATTTTTGTATTTCCATTTTTATATAAATGTATATATTTCTAAATTGGATAAACTTTCAATGCCATTCCACCTAATTTTGTGCCGTTGTCTTTAACTTCATGGGTGTGTGTCTTAATGCTTTTGTTTGTAGTTGTGTTAAATAGTGCTTGACTTTTCGAACTGTGAAGTTAGAAAAATGTTTTCCATCGCCTTAAGAAGCAAATCTTCAAGTAAGCAACACTGTCAGCAGCTTGGCATTCTGGTCAGCAGTCAGTGTGGCTGAGGGTGAAAATCACCCATTTGCCATTTACTTCAAGGTTTCCTGAGTGCAGGGTTGAGAACTGAAGCATTCATTTTATCCATGGACACAGAAATGCAAGTACAACCATAATAAAATAATAATTTAAAAAAGCATCTCCAAGAACGGGAATGTTTGAGCAAGAAGAGCCACATCTCCAAATGTGTTCTTCAGGAGCTTGCTTAAGTAAGGAGGACCTCCCTGTTTCCTGGCACCTAAGAATCCTGCTGCTCAGAAACGCCAGTGTCACCTGGCAGGTTTACACCTGTTGGTAAGTACAAGTATGGGAGGTTTCCAACCTCATGGGCTTACGTCTCTGACCTCTCCACAATTCGAGGTAGGAGGTATAGAGAGAAATGCAAAAGCAGTATTGGGTATACCACCAAAACCAAAAAGAGACAAGCAATTTGTGAGTTTTGCCATATCCAAGTCAAAATGACTGATACTAATTTGGAAAAAGTCTTGCCTCTTGTACCTAAACTTCCAAGAAAAAGTGTTACAGATATTTGTGGGGGACATTGCTCTTCTGGAAGGGGAGGGGGGGAAGAGGATGGTGGGAAATAGTGTGCTTTTGAAAATAAACATTTTAAAAGGGATTCTCAGTCCATAGGCAGTGTATCATAAAAAGTGAGCCCATCTCCAGATAATTTCTCTGTGCCAAAACAGGCGCTCTGTGTCAGCAGCCAGGTATTCCCTGGTTCAGAACTTTGGCTTTTACATGAATGCAAATAAGCAGTGAGAGCATTCATGGCCTGTGCTGCTTCATGCCTTGGGAAGTTCAGAAGGGCTGTGTAGATTTCTTGACGCTTTAATTGTGATTGTTTTGAATTTGGGGACATCTGCTGGCCGGCCTGTTGTACGCAGGGATCCCGGCAACAGCAATGCAGCTGCTCAGTGTGTGCTTACCAGTAATTTGTGTAGAAGTCAATCTTAAGTGGCTTCAGACAGAATCTGGAAATTAAAGCTTAACTTCACGTGGAAACTTGATGGGCCAGGTCTTTGAAACTTAAGGCATCTTTTGGCTCATCTTTCTCACATAAGTAGCAATGTTATTTAGCAAAATTACTCATCTGAATGTCTTTTTAATCTACCTGACAGGAAAATTAATTGAATTTTAGATTTCTGTGCTTATATTGTTCTTAAAATAGACTTTGAGGTGGAATTTACATAATGGACATCTGAGCACCACCTAAATTATCTACATCATGAAACACTAAAGAGTTGTTCTGAACATTAAATGCTTAGCAGGAAGCGAATCACCTGATGGTGCAATAGTTCCTCTCTTACTAAACAGTCAACTCCTTGAAGTCAAGGAGGTGGGATTTTTTTAGCAATGGGAGTGCTTGAGATAACCGTGATTACAAACCCTTAAGTAGTTCTTTTACTATAAATACTTAAAAGTACAAAAATACCAAAACCCAAATGTGACTAAAACATATTAGAAAGCATTTGAGCTCACTTTAAAGCTGCATGAACTCAAGTGATGAAGTTCAGTGGCTTTAGGGTACATAGCAATTTTTGTAGCGGAGCCAGCCTCAAAATCTATCCTTTTGGGACTTCCATTCCTGTGTTTCAATCAGAGGACAGTCGTTACTACCTCTCACCTGCACCTCCTGCCTTACCCACGTCTCTGGTACCCAGATGCTGTAATCCAACCTCTCAGGTTCATGACGTGGCCCTAGTGGATATGTAATCTTAGCGATATCAAAGAATAATTTTTAATGTAATTCTACTAAAACATAACTCTGCTGGAGTTGGTTTGCACAGAAATGACAATAATAGCAACCGTTTGCAAGATCAGATCTCTGGATATATAAAACCAGGGGAAATTGTGTTAATGCTCTTTCAAGTTACCCCTTTTTCTGTCTTCTGAGGTACTGACACTCTCTGGGTACAGTCCTGGCACAGCTGGTTCTCTTATTGGGAGGCTGGTGTGCCCCTGAATTCTGACCTGGAGAGCTTTTTGCATGGACAGAGTCTTGTGCCGGTGCTGAAGGCCAGGGCTGTGAGGGGTGTGTCACAGGAACACAGGGAAAAGGATCTATTCCATGTAAACTTATTAAAGGATTTCATTACCGGATGAAGAAGGAAAGACGTACCAGGTGTGGCCTCACAAACTGATTTATGCTTTAGTGATTACATTGTGCTTTAATTTACACTGTGCTAATATTTATGCTTATTTATTTTTCCAAGTAAATGCCAGCCACACCCTAACCATGGGAGTACTGCTGAAAATGGGCCTTTTACAATGTGATTTAAAGGAATACAGAATTTGATATTCTCATATTACAAAACATCCCCCAAGATTAATTATTTTTTTCCTGTATAATGATGATAAAAATATTAAATGCTTTTCAGCCCTCCTTATCACTTTGAACTTGCCCTGGTATCATTTTTGCTTTTTCTTTTCTCTGTTTTACTCTCCTGGGTCTGTTCTCAAGTTCTGTCTCTTCAAAAGATCTAACTTCTGCTAGTTGCATTTTTCCCTCTCCTGCTATTAAGGATGAAGGTGTCATTAGACGGCAGGTAGAAAGAATCTCAGCAGCTCCAGCAACACTGGGATTAGCATGGAAGCAGCTTGCAGAGAACATACATCTAGAGGACACACGATGTTTAGGAAGTCATTAATGTTGCAATTGAAAGAATCAGTTTACTTGGAAAAGGATTTTGGAAAAACACAGACCTCCAAAAAGAGTGTTGTAAGGTTAAAAGAAAAACTTGATTCCCTAAATTCCTTTTGGCTAATGCAGTCATTGTACCTTTGGTTGTGTTCAGGTGAAACTGCTGCTGACCAGTTTGAACCACGAAGCTAGATTTACATTTAATAGCGTAAACAAGTTTCCCCGTGCTCCCCTGAGCATCTAGTCAGTATTTTTCAAATGTAAAGCTAAAGCGGTCTCTCAGCTTAACAAATTGTAGAAAATCTGGCAACATTTGGTATCAGCCCATTCCAGCTGCTCTGCCCTTTCCCCACCTGCTGCTTCAGCTCGCTTCATTTTTATTATTTTTCCAGCTCAAATAAACTGCAGATGTGTTTTTGTTTGGTTGTGGAGGGAGATGAAAGTAGACCAGAATGCATTTATTTTTTTTCTCCATATAGTTGTATCATTGAATGTTTCTCAGACATATATACATTAATGATTGTTTCTACGTACTATTTTCAAATCCTTGGGAAAGATTTGCTTCCTTACATGAATTGGCAAAATTAAAAAAAAATCACCTCCCTCCTGTAATGAGTATGATTGCAGCTGGGACAAAAATAAAGCTTCTAGTCATACTTTTTAGTACCTTTCCTACACTGACCAACTTTATAATACTACACATAAGCCATAAGATAATATTAATGCTGTTATACACAGCTGAAACTAAGATAACTTGTTATATCCTTTTTGAGAAGGCATTTAAGTTTGATAATTTTAAGGAACAACCCCTCATGAGCTTTTCAGCAGTAGTGCTCCATGTGGGTAAGCTCACCCATACTAGCACCAGCAGAGTCCTGGGTGCCAGTACGACACACAGCACTCGTAAGGCTGCTCCTGGGGTATTTTGTGTGGGTATTTGTGCCTGTGCACACCCTCCTGCTGCTCCACACCTGGTGTGACCCGTCAGGGACCGCCTTTCACTTTGCTGGCACCTGACAAGGAAGCTCCAATGCTCAGACTCTGCTTTTTGAAGGCCTGTGGCAAAACCAGCAGAGAATTCCTGTGCTGGCATTGCTTTATTTAGAGGAACCAGAACTTTGTGCAAGAAGTGGAGTTAAAGGTTTGTGTGAGATGAAAACAAGTGATGACAGTAGGGATCCGGCCCAGTCAACAGACTTGTCAGGATGGACGGAACAGTTCTGGCAGGCTGAGGGAATGATCTATTTTGGTACTACCATTCCTAGTTTACAGGTAAGAAAACTGACCTGGGACTGCTTATGTGGGATAAGCACACCCCACACAAAGGAAAAGATAACCAACCTGATCCCGGATTTGTGACATCAGCCTAGCACCGTGCTTCTCACAGGTGGCTGTCAACGGTGAAGAGATCAGTTACATACACATAATTGTAAGGTATTATCTTTCCGATACCTGGTAAAGCCAGACTAAAATAATTTGTAAATGAATACAATCACATTGACTCTTCTATTTCAGACTGTATCATGTGAGTTGAGCCTAGTGCTTGCTGATGTTGGAGCCTCTTGAGGAGTATAACTTAACCGTGGATGAGGCAGCAACGGGAACACCTACACTGCCTGAACGGCACCGCCTTCTGACACCTCTTGCAGGGACATGGTGCTGTCTGTAAATACGTGGCAATATCCTCCTGCTTTTTGAAGGGACAGTAACCATTCTCACACATGCACACAGCAAGTGGAAGCCTCCTGGCAACGAGCTTGTCTTGGTCATTTTCCCAGACTCCTCCCCAGCAGCGCAAAGATCTTGAAGGGGTCAGATACCACAGGGGCTGAAAAATACCGTGTGGTTCATGTTGTACCTTTTGTTGTAGCTGTAATGCTGTGAACCCAGCTGGTAGGAGTTGCCACAGACAAGACAAGTTCTTCCTGTCTTAAATACTGCAAAAGTGCTTTTTCAGATTGTCTTTGATGCACATTTCTGCAGCACTGTGCACTGCTTTGGTATATTGTGTGCCTGCCCTTACATTTCTACCTCTGCACCAGCAGAGCTGTTCCTGCAGCTGGGTAGAAACAGTTCGGGAACGTGATCAGGCCAAAAACAGAACAGGCAAGATTAACACCGTCATGCATCATCTGCAGCAGTCTGGGGCTGCAGAGTGAGTTGCTTTGAGTCGGCTGATTCAGTAGAAAGCTGGCCTCGCCCCCTCCCTCACCTCCCCAATTTTCCTATCAGATTAGCCAGGTGAAACAATATCTCACCATTACGGGATATGATGAAAGGGGTGGGGGAAGGCTGGAAGGGGAAAGCCAGAACCTGTGACCTTGGGCAGGTCACAGGGTAGGACAGCAGAAGAGAGGGCTAAAGGAACAGCACCCTTCTGCAGTATTTCACCATTAGAACGAACAGGTGTGATGACAAAATGCATCCTTTGATCAGACTAAGCGGCTTGTAACACTGCACCCGTAGTTACACAAACACTTTAAGCCTGCACTGCTCCTGGAAGAAATGACCCTGTCCTCCCCTAGTCCCTGGCACTGCTGCTGTCCTCAGAATCCCCCCTCTTTCTTGGCACGGCTGGTCTTACAGCCATGCACTGAGCTGGACAGGAAAACCATTCCTTTTAAAACAAAGCAGTATTTCTTTGCTGAGTTAGTTTTAACATGGAACCATTCTCCCATTCACTTCACTAGACAAGAAGAAAGAGCGCTTTATGTGTTGAATGCTATGGTGAGGAAAGGAAAAGGAGATAAATGAGATGCTAAGATGAAGGAGATTTTTGTGAGAGTCCTTTACTGTCCCCTACTCAAGGGGATGACAATGTGTGAGACAGGTGGCTGGACCTTGCAGGTGTGGAGCACCTGCAGATCTCCTTGATTAGACTTAACAAGGACAAAAGTATGCTATCTGGTATGGAACCACATGCCCAGGGCTTAACGGGGCTCAACACTAGACAGGTGAAGCAACTTTAACATTTTATGCTTACAGCAACAGTCCTTACAAAAGAACTTCAGACATGATTTGCTAATTATTTGTAATTACACTAATACATGCCCTCTTGTGGGATGTTTTTGATTAGGCAGATCTATGTGCAGCTGTGTTGTCTTGTCAGATGTACCATAATCATTCTGTGCCAGCACATGACAACTAAACCACATTCGTGGTGGTTGGATTCACCTACAAGGTTACATATATCTCTATAGCCTGGCTTTCCATTCTGAACAGTGAACAAATGAAGATTATTTGCCAGAGAGCATGAACTAGGTAAGTGGTCTGTGTTTCCCCAGTGGAGGTGGCTGGAGCAGGCTAGATTCCTCCTGTATTCCAAGGGAGAGATGTGTGTTTACGGCTCCTGAAGGCACCCATCAGGTTCTGTGAGCAGAAGCCTATTTTTCTGTGATCTTTGGGTTAACTTGGAGGTGAGAAGTACAGGTAGCAGAGAAGAGTTTAGTGCTTTCAAAAGCTTGTTCCCAGGTCCCTAACTCTTCATTTGACCTAAGGCAGGCACTAGTCTATACAATGGCTTCCAAAACAAAGTGTAAAGCAGCAGTCTTAAAATGATATAAAAACGGTAATAAAAACGTACAGAAAATTAAGATAGCAAAGAGAACAAGTTAACTTTACACTTGGTGCTTTATTTGCAGTGACTAACAAACCGTGGGGTTACACCACCCACACAGCTCCTCAGAAGAGCTAGAGGATAGAATCATGGAATGGTTAGAGTTGGAAGGGACCTTAAAGATCATGGAGTTCCAACCCCCTGCCATGGGCAAGGACACCTCACGCTAGAGCAGGTTGCTCCAAGCCTCATCCAGCCTGGCCTTGAACACTGCCAGGGATGGGGCATCCACAACCTCTCTGGGCAGATCTAAATGGATGATTTATAAAGGCCTAATCAGGCCTCTTTTATACAAGCTATACAGTGTATCCACACGCTTCCTGAACCAAGTACACAACTTCCCATGCGACTGGAGCACAACATCGGGAGAACATTCGACTGACTTAAATACCTTCAACTTGGGCAGGTGCCTCTAACCCCCACCAGCGCAGTTCTCTAGCCTAACTCCTCTCACTGGGCATCTGCCCTTCTGCACGAATCCTGACCTGCTTTGAGCTCCCAGCGATTAGACACCGCCACCGCTGCGCCTTAGACAACCCTTTTATCGCGACGCTTCCTTGGCAATGACTTGATTTCTGCCCATATCTCCCGGCCTGCTGCAAGATAAGCTTCCTAAGCCAGGCGAAACTAGGCGAGGCTCCTTTCCGAAGGGCTCCAGCTCCACAAAAAACCCCTTCCCCGCACCGGGGAGGACTCTCAGCCTCTCCCCACTCGCTTGGAGATCGCCCCAAGCCGCGACCGC
>VXBW01005462.1:317131-433974 GCA_013400375.1 Thinocorus orbignyianus | reverse complement strand
GGGCGGTTCGGGGACCGTGGGGCAGGTTTCTGTCACCTCCTCACCCCAACCTGAGGAGAGGGGGTTCCCCTGGCCCTGCGCAGCTTGGTGGGGTGGTGGGATGCTCCCGCAGGAATCTCCTTCGCACCCAAGAGCGATGCGTCTTGCGGGGTCTTCCCTTCTCCTCCACCTGTCCCCGCTTCTGAAGCCTGCGGGGTGACCCGCCGGTTGTGCTGGGCGAGATGTGGGCGTGAGAGGGTCCGAGTGATCATCCGCAGCGGGCGCAGGAGCGGGGGCGGCCGGCGCGGCGCGTTTGTGCGGTGCTATTGATTGGCGGGGTAGCAGCAGCAGGGCGGCCGCGGTGCTGCTTACCCTGCTGGAAGGGGCATCTATATTTTAGTGCTTTTAGCTTCTGCTTTTGATACGAACCGTCATGTCTTCCTGCACGTCTCTATGCCGCACTAAGGTTGTTTCTTAATCTATGTTGGCTTTAGTTAAAACTGGCAATTAGGGAGGGGGAAAATCCAGTCAAGCTGGAAAAATACCCGTGGCTGTGCTGAGATGGGGGCTAGGAACAGCACTTGGTTTAAATGTTTCATGAGCTACTGCTGTAGCTTGATGGTGGAAGCTTATTGCTGGTTGTGTTTTATTCTCTGCTTTCTGGAAAGTTGCTATAGATCATAATATCATATACCAGAAAGTATTCTGTTTTCACGTGGTGGTTTATACCTTTATGTGAAGCTTTACAAAACGTGTTTACCTTCAGCTTGCAAATTCTCAAACTGCAGCTACTGCTGGATAATTTCTGTATGCTTTGCTGAAAGCTACAGGTACCTCCATGCATACAGGCTGTTTACAGCTTTGGGTTCTTGTAACGTGACTGGATGTGCTAACAGAATACTTGGCCATTCTTGATGGATGCGAATTCATTCTTTTTTATGGAACAAAATAATTTATTTTAAAAATAAAAAAATGCAAAATATTTCCAAAGTAGGACTTTATTTTTCTTTATTAAATTGATTGACGCAACAATTCTGTACCTCAATAAGGAAATAATCTCTTTAGAGCTCTTGTGTGATAAGCGAGAAGAAACTTCTGGAGCAGGTGGCGTTGGTATTTATTTATATGCAGCAAGCAAATTTGATGTGATCCTATAAAAATCGTCTCAAACAACGTTTTGTGTAGTTGGGCTCAATTACAGAATTTAAACTTGCTGATTTTCTTAGGAGAGTTTTGGGGAAGAGGCAGTTGCAAGTTTTTGCATCTTCACTGTAGCAAGACAATAATATGTGCGCTGCTTTGTTTGCATGTTTAAGTATTTTGTTGTTTTACTGGAGTTCTGTTATCTGAATGAGGCTCCACACTGAGGGTAGTGCTTTTTAGCTAAAATGTGTTGTGTTGCCTGAATGTTTCCTTTTCATGGCTGACTATTATGAAATTGTGTGAGAAGTATGAATGTTTGTGCTTCATCTGAAACGAGCGCTTTTGCTGGTGTGTTGTGCCAGTAAGTTCATTAGAGTATGGTTCATTAATGCTGTGGAGTGAAGAAGGTCATTTACTGAATCACTTATTTTTTGTGACAGTTCTTTTTAGATGTTTCCAACAGAGAATGACTCAACTCTGTTCTCGTTTTTTGAAATTAACCATTGATACTAAATATTATTTTACATGTATGGTATTGGATCATTTGATGAGATTATGTGAACAATATCCATTTGAGCACTGAGATACTTCCATGGGAACAGGGATAAAGCTACTTCTACCGTATTCCAGTCTTGGTTTTTGAAGGCTAGCTTTACAGCGTGAAGTGCTCTTAACAGATTTCTTCACCCAGTGTTCTGAGACTTGCAATAGGAGGAAGAGGCTGAATCTTGCCAATTTGTTCGTAAATAAGATATTGTAACTGGAGGTTTTGAACGAAGAGAAGGATGCTTAGCGTATTTATTGCTAGTAAGCATACAGCTTCTATGCAATGAGTGCTTTCTGAATCTGAGGAGGCAGTAAGTCTTGTACCCACTGCTTTTCTGAGTTGTAGGAATAGTTTTCTTAGATAACTGAGAATGGTAGCGGTCATGAATGGTGAGTAATTTGTAAATCCCAAACTTGCTATGCAAATGAGTCAGTCCTGCTTTGAGGGAAAAAAATCATAACAACAAAACTTGCCTACTACTTTTGTGAAGGAGAGCATCTCAGAGAAGTGTTGCTTCTGTTGTGTCTGAAGCATGAGGACATGAAGTGAAAAATAATGCTAAATTTCTGATTTTTATGGCTTTTCAATTAGAATTAACTCTTGGACCGTGCTACAAGGCAGAAAGCAATCTCTGCAATAGCATTGTGTTAGTACTTCATACAGTAACTAAAAATTTCTTAGGCTCTTGCTGAGTGATAGGTGCTTTATATTTGAAAAATGATTGTGGGCAGATACAAATGTAAGTTTAAAGTGGTGACTCTGTTGTACAGGTCATTTGACATCTGCTGAGGAACCTGTCTAAAACTCTTCTGTTAATTTGTAGATCTTCTATATTAACAGGCTCCAAAGCAGGTATTTTTTTTAAATAGTAGAAGTTCCTAGATTACCTGGGTTTTGCAACTTTCATTCATGTGATTTAATCAGCCTTCTCAGGGGAATAATAAAAATTACCTACTCTTGCCATTTATTCCACATTTCTCTTCAAAATACTCCTTTTTGGTAGGGCTGAGAACAGTAGTTGTATAAGCCTGTTGGTAAAGATTTAAAGTGTGAATCTTGTAAATCAGTTTATTTTCTGCGGAAAGCTTCTTTTTGACAGAGGTTGTAATGCTTTAAAAGTACTGGTTATGCAGATACTGTGATCACTTTTACTTCAAAATTACCCTTTCTTATGGTTACTTTTCCTATAATTTTAGAGTATTGTTGGTACAATAACAGGGTTCTGTAGTAATTTAATGGAATGTTCTACATAACTTTATGATAACATCTGTTATCAACTTGGTAGGCATCTGTTGTTTATTGAGAATAATCTTGATAATCTTTAGTTAAATTGAAGTGAGTACTTGATTTCTTTCCTCACCAGTCAAAGGATGTTTTTTACTGTGGTCTTGTCAGTTCAGAAATTTTAGTGGCTAGTAGTTGCAAAAGCTATAATGGCAGAGACACTAGGAAAAACTTCCTTTTTAGAAATACTGCTTTTTCAAATCAGGTGTAAGCTAAGATGATGTCATTTGTCATGAGACCTCTGGTTTAACACTAACCAACCGTACCAATCTAAGTACTGCTGCTACTTTGAGGAATTTTAAAGTCTAACTGTTCTTTATTTCAGGACAAATAAAGTTTTAGTGGATGATGGATTTGTATAACTACTGAATAGTTACACTACTATTGGGTAGTCAAGCTGGCTGATCAGCACATATGTTTACTGGCTTTGCTGGATTAATTCTTTGACTCTTAAGAAGAAACTGAAAATGTCATACTTGAAGGTGTAGCCAAACAGGAGTAACAACTTCTTCAGCATCTTCCTGACTTCCTCCTTTTCACCTTGCTTATTAGATTGCATTTTGAGGAATGATCTCTGTCTGCTATGTTGGGTACAGTTATTTTTCAATGAAAGATCAACCTTTCAGATCAGTTACATTGGCAAGCGGGACATCAAAAAGAGTTTTTAACTGTTGCTCGTTTGAGTGGTTTTCCCTGCAGATTGATTAAAAATCAACATACGTGAAAGCACATTTCAATTCAGTTTCAGAACCTGGTCTAGTAGGAGGTGTCCCTGCCTGTGGCAGGTGTTGGAACTCAGTGATCTTTAAGGTCCCTTCCAACTCTAACCATTCTGTGTTTCTATATTAAGAGCTACTCTTTAAAACTGAAATTTGGGGGTTCCATGCTCTTTAGACTATCCAAATATCCTTTGATTTTTAATTGGCTAAGGTATTGAGTTTTGTCTTTCAAAATTGCTGTTTTTTACACCACATGTCATGTGGTTTTCAGATCCTGACTCATGAAATCTGAAAGTAGTAAAGTATTTCAGTGTTCTGAGATTCTTTTTCTTCCATATACCTGATTGAATTGCTGAAAAGGGGTCATGGAAACAGTGAGCAGTAAATTCAGTTAATCAGTAACACTTTATGGTGTCTTTGATACTTGCACATCAAATGAGTAGAATAATGTTAAGTTGAGGTACATTTATGCACTGACGATTAGGGGGAAAATCAAATTACTATATCTAAGATCTTCTAGGGTTTTGGTTGGAATCAGTAAATATGTAAAAGCAGTTTTGGACTAGAAAATGTAATTTGATTTGCAGCCATATAAACCTATTTGAGTTTACTTTGGGTTTGTTTTTGTTTTGTTGTGGTGTGGTTTTTATCTCTGCCTTGTTTCAGATCTTGAATCTGGAGAGGTCTGACTATGCTATATCAGTTTTAATATAGCTAATGCCAGATTAAACCAACAAGTGTCTGGGAAAACCTTGACCCATGAAGATTGTGTTCTGTGGGTTTTTTCAGATATTTTTGTGGAGGTTGTTTTTTATTTTGTCAGTGGGTTTGGGTTAGTCTTTTTATTTTGTTATATACCACTAAGCATAAAGTTACTGTTCCTGCATTGTGATACTGGAGGTGACGAATAAGGAGTACTTTGAGTTTAGTATTCTTTTAACACATGAAACAATTTCTTTAGATATTATCACTACAAAATATTGCTTGGAAAAAAACAATCTGTAAAATAAGTGTGTATGTGAAACGTCTGTAAAATTCAGCAAAATAAGACATTGCTGCTCCTGTGCAGTAACTGAGGGATGCAGTATACTTGGATTTTTTTCCTCCAAAAAGTCTTATCTAACATAGCTTTGCATAGTAATCTTGAATCGATGCAGCTTAAAGTAGTCCAAAGTTAAAGGAACTTACTTTATTTTTCTCTTAAATTTCTGAACCTACTAGCTACATTCAGCTGAATTTAACAGGAAAATGGTGACTTTAACCACATATGGTTTCTGTCATTAATGGGATAATCTAAGGCCCAAAACTGCCCATAGTAAGAGGGGCACGGCTCCTGATTGTTTTGAGCAGCAGGAGCATCTGGCTGCGCAGCTGTTACACGCTTGCCTGCCCTTCGGGATACAGGTACCTCTGAACCACTTGTAATGTATTTTGCCCCTTGCATGGCCAACCTGGAAAGACCAGCTCTCAGATGAAGGAAGAACAAGGATGGACTTGTGCAGGTTGTAGAGTCAAACATGAGAAGGCGGGATAAAAAAGCATCAGTAGGGAAGCACAGGAGACTTCAGTTGATGGAAAATCACGTTTCATTACTTCTGTCATCTTTCTCTAGGTCCTTTCAGTTACTGAGAAGTTTTTCACAATTGCCAGGTAAAATTCTACGCAGCTGAACTGTTGTTTCATTTTTAATTGTCACTTTGAGTTTCCATATGATTTGAATAAGAGATTCAGCATAGAGCACAAGATACTTTTTGATTCCAAAGTAAATTTTCTTTCCTTACCGTGGATATAATTTCTAAGCCTGCTAGCGTATATAGCGAGGCGTGGGGTTTTTTGGTGTGGTTTTTCTTTCCCCTTCCCTCTTGGACTTTAAGTAAAATTTATTAGATGTTAAGTTTTCAAAGATACTTTAGTAATTTTTGTTATAACAGATAACTTAGAAGCATTTCAGCATATCTTTATGAATGAGTTACAGATGAGGGTGTCAGGACAGAGGTGTTCATTTTTATTAGTTATTTTTCATAAAGTGTTAGTAACTGGAAGTATACTGTAACATTTTATTTGGTTATGTAGAACATCTGTGGTACAGCATTAAGTTATTTTGGAATATATTAATAGGCAGGAAAAATAAATAACTATAAAAAGGAAATTATTTCATTTTTTTCCTTGTTTGCTTATATAGCGATTTAGATAAAAAATCTAAATTCTTTAGATCTTTCCCAAAGTTAAGTGAATCATACATGGTTTGGATGGAGAGGGAGATAAACATACATTCTTAATCTAAGGGAAAGCTATTATGTTGTTCATATTTCAAGGGAAGGTGATGGACTTCGGTGCCTTGGACTCAGAGAGGACCATTCTGTTCTCTTTGGTTGCTGCTGCTTGTAACTGTCTGCCTGCCTGTATGTTTTTCACACTTCAGTCTGCTTTAGAGCTGTGTTAATCTTGATGCTGCTGAGTTATACAGATCATCTTGTACAGAGCTTCTTGTCTGTGTCCTGGAAAGAGAGGGAGTTTGTGATGGCCACGTAAGGTAAGGATTTTGATAGATGGGATGTCCGCTTCTGGATCTACCTTATTCTTTATTGTTGATCTAAGACACTTTCTTTGACTCGGTTCCAATCTGTTAATGGAGATGTTGATTCAGGGACAAGGAAACACCAGTTAAGGTTCTTATACTCCTGCTTCACAGCTGTGGAGTGGTAGTCCTACCAGTATCCTCCAGTTTTCCCTCACTGCAGCAATTGAGGAGGAGCCAAGAGCAGACAACACAGTGAATGGTTTGCTGCACAGTTAGTTTGCTACACAAATTGGAGGAAGGTAGTCTCTCAAACTGTCCTCTGGCCTGCCCAGCCACCAGAAAATAAAGAGTGTTTTGGCAGCTGATCAACAACAGGCAGAAGTGGTGAACAGAAGGCTGGGAAGCGTGGTTAAAATCTGAATGTCAGCCAGAATAGCTGGACTTAGGCAGTCTTGCAAATTATGAGGGCAGCCTTATTAATTGAACATTCTGGCTGGTGGAAAAGTTGCCTGAGGCTTAGAGTCTTTATGGGTCAATTCTTACCACTAAAGGGGGGAGACACCCCTTCGTGGCTCCATCAAAACTCACAATGTCAAAAATAAACCCTTGTAGCTGTGTTTGCCACTTCAGCTGCATGTTTAATGGGTTTGGGATCCTGTCTAATGTGAGCGAGCTAAAGTATTGAAATATTTAATGGTAGAAGAAGAAGATGAGGACTTTCTGTCTGAAATTTTGTATTTGCTACTTTACTTCTTGTGCTACAGTTTTTGCTTGTTTAATTTAACCCTTAATTTGATGTGTTAATCATTAATGAATAGCATAAATTCTGTTCGTTTGACTGAAACTCAAATCTAAATTTGTTCTTTCAAGGAATCGATGATCTGAGAGTAATCTGGTAATTTTCCCCTCCCTCTTCTCTGTTGCTATAGTAATCCTAAATTTGAACCTTGTTTCTGCAGCCCTTTTTTTGCTTCAAGTAAGTTTTGTAATAGCTGTGCAGTTATTAATAGCTGTGCATTATATTAATAATACAGGTTTTGTTGCTTTTTTTTCTTTTACTTTTTTTTTTTCCATTCGGACGTAGCATCTACCGTAAAGCTGGAATTAAATGGTTCTAACTTCTCTTTTTCTAGTTTTGGGGAGACCTGTGTGGCATTAATCTATATTTAGTCATGTTTTAGGCATACATCATTTGGGGGAAAAACAAGCAAACAAAGGCCCAACTAAAGCAAAAAAAGAAGACCCAAACATCTGAGTGTCATGAAAAGCTGTTAATAATTGTAATTATAGAAGTGAACATGCAAATTGGAAAGGCTGTAACTTAATTTAGCATCCACATGTTCTTGCAATTCCAGTTTTACTGCAATATTTACAGCTTATTTGATGAGGTGCTTTCAGTTACCTCTGGTATGGGTGAACTTCTGATACAGCAGTAAATGCACAATAATGATGGCAATTGTATAACATATTTGTACTCTTATCAAATTTTGATTTTTTTTTTTATTTTTTTTTTTCATATACAAAAAAAGTGGAGATGCAAGATCTAGCAAGGTTAGTAGTTTTGAGAGCAGCATCAAGAGTAAGCAGAAAACCTGAATAAGACTGATAACCTGTCTTGTCAGAGGAAGCATGGGCACAATGAAGTGAGACTGAAAGAAGTTTAGATACAGGTGAAAAGTTTGCCTGAATTTCCAATGAAGACAGTTTTGAATGTATGCATACTGCCAAATAGGTCTTATTGAAGTGAGGTTATAAAAACGATTTCTGTAAAGATAAAGTCAAACTTACAGGGTGCAGATCAGTGGGACTATATAATGTTTACAGTGGAATTTTGAAGTTGGTGATCTGTGCAATTAGATTCAAGTTGCAAGATTCATTATTAAATGTCAAGGCAGAAAGGTATCAGATGGATTGTGGGCAGCCAAAGTAGTCATTATGTTTAGAGGGACAAGTGAATTGGGATACTTTGCATCATTAGTGTGACCTTAATATTATGGGATTTGGTTAAACTCAGAAAAAGAAGCTATTATACATGGAGGTAGGAGGAAAATGAAGTATGAAGTGATCCAGCTCTTAACAGAGGAAGACTTTGTCAGAGAAATCTAAAGACTGTTTTTATAAGACGCCTGACTTCTTGGAGAAGATACTGTGTTAGATCTGACCTCTTTTAACTGAAGAGTAATATAATGTGCAATGCAATTCCATGTAAAAACTAGAGTGACATTTCTGTGAAAATTGATTTTAAATGGTGACAGGATGCGTAGAGTACAGATAGTACTGGAAGACAAGAAGATGATATATATTGGAAGTATGTTAGTGGTGGAATTTGCCAAGGGTCCGTTTCAAGATTTAGTATTTTCATTAAAAGCACTGATGCATTCCTACTTCTTATGCCAATCTCATGTCTTCTCATCAGATGCCAAGTATCATCAGTACAAAAGGAAGATTTTTCACAGAACAAAGTTGAGACCTTAGGATGTGACCGGTAGAAAAAGGAGTCATATTTAATAGCATTAAAAAAGAAGGTGATCTTATAACAGTTCAGGGTTAGCAACTGTGAAAAGAGTTAGGATAACAAGTACACTGTTGTCCTTCTAATATTTTCCTTTAAAGAAGTAAAGTGGTATCGACTTGTTCTGGTACTGGTGAAAATTTACCTGGAATAGTGTGCCTAAGTCCTGTCACCCGTCATCAAGTAAGAAGGGCGTTTGGACTGGAAGAGGTACACGACTGATTCCTAGAATGACTAAGGGAATGGAGAATTTGATCTGTTATGGGGACTCAGAGAGTTGTTTGATCTGGGAAAATAAAGATGAAAGAGGTTGCTCTTTATGAAAATATGAGCGAAACAACACAGATGGGTAAAAAAAGAGCTTAAGCTTGAGGTACGAGAACAAATGGGTATAAACTATCCAAGAATAAATCTAGTTTAGAAATTAGAAAAGATGGTTCCTAAGCAACGGAGGCATAGAAGTCTGCAACAGCCTTCCCTCAGGAGTAGTGGAATAAGACTGTCTTTAAGATGGAGCTGGTTAGCTTATATAACGGGGAGGAGGGGATATAATGTAGTTTTCCACAGTACCTTGGGATTGAACTCCTTGACCCAGAATATCCATTTGTTCCCATGACTCCTATCTTGTTAGTCAAATATAATACAGCAACTTGACCAAATACTGTCTGGAGACCAGTAGGTGAATAGGTGGTCTGTGTCTTGGAAAATTGACCAGTTGTGTTCTGAGGTATGTAAATGCTTGTATCAAGGGATAATAAATGTTAGACAGGTGGGATGTTTTAAATATCATTTTATGGAATACACTACGTTGTATCGTACGTAATGGATATATAAGATCTTCTGCATTAAGAAACCCCAGATCAACACAATTATTTAACAGATTGAATAATGAGCTCTGTATTGTTTTCTTCTTGTGCTACCCTGTGTGGTTGAAGGAAGCTGCCCAGAACACATGCACAGCTACATCATTGTCTTCATATTTCTCTGGGAATTCTCCTTTGAGCTATTAGAAAAAAGAATTGGTGCAAGCTGAAGGGTTGATCTGGTAAAAGCTCTGTATGCAGTGTAGCTATGTGTTTTCCTGCCGTTCCTGTATATAGTCCTAAGACTCTTTCTGTGTAATAATCTTGGAGTGTAATTTTTTGAGGAAGCATTGTGCTTGTGTTTGCACTAATAAGAGACTCTTCCATATCTCTGCATAATAGAAATATGGTAGTTTTAAAGGAAACTTGACAAACAAAAGTGTTCTACTGCCTTTTCCCTGACAGAAAGACACTAATTGCCAAATTGGGGAATTAATGTTGCCTGAGGTACAATATTTTTCTAATTTATTCAGTTGTTATGACATGTTAAATGATGCTTTAATTCTTGCTGAGGTACTTCAGACCCAGGAGGGAACTTTCAAACACTCATTTGTGCAATTGTTTCATCTCTATCAGTAGTGGAAGCTGTAAGTTACAGGATATGTTTTTTTATGCAAGCAGAAACACAATATCTCTCTTATATTTTTCTGTTCTTTAACTCTGCCCCGCCTCGCCTTCCCCCAAACGTTCATTTAGAAAGCTTACTTTTTTTGGAAGGAAGTTCAAGCATGGAAAGTAGTTTGGTCAGGATGGGCTAGAAATTTAATGATGTTTGAAAGGTTCCTTCCTGACTGTGCTTAATGCGTATTATTGACTTCCCTTCAGCTGTTAGTTGAATTTCCTGTTGATTTTAGGTATAAGTAATTGCCAAAACAGTGTCTAGTCCTACCTGTGTGCTTTAAATTGGATGTGTTTTCTTCATTCACAAGTTTAACAGTATTTTAATGTTTCCAGAACTCATGTAAAAGACCGAGAACTAGATCTTGCTGCATTAGATTGCTGTATTGACACATAATGATTAATATGAAAGATAAACACATAGGCACACCATCAGTGACTTAAATAGCACTTTGTGCATGTTTAAGTGTTAACGTTGGGTAAGTTACTTCCCAAAGTCGAATTGTTGGGGAAAAGTGTTTGACAGCTATAATTTTCAAAAGCTAATGAAGAGTGGTTAATACTTAAGGGCTTGTGGAGGTGCTCACTAGTACATGAATATTGACTAAATTGTATTTAATCAGCTTTATTGTTTAGACAGTCTCTCTTGTCGTTTACTGTTAAATATGTGTGAACTAGAGACAGTCTCATGTAATTAAAGAAAAAAATAATCCAGTTTAAATCTCAAAGTGTTTGGCAATGGTCTCCAAAGAGGGGATGACTTAGCAGGTGTCATCTTAAAGCTCTTGCTATGAGAAGATATTTAGGAATACTGGTATTTTGAAAGAATGTATGGGTAGTAAGAAAACTGCAGAAGTTTAGTATCTTGATCTTTCTGTTCTTAGAGTGTGTTTTTCAACCAGAGTATATAGGATTTGTCATGGTAACTGAAAAAGTGTTAAAGTAAATAATGTTATTACAATAATAGGAGTAGTTACTGAAAAGCTGAGCAGTTCTGTTCTTTTTCTGATTTGCTTTATGAATATGACACTGGCAGCTTACAGTTTTCCCCTTCTGGTGAACCACATAATTTGTTTGTTAACTGAAAATATGCTATTAAGCACTGAAGAGAATTAAAAGCTTTCTGGCTTTATATGCTTTTATAAATATTATTTTTAATTCATTTATCTGTTAAAATTGAAGCTCAATGTTGCTCTTAAACAGAAATAATCTCTTATTATATCATCTAGAATAGTACCCCCTGCAGATGTGACCTATGTTATAGCTAGTTCTGAAAGGGGTAAAGTCAAAGTTGGAATAATTTATATTTTCAGCAGCATATTCAGATCTGGTTTCTTACTTCATATGGGTCATGTCTCTTAACTTTTTATTTTTTTTTTAAATACTGCGTCATCTTAGCTCATGACGCTTTTTAACTAAGCGTTCTTGGAGGTACATTTTTCACACTGGCACTGTGCTCATGCATCTTCACTTCATAAAACAGTTTGTGTTGATAACACAGTTTGATCTTTGGAGGATAGATCAAAAAAATCTTATTGCCCTATATCCCCCCAGAGAAGAATGAGTGTATATCCTTTCTAAGACTTACTGGATTGGATTAGTTTCCCTGAGAAAAATGTTATGGAATAGTTGGTGGTGACAGTAGCATCTGCACAGAATAAAGTTGCAACAAGGAGAAACAGTAGAATGACTAGATAATGGGCTGTTCAGATTTTGTTCCCATTAATTTCTTCCTTATTGTTAAAGATCTAGAAAACCGAAACAGATTAAATTTGATGTAATGGTCCTGCATAGATTACTTGAGACTGGAGGAGAGCAGGGTATTTGAGGATAACAGAAAAAAGATCAGAGATAAGGTTGATTACAGACTCATAAATAAGAATAATTTATGATAGTGAGTTATATTGCTGTTGTGTGTCATTGAACATCTTCATAAACCCATTTGATTTTTAGTGATGTTCATAGAGATGCATGAGATTAAAAGGGGGGAAAAGAAGTCTTATTTCAAGTATTTCCTGTTCATTGTTAACTGGTAGATCTCTGAAATTCTATTGTAAGGTCTGGTACTAAGAGGGAAGAAAATAGTGGGGAAGTATGAGGCAGGAGGGAAAGTTTGAGGTTGGTTTAGTTTGGAGAAGACAGATGAGAAAAATAAACTGAAGTAGAATAGAAAAAATGAATTGATACTGTAAGGTTGGAAAGTTTTAAAAATCTGGATTACATTACACAGAGGATTTCTCTGGGATTGTTTTACACATAATATGTTTAAACCACTGTTTTTTAAAAGTCACATTCTGTATTAGCCCATGAGACTTAGTGCTATGAGATATAGTTACGGTCAAGAGTTTAGCACACTGCAAAGTAAGATTATATGTTCTATATCCTTCTATAGAAGGAATGTTGAAGTGTATGTAATTTTTTCATGGTATAAAGCGTAAGTCAGTGTCACTACAAATGAGTATGTGTGTGTTATACAATTCTTAAAACTGCACACTGGCCATGGTTAATCAGGATATTTGAAGAGTTAAACAACTAGTTTGACTGAGTTTGCCAGTTTTTCCCTTTTAGACAAGGTTTTGGCATTTGTTTGTAGGAAAACCCCAAATGGTTTTTACTCTGGCAGCTACAGAAACTGTTTGTGTGCAAAAGAGGATACTACAGGGTATCTTCCTTGTGAAATTTGGACAGTTGAGTAAAGTATCATGTTTAATGTTTGGCCATTAGAATAATCAGACTTGTTTTAGTTTTTTTTTTTAAAAAAAAGCACCACCAAAACAACAAACCAATCTGAAGCTATGAATTCCTGCGCCCAGGGTAGCTGAAGTTGAATAGCTGTATAGACTGTATACATCTTCAGGGAGAGACATGATAGAATATATTGGTGTCTGTGTGTGCATAGAAAGGTAACATTTTGATTGTAAAAATGGGACAGTAAATGTAATTTATCACGTGGCCCTATAGCATACACTCTCTTAGGATTTCTGTTGGATTTTGTGAACTTCATTGGGTGCTTTGTTATTGAACAACTCCAATAAACTGTGAAATGCTTGTGGGTTGATGTACTTTTAAGTATGAAGACATGTTAGATCATACTGAAATCCCTTAAGGGCAGGAGCTTCTGTTGAACAGATCTGATTGCAGGTTTGGATGGGGGGGCTTGTTTACGCATCACCTATTCTATTTCATTATCCAGCTCACAGCATGACCAAACAGTTGTGTAAGTTTAGCAATGTAGCAGGCACAGTGTAGGAATAACTGTCAAGGAAGAGTTTGAAAATAATACTGTACTCCTGAGAAAGCATGTTATACTTACAACATATGGAAACAAAGACTTAAAGAGTAGATGTTTCTACGTATGAAGTAGTACCATTGTAAAAACAAATACCACAATACAGCTCTAATGCAAGTGATTATTGTTTTCATGTCACAGTTTTGCCCATCCCCTTGGAGAGCTGCTTTCCAGCTTCTAAGGTTTTGTTGAGATCAGTTGGGCTTCACATGAGCAGAAGCTGCTGGCGTGTATCCGACTGCATGCTGTTTGGGAAAACACTGTAAAAGCTGGGTTTAGAATTCTGGCTTTGAATACTGCATGCATATCACTGTGGTTTGCAATTTCTGATGCCAGTAGCCTTTCAATGAACTTGAAAGAACTGTACATACATGTTTCAGTGGTAAAATAGTGGCAGTAAGGTTTTTAGAAAGAGTCCCTTTTACAGCGAGTCAGGAATAAAAGTACTTTGACAGTGCTGTGTAGATTATTCAAGATCCTCTGTCTGCAGCTGGTCTTACACAGCTATATGTCCTTGATGTTCATTATTTTAATTTAGATTTCCACTTTTTGGATTGTAAGCCCAACATTGGCTAGTTGTGATTTTTTTTTTATTTTTTTTTTTTTTAGAATACAGTAGGGAAAGGTCTCTTGTTACTACTAGGCAAACATATGCAGTTGTACTTTGTTTTTGCAAGTTTTCTAGCTATTGGTAGTAGTAATATTGAAAGATGGAGGACATCTTGTACATGTATAGTAGATGAGTTGCTTGGATAGAGATCCAAGTAAAAATCAATAATAAAGACTGTATGGTAGTCAGTGGAGTTGTTTTTAGACAACCAATAATGACAGATGTGTAGGAACATTGATTTTTTTACTATTAATCTTCAAATGTTTGTCAACTAAAATAATCCTTGCCTGAAGAACTTAGTCTTTATGGGTGGACAGTGTTCAGTTTAATCTGAAAGTATGGGGGGGTGTAGAACAGGAACCTTTCGTATTTTACATTGGGACTAATTCAGGAAGGGCAGAATGCCCAGGAGCATGATGTCAGTTTTGTTCTTCTTGTTCTAGTAACAGGTTTAGTTTAGTTTTGTAAAACATTATAGCTATGCAAAACTGTCAGGACCTTCAGATGCTCTGGCTGTTCAGGGCAGGTGTGCTTCTCTGTCTTTACCTAAGGTTTGGGGCTGAACCTTGAGAGAGGACTTGAGTGTTTGGAATTGTTTTTTCAAAGCTGGATGTGTGGAGAAGCAGGAGGGAGAGCTGCTGTCTGTTCCCTAGGGTCTCAGGCTGGCTATAACCAAACCAGTATTGTAAATGCAACCAGCCTCACCCCTGCAGTGAAGGCAACCTTTGTGAAGAATGGCTTTGTACCAGCAGAGCAGAGAACGAACTGCTCTGTCAGTGAAGTGGAGTGTGGTATGTGAGGCTCTACAGCCATGCCAGTAGTTGAGAAAATGTCGGACTTCCCTCAAGCCTTGTCCTGTGGTGCAAACAGAATCTGTATTCCATGCTTTGTGCACATCCTTCTATGTTTTGTGTATTGTTCTTTATTCTGTTGAAACTTCAGTTGACTGACGCAACCATCTGGAGACTAAAGTGGTCCTAGTTAAGGAATAGACCTAGTAGAAAGTGTGAGAGTAGCCATGATTTCCCCATGTCGAAGTCTGGGCTGCTGTAGCAAATTGTTTACGTTTCTGAAAGTAGCTTCACTGGAACAGGTTGCCCAGGGAAGTTGTTGATGCCCCATCCCTGGAAGTGTTCAAGGCCAGGCTGGATGGGGCTTTGAGCAACCTGCTCTAGTGGGGGGTGTCCCTGCCCATGGCAGGGGGGTTGGAGCTTGATGATCTTTAAGGTCCCTTCCAACTTTAACCATTCTATGATTCTATGATTCACTAAAATGGCCATTAAATACTGTTACCATGATTTACAGTGACTGGAGAAACTGGACTCCCGCGCTTTCTCCCCAGATGTAGTTGTGAAATGCTGTGGAGCAAATTAAAGAGTGTCTTTTTTGCCTGTGTCAGGTGGAAATAATGAGAATCATGGCTGGAAGGCAAGTCCTGGGTTTGCATAAGGTTCATTTATGTAGCCGTATTCAGTTGTGCAATACTTACCTGACAAGGGAGGCAGCATGATCAGGAAGATGGTTTTCTCATGTTGTTTCATCTGTTGCAGTGTGGGTGTGCTTGACCCTTGAGGTTTACCCAGAAGTAGGAAACATGACTGCATAATTTTGGGGTGTGGAACACATTTACATTCCCCTGAGAAAAACAGAAATGGGTTGCTCCTAAAATAGAATTCATGGGGGTTTCTTGACATACTGTTTCCTAACACGGAACAAACAACAATCTAGTACATGAAAATTAGTTGCAGTAAGACTTTTATCCACGGTTTATATCTTTAATCTATAGACTAAAGTTTTCAGGAGCATTCTGACAGAAGGAAAATAGAATGCTATTAGATTTCAGAACTGTGTAATGGGATGAACTTTATCTTACTGTCACTGTCTTCACATAAGTCTTAGAAGTGTTACTGTCCTTTATATAGGGCATGTATTTTAAACATTGTCCAGAAATTTTCAGTGTAGGGTAGATAAAGGGTGAGGCAAACCACTTTGTCTTCCTACATTTTTCATCTACCTGAAGGACTTACAGGCTTGATTAACCACCGTGTAAAGGACTTTTTGAATGTGAGTAAGCCTGGCTGTTAGCTGTCTAATTGGGAAACAGGATGAAGATACATATGTAAGGCTTACATTTCAAAGCTGGTTTTATGTGCAATTGCGGTATAAAATCTCATATGGGCGGTTTATGTCAAAATTAATACTTAGGCTTGCATTCTTCAAAGATTCTTGTTTCCTCCTGCATACGGGTTTTTAAAATTCTGTCCTATTTTGTTGTGTCAAGAGACTAAATTGGTCTCATAACTTATTTGGCTTTCTGTCCTTCCCACCCTTCCCCATTAAAACTGGGAAGTGATAGAAAGGAACTGGGGGGTGCCACCTAGAAAAGCCTCAGCTGAAAATGAATCAGAAATTAATGAAAAATTAAACATCTCTACTGCCTGTATCAACCTAATTCAAGCCTTTGTGAAATCTCCAGTCTTCATATTAGCCTCTCCTTCATTTATGTACTTTGATTCACTCTCTTCTAGCTGAAACTGGTAACACGTCCATCAACAACTTCTGTGCTGCTTACATATCAAACGTGCTGGTTCCAGCATGATGCCTGCACACTCTCTAATCACTGTAGCAATTTCTGAATTACTGGGATTCTCTGCCAGAAAATAATGACTGAATTCGTGCATCTAATCATGAATATTCAGGTTAGTTCCATCTCCAAAATCTCAACCAACCAGTCTCATAATAATGTAGGGTATTTTCTTGTGGGGCAGTTGCTGTAGGAACTCCAAAGTTACAGATGTATTAATTGTGAACTCATAAAGAAACAGTAAATTCTGCTTGTGGCTTGGTTGGCAAGTGGGGCCGCGCACTGTTATTTGGCCTCTTCATCCTTTTTATTTTGTGTTTGATTTTTGTAATCTTTTGGAGCAGCTACATTGATTGCTTATAACTTCCTTAACATTTCCTGAAAAGCATAAAGAGATCCATGTAATTCTTATTGTTACATAATTTTGAGTAGCAACAGATGCTGCCAGAGCATACTTAAGATTTATTATGTCATTGCCTAACAAATCCAACAAAAATGGATATTGTATAAAAAAAGACAGTTTCAGTGTACCTTTGATTTTGGTTAAAATTGCGTCATCAAGTATAAGGTCTTTAAAAAAAAAAAAAAAAAAGGAGGACTAATTATCACTGTTGATGGATAGGCAGGTTAGATTATTTTATTTTTTTTTTTCCCAAGGCTGTGTACCTTGGAGCAGGAGCTCAGAACAACACAAGAAAAGTTAATGAATGGCAAGTCTTAGAATAAGAAAAACAGCTCTCATTTAGTACAGCTTAACGTTAGCGACACTGTTCCTTATTGTAATACGTAAGGAACATACTAACACTTCATTGCAGCCTGGAAAGCAAAACCAATATGCTTATGCACTTTTGGTTTGCCCTTGCTTCAGTAAGAAAGTCTGGTCTCCAAATCAGGATGTGTTTATTAAGGTTTAATAATTTCTGGTTAACGAAGAAGTTGAATTTCAATTTTGCAGTCCTTTTTGCAGAACTTTGTTCTAAATCTCTAAGCTCTGTTTACACAATCAGAATAAAATGTAAAGCAGAATCTGATCGTGTCCTTGAGTTTTAGAATTTCAGTTTCTTAGTAGACTTCTTTGATAATAAGAAAACCAACCAACCAAAATTTCTCTCCTTAGTTATTTAACCTCAGTAAGCCTAGTCTTCGCATTTAGGTGTCTTGTGGTCAAAAACCCTACAGAATCATGTCATGCTCCCCTCTTTAAACAGTTTCAGCCTCTTAATGAACAGTGATAGTAAATGGAAAATTTTTCTTCAGGTGTTGTCTTTTCCATGCTAGAGGCAAGATTGAGAAGCAGTGCCTTGATGTCTTGTTCATGCGTGTCCATAGGCAATTTGGAGGGATTGTGGATAGGTTACCTTCACTATTGGAGATCTGGGGGGTTCCTGTACTCAAACTGTAAAGTGTGGAGTTGTTCTTTACAATCTGTCATAATTTCTGTGGCTGCCTTCAACTTTTGGAATACAGTACATTTAAATTTGCTCTAGCGCTCTCAATGCAATTATGTTTAAAACTAAAATGAACTGATCTCTGTTTTGTGGCGTCTAATCAGTTTAAGGGGTTATCTCAAGAAGCCTTCTGTTCCTGAGAGTAGTACCCAAAAGATTATTCACCCAACAGAGTGTTCATTCTTGGATGAGAGATTTTTTCAGAGTTTAACTTGAATTAACTTTAAATAAACCCCCAACAACAACCAAACCCATAAAATAGCTGTTCTGCTTTCGTAAAGTGAAATCCTAGTTGTAAAAAGTCTAGGGCAGTATTTTCGCTATCTGCAATTGTAGGAAGAAGTCTGATTACTTTTCTCTCTCCCATAAATAAAGGTACCAAATATCAGCCAACTGTTCTGGAAAAAGTTCTTTCTGTAGAATAGATTAAAGGGTTAAATGACGCTGTTCTGTTCCTTGCCATCATGTTTCAGAAATCTCATCCCTCTCTGTTCAGTCTATATGAAAATAATTGGATCCTAGCCAAAATGGGGCCACTTTGCCTGTGCACTGCTGCATTCCAGTTGATCCTTTATGCATCAGAATACTGAGAGTTTGGATGCGAATACTTCAAGTTACTGATATTTCCTGCGTTTTTAAAATATCGGGGAAGTATCTGTGTTCCTGTTGAAGAATGAATTTTAAGTTGTTCTGTCCTTTGTAGCAGCTTTTGTTATTCACAGTGCTTTTAGTAAACAGATTTAGAATCTTTTCAGCAATGGTGAACATTAACGATAATGTAAATTTTTAAACATAAGGTTTTAGGTTTTCTACATCTGTTGGTGAAAACAGATTTTTATCTGTTTTTATGGGATTTTTACATCATATTGAGCATGTGGGTGAGGTCGGTTTTGCTTGTTGTTTTTTTTTTTTTTGTCTCAGACACTGATCTGGTATAACCTTTTTGAAAACTCTAACATTTTAGTAAAGGCAGATTTTCCAAGTCTGATTTTAGAATGTCCATTCTCTTCTAGTTAAAAAAACCCACAACACCACAAAACAACAACAACAAAAAAGAGATAACAGTGAATAGGTAGTGCCATCAGAAAATGTTTTTAAAACCTTATAGGAAAAGTGAAACAATGTTCCTGTGGTCGTACTGCATCCTGGGAGGGGCATTGTTTATTTTGTGTATTTTGCTGAACCTAGAGGTCAAAAGAAATTCTTGAGTTAAGAAGAAAGCTTTTCTTTACTGTTGTCTTTGCACCTAGAGCATGTGTGACCTTCCTTTAGACACCTTGCAACTCCTACTGTGTCCTGCATTCAAATGAGCTCTGGAGGCTTCTGCCTTCTGGTAGAAGTACTTACGAACTCTGCAGTTCTCATGCAGCAATACAGCCTCTCCACTGCTGTGGGGAAGAGCCTGTGCTCTGTGCTCTTCCTCTTGACCTTATGTGTCGGGGGCATCCCCAAGTTTGTGATGGGCAGTGGTGTAAAACCTTGTCCTCGATCCAGGTCCTGACCTAGTTCTCATTTCTGTCTAAAGCCACTGGTGCAACCACTGCACATTTCCTTGCTATTCTGTGGAGCAGCAATAGACTCTTCTAAGGTACGTGCCACCTCTGTGTGCTTACACAGATAGATGGCTGTTCTTACAGGGGACTGTGTGTTCTTTCCTAGGAAAATCTGGTATCAAATGCATGTATGCAAGAATTACAGAAATTTTCTTACCTGATTTATTACGCTGGCAAATTAAACATCAAATTTTGCTTTGGTCAGTTTTGGCTCTTTCTTTGAGAAACCCATGTTTGCTTTTCTGTTTTCCACTAATTCAGTGTTGGAATTAACATCTAGCAGCTTTTATAACTTCAGTTTAAGTGTTCATTTTTGGGTCAGACACGCTGATCAGTTTGTCTCAAGCTTTCTAAATACTTGTTGGATAAAGCTAGGGCCCTGCCCTTGGAAAGCTGGTGATCTGATTTGACCTGTGCTCAAAAATCTGAGGGCACTGGCTTATTGGCATGAGGCTTGGGAAGTGCATGTGGGTTCACAGAAACCTAAAAATAAGCAGCATTTGGGTTAAACCTCTTTATTTGTATGGACTGATGACCCTGGTGGCAAAAATAAACGTGCATTTGTTTTCCAGTACTGACACCACCATCCATGAATATTAATAGTGGGAAAATATTTGAATTTTACATTGTCTTGGTCTCAGATGCTTCAAAAACAATAGAGGATGAAAATGAAAATTAATGACTTGACTCATTCTTGTGTAGTACTGCGTGCTGTGTGTAGCTGAGTCTCTGTGATATCAGTGACAAAATTCAATGTAGCAATAAAGCAGGCTGGAAAAAAATCTTGTCACCCATGTTTTCTGTTAAACAAATTTTGTAGTTTTGTCAATAAGGCACAAAGAGATGACCTCTTTAGTGCAACCCTTTTTAATCTACATGCTGTTAATTTTTAAAAAACATTAACGTAATGACTAAAGTGCTGAATGCATGGAAGAAACCAGTGAGACAAGCTAAGGTATTTGGGAACTTGTGTAGTCTTTGTCATTGAAATTTCTCAGGTAGGGTATGCCTGAATGATCCAGATAGGAGATTTGCACTTCATGCTGCAGAAGATCATTAAAAAATATTAAGATATATCCTACCTGAGCTGAGGGAAAATTTGTCCCAACTGCAAGTCTCATTAGTTTGACCTGAGCGCAGGAGAAGGATTAAAGGGAATTTTTGGTATTGTTGCATGTACTTGTGCCTTCTGTCTGACATTCAGTCTCCAGCTGTCACCGACCTACCAGCAGAGGAAGGTGCTATTTTAACAAGGAAAAAAAAAAAAAGTGCTAGGATACTAGAAGTGCTTTGGAAGCTGTAGATAACATGAGCATATTGTGTATGTGGGAATGTATTTTTCCTGAAGCCTAAGAAGGAGGGGTGGGTTCAGAGATTTCAGAAGCAGATGGGACTCTGATCTCAGTGCAGACAGATAGTAGAAGGTATTCTGGAAGTTGGATTAAAACTTGTGTTTTATAAAGATTTTCCAAAGTACAGTTACTGGCTCAGTATTGTGTGTATATGGTTTGGAAACTTCCATCTCTATTCAAGGGCAAATGTGTCTGATGTTCACTCCCAAGCATTAAATCTCTCTGCACTTCTGTTAGTGGCCCTGAAAGGAGCCTTCAACACAATGACCAGTTAACTTTCCTGGTTAAACAAATAGGTCAAGCTACTAATACCTGCCAGTTAGTCTTCTACGTTCTGGATCATTTTCGTAGTACTTCCTTTAACTCTGATTTCATGTCTCTCTTCTGAAGTGTGTACACGGGGACCAGAAATAATATTGTAGTAGCTGTTCTTTCAAAGTAAGGGAAGATAATTTTGCTACTTGATGTTCTTTATTTTATGCTTACAGTAGCGCACCTGGCCACAGCAAAATCTTTGCAGCTTCTACATAGTGATCTATGACAGCTTCTGAATTCAGTTCTAATCTTGCCTTTTTAGCACTGAGTAATTCTGGCTTAATTTTTGTTTCCAGTTTTATTCCTTTGCATTAAGTGTGTTAAATTGAATTTTGTGATATTACACTATTAATTACATAATTCTTTGTGGTTTACTTGAGAAGCTTTTTTTAATTGGAATTCAAGTTTCCGAAATAAAATTGCAGACAAATGCAAACTTCTGTGGTATTTGGCAGTGTAATTATGAAAACTCATTTTGGAGGCTCTTCAAGTTCAACATGCAGCTAATTCAGTTTCAGTTTCAATTTTGGAGTGACTTCGTAAAATAAATTCATCTGAAAGTCATGATACTACTATGAACGCCATGATACTGCATTAAAGCCCATGGTTTTCACTGAACTGTAAGGAGTTATTTTCGGGGCCTATAGCCACCAACATTGTGAAAAGGAAAACTGTTTCCACTCCCACTGCCACCTCTGACCATTGCTTCTCTGGTAAGAGGCAGTAGACAAATAGATGATAATTTGCAGAATTTATGCTTCCACATTGTGCCTGGAGAAATGCAAAAGTCACTGGTGAAATTCCTGATTTCTCATTTGCATGCAAGTTTTCTGATAGATTTGTGAAGCTCTTACAGTTTCAGAAGAGAAGCTTAAGGTGTCTGTGGTTTAATATGCTTATGTAGAGAGCGTCTCTGTTACATGAACAGTGTGACATCTGATATTATGATTTCTGCTGTTGCTGTCCTTAATCTTTCATTAATGTATGCACTGAACATTTTTGGAAACACTATGTGAGAAGCGGAAGGAACAAATAGATTAAGTTACTGAGTTGAAGTGAAAGCAAGGTAATCTTCATGTTGTTAAGTCGATTTGAAACTGTTAGTCTTAAGTGAATTCTTGGAAACCAGAAATGGCTGCTCTGTTGTTTGTTATATAAACTGCTCAGCAGGAAAATTAGAGAAGGAAAGATACAGAGAGGCAAAGCGAACTTAAAAGTCTGTGACTGGAAAGAAAGCGAGGGTTTGGTCAATAGGAGGTGTGAGTTAACAGTTTCAAGAGTCCTTCCTTTTTGATAATATTCCTAGTCCCATTTTTAGATTGGCATTTCTTCCCATTTTTAATTACTTGGAAATAAGCTGTTTGCTAGAAATTTAATCTTTTTAACATGAATTAATAAATCATATTAGAGGGGGTTTAATATAAAAATGGTACCAGTAGTGAGTGTAGGCTGCAGCTGTGCCTTCCAGTGTGTCCAGTGCCAGTTGCTGAAGGGAAACAACAGTGTGTTCCTCCTTGTGCGTCATTCCCAGCTTCCTGCCGAGCCTGATCTCTGGGATACAGTGGTTTTCCAGGTCAGGGTGGGGAGGTGAATGATTACTGTTTCTAGAAGTTTGATACTTTTAGTTGTTTAAATGCTTTATTAAAAGAAGAGAAGTTACTTTTCTGTATCATGGTTTGTAGTGTAACTGGCTTCTGCCTTCTTCTGTTTGCAAGGACTGAATTACGTATTCTGAGCCATGTATATTGAAACTTCAGCAGAATTTAGAGAACTATTTGAACACTATTCCAGCTGAATTTGCCCAGCTAAATTCTGGTGGGCTTGTGCTACACAGAATCACCGAACAGCCCAGGCCGGGAGCGATCTCAAGAGATCGTCTGAGCCAACGTGTCATGGGAATTGGGGCCCAGATGAGATTATCTAACACCCTGCCAGTTGTGTCTTGAAAACCTCTAGCCTCTGTCCTCTTTGCAGCTACCTTTTAAGTACTGGAAAACTGTGATGAGGTCCCTTGGGACAGGGACAAGGACCTAACTCCTTCTACCTTTCCTCATAGAGTAGGTTCTACAGTCCTTTATCATCTTCGTGGCCTTCCTTTGGAACCTCTCCAGTCTGTCTGTGTCTGTTCTGGAATTGTGGAGACCAGAGGTGGACACAGCAATCCAGGTGTGGCCTGACAAGTTCTTGGTAGAGTTGGATGGTCACATCTCTTATTTCCACTGGCAATGTCTCTGTGGATGCAACCCAGGATCCAGTTTGGCTCCACTGCTGACACCTGTGCAGCTTGTCAGCTGCAAAGGTGGGTGGAAAGCAAAGATTGCTTCCCACCCGCACAGATTGCAGCCTGCACTGGGCTCTTGGGTTATGTCATCCCAGATGCAGGGCCTTGCGCCTGTCTCTGTTAAGCTCCACGCTGTTCTTGCTAGCTCGTTCTTCCAGGCTGCCCAGGTCTGTCTGAAAGTTGGCTTTCCCTTCTAACGCCTCCAACTCACCACCCAGTTTGGTGTCATCAGTAAGCTTTGTCATGGTGCTCTCAGTCCCATTGCTCAGATCGTTTATGATTACGAACAGTGTGGACGCCTGGGGGGACCCTACTTGTGACAGGCTGCCAGCCTGAGTAAAAACCATTGATCACCACTCTGAGTGCAGTCTGAGACCCAGTTTCCTGCTCATCTCGCATATCGACCATCTGACCTGTGTCTTGCCAGCTTGTCCAGGAGAAGGCTGTAGGAAACAGTGTCAGATGCTTTGCTGAAGCCCAGGTGAGCAACAGCCACTACTCTCTCCGTCTTTATAGAAGAGGTTATTTTGCTGTAGAAAGCGATCAAGTTAGTCTGGCATGATTTGTCTTCTGTAAATCCATGCTGGCTTTTCCCGATTGGCTTCATGTGGCTTTGGTAAAGCTACACAACAATTGCTTTGTTTCACAACCTGACATAGTGCTGTGATCTGCCACTGATTCTTAAATGTTTTTTTAACACAGCAGCCTAGAAAACCTGAATATTAGCAGGTTACCAAAAGTACTTTGTGAAGTTTTGTTTTTTAAGATACATACTTTCCAAGCTGGCTTCATTGGGGGGTGTTGGTTTTTTGAGGTTTGGTTTTTGGTATAAAGCCTACAGCAACTGCTATTTTTACAGTTCTGTTCCATAGATTCTTGCCCTTTATAAGTAGTTGGAAATGTAGGTCTAATCTGAAGCAGGTTCCTAGCTTAATTCTTTGTTCTTAACCACTTTAAGTGATTTATTTAATGTAGATATTGGCAATAATATGGTAAGAAATGTTGATGACCTCCAATAGGCAAGTAATACCGTGTCTTCAAAGCTGATATAAATGTTCATTGTTTTGTATGGTTTGAGGCCTCAGGTTTGCCCAAATGAATTTTTGCCATCTCTGTAATGTAGCCTTGTGATCACTCCCAGCCCACTGTGCTAGACTTGATTTCGGTGTTTTGGAGAAGGTGAAAATAGAAAATAATTGCTGACAAAGTAGATGTGTTTCAAATAAGTTTTTGTGACTTCATCTATTTTTGTAATTTATTTTCCTTGTTCCCTAACACGGTTTGTTTTTTGAACTACCATCTTCTACACTAAGGCATGATATTACAGATAAAAAATGTGATATTTGTGGTCAGATATACTTTCTGTTCAATTTCTTTAAATTTTTAGAGTCCAGTACTTAACTTGCAGTGTCTCTGTTAATAAGCAAGATGATGGTGCCTGCATTCAGTATAAGATAAATAACGCTTCTTGTTCATGAAATAGTCTCTTCCTGTTTGAAAACAAAGAGCAGAGGAAATTTTGAAGATGCACGAGCTAGGAACATTTGCTAAAAAAGAATATAATTGTTTGTGATATTAAGGATGTTGTCTATTAAGTAGTACGGTCATGCTTTACTTTCTTTGTTCTTAGACTTCCTGAGATAGTGCCAGCTTTTCCTTTTAAAAGTTCAGTAAGAAACATTTGAAATGGCAAGAACAAATCCAGTGTCATTGGTGCCAACATTTTCTCACTGAAAATGATGCAATTTGTAGTGTAAATCATAAATAATTTCTCTATTTTTTTTAAGGAACAAGTTTGGCAAATTTTATTTAAAAGGAAAATTGGAAAAAATACAGAAAGTACCAGAATTTTGAGTGAAGTGGTAAGAGTACAAATTTAGAAACTTTTATCACCAAGTGATAATGAAACTTTATTTTCTGTAGATGGATATTCTGCTTCCTCACCATCTCCTCACTAACTCAGTTTTATGCAAACTCAGTCTGTTGCAGTGGCTCAGTTACCCCTTGGCTTTCCTGCTGCCCGCAGTGCTGCACCACCCCAGTGCTGCCCAGCCCTTTCCCTTCCTCTTCCTCCCTCCTCTTGCATCATGTCTACACTGTGCAGTAATTTCAGCTCTGTAGCTTTCCTCAGTCCCCCCAACTCTTTCCTGTGCCATAAAATTACTCTATCTTTTTGCTATTCATTCCCTCTCCTGTTCTGTTTGCATCCAACATAGAGCTTCCCTCCCTCCCTCTGCCAGCACACTGCCTGACTTCTCACGTACATGAGTCTTTTAGGTAAATTTTACTCCTCAAAAGATTGCTGATTGCACAACAGTAAAGACAACAAGTTATTTTATTTTACTTTGTTTTGCTATCTTCTTATCCCTTCTCCAGTAACTTCTTGTCAAAACTGTTTTCACCTCTGTTAGACTTAGTAGCATAGTTCTGGTGTGAGAGGAGATAACTTGTTGAAAGAACTGTCAGGAAAAGAATGGATACCAAGCAAATTACTATATTGTTGTCAAAAAGGTCTCAGAAGCTTTATGTTCTGGAATTGGGTAACCTCAGTCTTTGTTGCTAGTGACTAGATCAGTAGTTGAGAAGTGTGCTGCTTGTTTACCTCACAAATGTGACATAAGGTCCCATATAGATGTTTTGCTTGCGTGTTGTTTTGTACAGAAAAATTGTAAGCCACCAGGAAGAGGGCAGGTGTTTGTGTGTGTTTTTTTTCCCTCTCTGATATGACTTGATTTTGTATGGTTTTGATCAGATAACTCTGTCCTAAATTTAAAAAACAAAACAAACAAAAACCAAAAAACCAACCAACCAACCAACAAACAAAAACACAAAACTCTGTAGGATGTTGGGGGCTTTTGCATGTGCTGTCTTGGAGTTGGCAGTGTATTTTAAATTTCTTGTAGATTCCCTTGTCTTCTTGACACAACCTCCTTCCTGCTTCTCAGGGTGTATTTTTATTCTGAGTTGGCTTCAGCAGACCTAAAGCTGCCTTGGTGTAAAGAGGTGTGTTCAGTCCTTTGGTGGCAGCGAGCTTTTAGATGAGGTCAAATCCCATCAATTGCAGACGTAGTAAAAACGATTTCCTCTGTGTGTGGAGGAACAAAAAATTATCTGTTACAACTTACTACAAAACAAAATGAAGCCAACCTTTAAGTGGTTGCAAAAATTTGTTTCTTCTAAGAGATACAGTTAGCTGGTCCCTGCAAGTGTACATGTGAGACATGTTACATCATCTCAAGGTTCCCGTAATGCTCATGCTGGTGATGCAGGTGAGAAACACTGAACCTGTAAACTACCAAAGGTTTAAATACTTAGATCTGTCCCAATTTCCAGGCATTGGAATTAGTGTAATATTAAAGTTTTAAATGTGTTTATTAGCTACAATGAGATCGCAGGTCAAATTCAAATTTTTTTAAAATTATTTTATATAATTTTTTAGGTTTAAGGGTGGATTCTTTTTACGTGCTCTTAAGCTGTTGTAGTTTCTTACTGGGTATTATTCCCATCTTACCTGTTTAAATCTATGTAACTGTATTTGAATCATCAGCTCTCCAGGCTGAGTACTAAGGAATGTAAGCTGTTTAAAAATTGAGATTTATTTTTGTTTTTAAATTCTTTCTGGATGTTAATGTGAACAATTTTATGGCATTCCTGTTCTTTCTTCTTTTGTTTAAACTGAACTCTAGCATCAGTTCCTCTTAGGTGGATCCTGTGATGAAACCCTCTTATGTTCAAAAAGAATGGGAAGGGGATTTTGAAATGTAAAAGTAACTTGAAATTTTAATACTCATTTCAGAAATTTTGTAAGCAATGCTCAGTACCTTTAAATGTGCTATATTTTATGAAGCTGTTTTCCTGACAAAAAAATTATTTCACAAGCAACCTGTTCATAAATATTTGCATACACATAAGCATGCCCTGTGATAAGTACGATATGCTGTGGCTGTAATATTGGTATTATTGATTTATTGACATTTCTAGTGTTTATGTGTACATGTGTATTAAAATAATGGATCTGATTACTTCATTTACTCTCAGGTGTGATCTGAATTTTATGTTGTCCCCTGTAACACATGCTGTTCCCTCTTACTGTCTCTTTTAAAAACAACTTATTCGGCAAGAAGGGCTTTTCATGCACTTAAAATTTTCCAACCGTGCCTTTTTCAGTTAAGGGTGTGGCTTTTTCTGACACAGTTGTGTTAGAACAGGCTCTTGCATAAAAACACTTATCGTGGCAAAAAGTCCTTTGACATTACAGCTTATCTTGGAGGCTGTAGTACATGAATTCAGAAAGGATCTGTCTGTACTGAAGAGTTGTGGGTGTGAAGACAGTTTGAATTTTTTCTTTTTGCTGTCTGGGCAGCCTGTTGTGATTTTTTTCAGTCTGACTTTCCAGTTTATAGAACCCTTGGCCGTTCCCCAGTGTGTGTTCAGCTTAACAGTTCAGGTTCCTTTTATTTATTGCGATCCATATTACGGCAGTTCTTGCTGGAGAGTTCATCATGCCTTACTCACAGAGGGGCTTAGGAGGAAACTCATAAATGAATTTCAATGCCTTGTGTCAAACACATCTGTTTCTGATTCAAAAATCAATACCTATATCATCAGTAACTGACAGCTGTTAAAATAAACAATTACTATTACAGTTACGTTAAAACGGTTAATTGATAGACCTTGGAGGGGAATGTCATTAATTTTGGGCATCTACAAAACTGAGCTATGGAGCTGATATTTAATCTTAGATATAAAATGGTCACTTAATGTTAAACATCGAATTTCCTGGTAAATTATTGCCACTGCATAATGGGAAGCAATAATAGCTTCCCAGGACCTTCGTGAATGCCACCTTGTACTTGGGTGAGGAACTAGTACAACTTCGACAAGACACTGTGATCGCATTGTTGCTTGTGCAGGCTGTTAGGGACCAGCTTCTTTCCAGTGTAAGAAACAGTGAAGTAATTATACATTTAATTAATTTGGAAGTAGCGTTTGGTACTCTGAAAATAAGATGGAATTAACGTAAATGATTAAATGCAAAATTATGTTTGCAGATGTATGTATGTTTCTTCAAATAAAACTGTACATGCACATATACACAAGATACAACATTACATTTATATTTATTATGGAAGTTGAATGCTTCAACAGGCAGGAGCAGGCCATCTTTCTCTGCTGCTGGTGGTGCTGGTAAGCGTGAACTCAATAGTTTGCTTAGAAGTAAACACACTTTTGGGGCTACACTCAACAGAATCCAGTATAAATTTGGAACTACTTGAGCGGTTCGGTTTGTCTATTCATGGGCTTCGCACCGGGCTGGTTCTAAGTTCTCTGATTCCTTCTGATAAGCAGGGGGTGATGGAGTTCAGACTTAGATTGAGCCAAGTGAGCTATTCTTCTAAGAGAGTAAGCCGCCTCCTTGGACCTGCAAACTGTTTTTCCAACAAAAATGTGGATGTAGAGACATCAGGATAGCTTGTAAAGCTCGGAAGAGGAGTCATGGAAAGTGGTAGTGGGCCTTCAAAAGCGTTTTTGGAGTATGAAATGGCAGATAATGCCAGCTAGAGACAGTGATGAGGAAGAGGATTTAGAGGGTGTGTGTCAGGGATCTGAAGCTGCCAAAGGAGAGGTGGCTCCTTGGCTATCACTTCATTTGCTTAAAACATTTTAAATCTGATACCTTAAAAGGTTTTCCATGCAGATAAAAGTATTATTTCTTCTTGCTATACCCTGTATTTCTTCCTGGGTGGAGGAAGGCTAGTAATTAGAAGAAGTTGTAATAATAAAGATGTATACAAGTGCTTACTTTAAAGAAAGGGAGGTGGACTAAAAATACAAAAATCCAACCATGGCTTTGAAAGCCTAAACTGATTGGTTTAAAATGAAATAATTTTAACAGTGCAGAGGTGTCTTGTGTGTGTTTATTTGGCAACTCAGTGGGTGGGAATTGTTGAACATCTAAAACTCAAGTGTCTTAAGTGCTAATGTAGATTTTGATAGTAGTATTCTCATCTGCAGAGTCAAGGAAAATACTTTTCTTTTACTCATGTTCAGTTCAGTGATTTGCTCATTCTAAAATAAGACATCAGTTGAGTTTTGAAACTTGTTTTCTAATGCAAAAATAGAATGAAATCTGCTAATTCTGAAGTCTTGATGCAGATAGTTTTCTTCACTGCAATGATTTTAGCACAATATGCATTTCATAATAATTTATGTAAACTTGCCTTTCTGGGTGGATCCACTTCTGAGGTGGTTTTAGATAATAAATGTGGAAGTAAATTCCTAATCAAATTAAAATTCACAAGGAAGTAGTTTGAGTTAGTAAGGAAAGTCTAAAAATAGTAACAGAGTAGAGACAAATATAAAAAATTACTAGTTATAACATGAGGAGGTTATTCATTCCTTAAATGAATGAATAACCTGCAGTCTTTCCTACCACATAGCAAATAGAATTGTAATGACTTGGTAATATCAGCAGATTTTAATGGTACTAATTGTTGCAAAACTGAAGATGAAAATGAAATTGGCTGTTTAAATCAGAGTTCTCCTTAGTGTATAAACCCTGAATCTAGATCAGTATTTGTTGATATTAGTCCGGTTTGCCTTACTGAGCTAGATTCTGCTGCTGCTTTATTCACTTTGTCTATTTTTCCACTGCCAGGAAAAGTTTCTGGAGTTTCATTTTCTTAGTAGAATTGTTACATGTCATGGGATGGGAAGGGATTTCAACTTTGCATATTTTGTGTGTTATGTGAATAATTGCAGTCTGCTGAACTAGCAAACCATTCAGAGTTGAATATTCTTATTACAGTTCAGTGAAGTACGGTTTGTATTAGTGATCATGTACAATATGCAAGGAAAATAAATCTTTTCTGAAAAAAGCTTAATTTTAATTTGATATGTCAGTTGATCAGGAATCAGAGGTTTACTTCTCAAGGTGGTGCAAGAGTGGCTTTATTGAACTAGTTGCTTGTCAGTGGAAGGCTTCTAAAAAAACTTGAAAAGGATTTTGGCCTGAAGGTTGTAATACTGTGCCTGGAAAACTGGGATAATGTTACTCAGAGGGATTCTTGTGAGTGAAAGAAAGATGTTTGTATGAGCAATACCAGCTGAGTTTTCAACCTTTCTACTAGATACGTGCAGTTGCTGATTGCCATATATAAAAGTGAAATGAACCCCAGCCAGTGGGTGGGGGTTGCGTTTGTGTGTGCGCTTTCCAGATTCCAGAACCCACATGCTAATGTAGTGATGTGCATGTTGTTCAATGAACCTAAAATAAATATATTTATGAAAAGCATGCCTCGGGTTGTAGAGTCAGTATTTCTGAGTTTGTCTCTAGAAATGTGTTTGCAATCTGAACATGTTCTGGTGGGGTTGATTCTACATACTAATGAACATGTGTAATGTCCTGTTTTCTGTAATATTCTTTATGCTTATATCTGCTTAAAGTTTTTCAGTTTAAAAACAAACAAACAAACTCCAAACCATTGAATTTAGACCTTGAGTGTCTTGAACTTCTCTGTCATTTTTTCTTGAGGAGGTTTGAAGGACTTCCATCCATCTGAAAATTAAACTGTATAGACAGTTAATGGAACTGGAGATAGTTTAAATGGGAACTCTTCTTTTAGGTTCATGTAGCATATATGTATGTAGCATACTTGAATTTGCATATATGTTAGGCTACTTTTCTAATCTTGTATTTTTAAATCTTTTCTCTAAAATATTGCTATACACTTGCGTAAACGTGGTTTCTGTGTTTGGGAAGCCATATTAATTTTAGCTGGTTTTGAACTGTTACTCTGAAACCATAAACATGTTTGAAGCTATTAATTATTTCCTTGTTTGATTAATTTTTTCCTCTTCTCTGCTCCATCTTCATAGGTTCCTTAAAGCTGTGCTATGAATGGTGATTCTGGTGTGGGGGTGGTGACTTCACCACCTCCAACAACAGCCCCTCATAAAGAGAGGTATTTTGATCGAGTTGATGAAAATAATCCAGATTATTTGAGAGAGAGGAACATGGCACCTGACCTTCGCCAGGATTTCAACATGATGGAACAGAAGAAAAGAGTTTCCATGATTCTTCAAAGCCCAGTAAGAAAAGAAAATACTACAATTTTGAAGTGCTAAGTTTAATGTCTCTAATGTCGCTATAGAATTGGAGAAATTTGTGGCATCTTAGATCCATTTTACCTTTTTTCTGGTTGACCTTGCTTCTGGAGCATCTTAATCGTAGCCTAATTTTTCCTCACGTTATGAAGTTGAATTTTTATTGTCAACTCATGAACCAACTTCTCAGTCTTGCCTTCAGAATTCTCTCTGTAGTCATCAACATTTTTTCATATTGTCTGTCTAGTCCTGGTCAGACATTTTTCGCTTGCTCCATATATTTAGTATTCATTTAAACACTTAAATTAGGTAACTCTTCCCAGAGTAGCTTATACAAGGTGGGTTCTGTCCTGTGCTCAATTTTCGTACATGATTCTGACATGAAATATTTTTATATAACCCATTCCATCTCCGACAATTCCGTGATTATTAAAGATACTTCCCTGAGGGAGAAAGTAAAGAAAACAAAAATTTCTCTTAGAACACTTGTTTCTTTGGTAAGAACTGACACGCGACTTTAGATGCAGCCATTTCATTACATGATTTCGTTATGAATAGGAATATAGAGGCGTATTGACAGTTTTTCCATGTGAAATCAACCCATTTTGTTTTAGATTTACTTAACAACTTGAATACTTCTCTTTCAGTACAAATTCCAGTGCTCTTGTCAAAAGCAGCAGCTGCCAGCAATAGTAAAAAAATCTTGTTTTCTTCCTTTCAAAATTAAAACCAAAACAAATTAAAAAACAACCATGAAAAAAGTAAACAATCCGTTGTTTAAACACATTTAAAAATTCAATGGCTATTCCTTCCTGTGTTCCTGGATGCCTTCTTGGCTGTCAGTTCCCTGTGAGCCACACTGATAATTTTCCTTCTCTTTTCTGGTTCAACTGGTGTTTTGCATTGAAGTGATTGTACATCCTGCTGCTTCTTCCAGAAATCCCTATTAGTAGGTTCAATGAGTTTTGGTGTTACTTGAAGAGAGAGTGCTGGAATTTCCATTCACAAAAAAATAAGTGACTCATACCATTGAAGTTCAAGAGAACAATATTTTCAACACTGTGCATGCAGTAATTATGCTCCGAGCTGTTTTTTAGAATAAGTGTAGGATATTCTAAGTGCTAAAAAGAAGATGTATATGAAAGGTTGAAGTTCATTTGAACATACTTTACAATATGCAATATCTTCTTGTTAGGCTTTTTGTGAAGAACTGGAATCTATGATTCAGGAACAATTCAAGAAGGGGAAGAACCCAACAGGTTTATTGGCTTTGCAGCAGATTGCAGATTTCATGACGACAAACGTTCCAAATGTCTACCCTGCAGCACCACAAGGCGGAATGGCTGCATTAAATATGAGTGAGTGCACTTTAAGTTATAACAGTTGAATTCTTTTTTCTGGAAGTCTTAAAATGAGGACAGTGTGAATGAAAATGAAAAGTGCTGTGAAGTTCGAACGCTGTCCTGTTCTGCACACAGGAACATTGCAAACAAAATTAATTGATTAGTTTCTAAATGCCACAGTGGAATGCAGTGTTATTCACATGTATAATTTATATATAAGCTATTTCAAGTATGGTATCTTAATTGAAAAGGAAGCCCAAGAAGTCAGCACTAGTAAAAAATTTAAAGAATTAAATATTGCTAATGTTTGTTATTGCTGCGTGGATTGTCTGTGGGAAAATTAAATGCTTTTTAGTAGTTAGTAACAGTGAAGTTCTTTAGAAATTAATTATTTTTGCCATTGAAATACTTTTTGCAGCTTTCTTCTGTGAAGTTGAAACTATAGATAAAAACGATCAGCAAGCAAAACAAAGAACAAAGACAAAACCCAAAATGTGCACATGCATGTACATGCAGGTTTTGTATTTAGATAATATAAATCCTTACCAATTTATTTTGTACTCTAAAAGAAATTTATATTTAGACTGTAGCACAGCCTGGTTCTGCTTTGTCACGGTTACTTTTAACCACATTTTTAGTTGCACTGTAACTAGAACTGCAGTATTTATAGTTATTTACCACATTCCTCCATAAAATTTCCTAATTAAATGAACTTGTGTGCATCTCTTTAGATGTACAGTTCTCTTTTTCAGGAATACTAAATCATATATCTCAATAAGTGGAATTTTTGGTGTTACATTTTTCTGTTAACAACTAAGCTGTATTTTGCAGACAATCATTAGCTTGAGAGAGGAAAAATGAGTATTTTGCTGAGGACCAGACTGTCACCTTAGCACTAGTGAATATTAAGGCAGGAAATGAATGCTGAATCTAATGAAGATGATGACCTTGTGCAAGGCTGCCATTGTATTTGTGTAATACAAATTATGACATCATAGTAATGATGCTATCAATTTCTTAGGTTAAAATGTTGATATAAACTAGTGAGAACAACCCCTATAATAGCAGTGCACTTTGTTTAACTGAACACAACCCCTGTGTTTTTTTTTTTATTTTTACCCTTTCTCCTTTTCAGGTCTTGGCATGGTGACACCAGTGAATGATCTGAGAGGTTCAGATTCCATTGCTTATGAAAAAGGGGAGAAGTTGTTACGATGTAAATTGGCGGCTTTCTACAGATTAGCAGATCTCTTTGGCTGGTCTCAGCTTATTTACAATCATATAACAGTGAGTATTGAATCAAGAGCTAACTGACCCAATTGTTTTAACGGACAAGAGAGTTGCTTCCCTCCCCCATCTGTCATTTTCTCTTTGTGTGGAAGAGCAGCAAAGTGATATTGAAAGCAGTATAATAGTGAGGAGATTTGTCATCGCGTCTCAAGAATAAGAACTGGAGCAGCTTGGCTGTCAGCTACCATAGCCTGACAAAAGCCTTAACAGAGTGTACATGAAAGTTCATATGATGAAATTAAGTTCCTGAAAGACTTGGTCTTTTAGTATCTTAAATTCTTTGATAACTGTATGTATTATTCCGCGAGGTCACGTCTTAGCTTTTTTGCTAAGTACTAAAGTATCTTTTTGTTAGTCATCCAGTTCAATTTTGTAATTCAAGGTACCAACCTTTCTGGAAAAGAAGCCATAGTATTTCTGAACATGAGCAAACTACTTAGCTTAATGCAGCATGCCAGCAATTTTCCTTGTGACTGAGTAATTGCTGGCATCCATAAAAATGATGACAAGGAGGTCAAATCAAGGAGGTTTTATGTGCCAGAAGAATGATCAACATGAGTCTTATGAGTAACGTCACAGCTGTGGTGTGCAACCCAGTCAATTGTTTTCCTAACAGAGCTGAATTGTTGTTTTGTTTTTTTTTTCTACATAGTAGAGGTTGTCCTTTATGTATTTATATTCTTCTAGTTGCAGTCTGAATGAAATGTGGTGGGTTTATTATTACTGCTTTTTGAGATTTCAAGGTATGTTATTTGTGAACTGATGAAGATTATAAATGATGTGGGTAGGCATAGGATCAAGGCAATGCTGGTTAGATCTTTTGATTTCTTTAGCGAGGGAACGTATCCAACATAATGGTTCTTGTAAACAACTCTGTGCCACCCCCTGATTTTTCATATGTGACAGGAGAATTGATTTTGTAAAAGGGACTTTAATGCGGTAAACGATTACTAGGCAAGTAGGTTTGGAGATGGCTTTCTAGCATGAAACTCTGCCTTGGGAATATTTATGCTTTTAGATAAAAAGGTAAATGAAATGAAGAGCGGCATGCCTTGGGAAATGGTTAAGGCGAGGTTGTGCAATTGGGGTGGAATGCCTCAAGTTTACTTTCTTTTGGTGGGGGGGAAGCAGAAGAAACTTAGGTAATGGTGGTACTAGCTGAGGTGGAAGACAGTTAAAGCACTTAGGGTATGAGATTCTGAAAGTATTTTAGACAGTTTTGAAGGGCAAAGTGGTACTGGAAGGCTCTTGGTTAATGGTTTGTCTCCGGCAATCATAAGTTACTGTTTACCTGTCTTTTACAGACTTCTGCAGTGATTAGCATTCTTAAGGGTGACTAACATAATTTACCTTCAGAAACTGAGCTAGAACAAGGCTGTTACATTTCCAAAATAGTCTCATCTCTGTTCTCTGTACCCATACCTTAAGAAGTAGTGTGGTAGCAAGGCACTCCTTTGGAATGTGGTGAATGCCTATCTCTCATGCAGAGCTGGACCTCAGTTTTTTTGTGAGTGGATGCTCTAATTACTAGGTGATTGCATTAAAGTTAAAAGCTGCCAGTATGCCTCTTGCGGGAGAGAAAAGATACAGCAGCCTTCTGTGGGGGCATCAGCCTGTGTATTAGAATAGAAAGGAACTGTGAGGATATGAGAGCTTATGCCAGTCTGGGCATATGAGGGAGCTGGGTGAAGTATCTTTGCTTTTCTGGATCATTATCAATCACTGGTACCAGCAGGGTGTGGAGTTGTTCAGACTAGTGCAGTCCCAATGCCTTCGTGTATGCTTTAATAAATTATTCTTAACTCTTACTCTTGTTTTATCCTTAGGCCAGAGTAAATTCTGAGCAGGAGCACTTCCTCATTGTACCTTTTGGACTCCTGTATAGTGAAGTTACTGCATCTAGTCTGGTAAGCAATGACTGATTTTTCAGCTGTAAGATACGAGTAGATGAATCTTCTCTGTCTGTGTATCTGTCACTGTTTAAATTCTGTCCTAGAGAATATTTCGCTTAGTATTACATGTTTAGAATAGTTTTATTGAACATGGTTTTGCTTCAGCTGAGGTATCTGAGAGCTCTCTCTGCACATGTTCACCACCAGGTGTCCTCCAGTTAGAACAGCAAGGTCATTTGGATAAGCCAATCACATCCTGCTCTTGAAAGCTGTTGCCTGTTGAATCAGGCTTGTTGAGGGCAGCAGTGTGTATTTCAGACGTAAATTATTCAAACCAATTACAGTTTCAAGGTATTGTGTCAGTTGCCAGATTTAGTTGCCATCGTTTAATGACATAAGTAGCTGAGGGTGTAGATAAATTAACTGCAACTGTTACATGTCAGAAATATAAAGACAGAACTCCCTTAACTATTAGCTACTAGGAAGCATTTTTTTAGCATTTATCTTCACTCTAGTCTACAGTGCTGCTGAAGGCAACTTGAGTTAATGTGATTGACTTTTGTGTTGAAACAAAATAGAAACTTTCACACTATTCTTTCCACCTGACTACTGTAAGGCAAGTAACTTCTAGTAGAGATGTGAAGTAAGTATGTGCAGAGTAGTAGTTATACTTCAAATTTGTGTTACTCTTGACACTTTAAGGTCCCATTACTCTCCCTAAGCTGTCTGTAAATTTGGCTCACTCTTATATAGCTCAACCTTAACCACTTGTAAAATTTTAATTGAAAAAGCTATGGGAAAAGGAATGGAGAAAATTGAGACCTTGCCCTTTCTTGTTACTACAAGATTTCTATAAGATTATAAGGGCCACACTGTGCAGATATTTCATGTGTTTTGGTTTGTTGTTGGGTTGGTTGTTTTTTAAGGTGTCCTGCTTTTATCTTTGTATTGGGGATGTAAACACCTTGAGAATGAAGGTTGCATGAAGGTAGTGAAATGTGTACACATACACATAGAGTACAGAGTATGTTCACACAGCAAATAGCTGGCAGCAGGATTTAATAAGATAGGCTACACTGATAAGGCACGTGTCTTAGCCAGATGAGCATCCTGACTAGCAGCCTGCTTACACAACTGGCTCTTCATTGCCCCTTTCTCCCATGCTTGTTCCTCCCTTTTCTGCTTTGAAACTCGGTTTTCTCAGTTCTTCTCTCCGAAATAAGCAGCCCATGCATAATTACTTTTTTCCCTTTTATTCTAGTTTTTCTACATCCATATCTAAATCTGGTACTTATAATATCATTACCTGGGCAATCTCAGCCTTACGTGGTATCAGTGGTATGATTATCTAGGTGCCTTTCAAAATCCTACTCCCCAAAAGGTCCCAGTTATTCCTCTTTAGATATCTGTAAAGTTTCCAATTTTCTTACATAACTCCACCTTAACTCTGTGAAATGCAGCCATTTGCCACAGTGCTGTCTGCAGCTTTTGTCAGCTTCTTGCACTGCTACCTGTTACATGCAGCGATTTATAGTCTTGTGTCCAGTAGTTCCTGATGTCCTCTTCAGTTAGTTTCATCTCAGGCCGGGGCCCTGGTCGCCTTCCTACAGCCTTATTGTGCACATCTTGACACTTGTTAGAATACTGAAGAAAATATGACTTTAGAGCTTCAGTGCTAGATGCTGAATTAAGTCAGTTTTTTGGCAGTCTTGATTGATTTGTGAAACTAATTCTTTTCGTTCCCAGGTTAAAATCAATATTCAGGGAGATGTAGTTGATCGTGGAAGCACTAACTTGGGAGTAAACCAGGCTGGTTTTACTTTGCACTCTGCAATTTATGCGGCTCGACCTGATGTTAAATGCATCGTTCATATTCATACACCAGCAGGGGCAGCGGTAAGCACATTTTAAAACTATCTTGTTCTCCCCACCCCACCCAGCTGGAAAACACATGGGTCCCCCTTAATCATAGAATTGCCTACCCTTTTGAAGGGGACGGAACCTTCAGATATGTGGTTAGATCTTCCTCATTTGATTCCTGCATGAGTGGTCAGACAATAAATTGATCTCTGTAATTGGAAAATACATATTTCATATTTGTGTGTCCTTTACTACTAGAGACCTTATCTTTTTGATAGTCATAAGAGCTTTGGCAGGTTTTGTTGGTGTTGTAAAGCACAATTTATCAAGCTTGTCTTAAACATTTGAAACTTCTCCAATGTCTCCCATTAGAGCAACGGTTTACAAGTCAGTTTTACCTCTGGAATTTTTTTGAGTCATCTTGTGAATATATTTCAAAGTTCATGTTATGATTTTCTGGTTTTTAAATTACTTTTTTTAACGGATGCAACCATTTTAAGGATAAATGATCATATTTCTAAAATTGTGAATTGGAGAGTAGTCCTTAAAAATGTTCCTTAACTTTGCCTGCAGTGTTGCAGAATTACCTGTGTCAAAGTTCATCAACAAATTTCTTCTTTTTTGGAGGATAAAAGAAATAATTTTAAAAAATCATAGAGTGAAAACAAAGAAAGGTGCAGTTGATCTTTGGGGTTGGATTTTTGTTTTTCTGAGTCTTTTTATAGTGATGTCGATGTCATGTAAAAACAACTGCACTGAGTCAGACCCAAAATCGATGTGACTTTTGTATCCATTCCAAAAGTTGTGAAAAATTGAGGCTTGAGGGTGGGAATACAAGACCACTGTGTATGTTCCTGTACAGGCACATACAAATATTATATAAAAATCTGGTTTTATTATAATTCTTATCATTATTATATTTCCATTTTTTTTTTCCAGTTTTCTGTTGCAAGAAATTAAGTTACTTGTTTAAATATTTCTCAGGTTTCTGCAATGAAGTGTGGTCTCTTGCCAATCTCACCGGAAGCACTTTCGCTAGGGGAAGTAGCTTATCATGACTATCATGGCATTTTAGTGGATGATGAAGAAAAGGTGGTTATTCAGAAGAATTTGGGGCCTAAAAGCAAGGTCAGTATTTATATCTAGAATGAAAGAAAAGTACGTGTGTGGAGGTGGGGGAGGTATGCTCTTTAATCAAGAGCAAGAAAAATACTTGCCTTACTGCTGTTAACTTTCTTGGCAATGTCTCTCTAGGTCCTTATTCTCAGAAACCACGGCTTGGTCTCAGTCGGAGAGACTGTTGAGGAGGCTTTCTACTATATTCATAATCTAGTGCTTGCCTGTGAGATTCAAGTAAGAATTTTAGTATGTTATGTAGTAATAATCTGCTATATTAACCTTCAAGCAGATTAATAGTTGTGTGCTATACTGGTTAACTCGTGGTCTAAACTCACACGGTGATCTTTGAAATCGTTATATTATGCAAGGGCATCTAAAACATTGGTTTAATCAGCAATATTCAAATACTGTACTGGAACCATTGATTTGATATGAACTGCCTATTAAATTAGCAATGTTAGTTAGTCTCAAAGCAGATTTTATACAAGTATATTGATTTACCTTTTAAAGTAGATATCTTCTGTTTTGCTGATGTTAATTTTTTTAATTTTTTGCATGTTTTTCCCCTCCCATTGAAAAGTTAAAAGATTACTTTATTGTTTTTAAGGTACGTACCCTGGCCAGTGCGGGTGGACCTGACAATTTAGTGCTTTTAGATCCTGGAAAGTATAAAGCCAAGTCTCGTTCCCCTGAGTCTCCAGCAGGTGAGGGTACTGTGTCCCATCCGAAATGGCAGATTGGCGAACAGGAATTTGAAGCTCTTATGCGAATGCTCGATAATCTGGTAAGACAGGTGTTTTTGTCCAGTTGTTTCATATGATAATGTATAAAATACTTCAAAAGCTACAGTAAGAGACATTAGAATGAGCTGTGTGTAGTTGGGGTAGTTTATACAGCCTGTAGGCTGTTTTTTCCCAAAGATTACAGACCTTCATGAAAAGCATCACAACACATTTCAGGTGACCTTCATGCAGACAGCAGATTTAATTCTAGATATGTGGTCTGGTGAGATAAGAGGGGATCCTTCTCTGATTTGGCACTTCCAAATGAGAGTACTGCGATGCTTGCTACTTCTTAGTCTGCATTTCCCCCTCCCAAAATGCGTAGAACAGTGTTAGTGTTTTGTCAGGTGCAGGGTCCAGCACGAGTTGGTTCTAGTAGAGTCTTACAAAGTGTAGAAGAGCTCAAAAGACAGACTTCAAATGAATAAATAAAAGTCTTCAGATAAGGTGGTTTCAGTAAAAACCTATCTATAGTGAATGACCAGCAACAAACATTTCCTTTCCAGCTTTAATGGGAAAGATGATACCTTTCCTGTCACAAGGCTCCAAGCGGTGACTCTAGACAGCGGTAATGAACACATCAAAATATGTGGTCACTGTAATAATCAGACATAGTCTTCTGATTTGTGATTTAATTAATCTTTTTCCTTTGTAGATCTAATTGTGGTCTTTGTGGTCATGTGATACACATGCCCCTAACAGGATAATGGTATCTTAAAACACTATATATCACCTGTGCTATCTAGTAAATAACTAGGGTTTTTTCCCCTTAGATCCTATCTGTAGTATGGGAAAAAAATAAATTACACTACTTTGTTAGTAATTTGAGTAACTAATGTTTTCCTATCAGACAAAATAATCAGCTATAACCTTAAGTCAATAGAAAAAATCTTGTTGATTTTAGTGAACATTAATGAGACTATTAATGTAGCTGGCTATGGGTAGCAGAGTCCCTGTGTCACTGATCGGTACCTTCAGCAGATTCAGCTGGATTTCAGTTTCTCTAGGGAATGTCTGTTCTGCTTCTTACTGTGAGCAGGAAGCAAAATGACAAAGGAAATAGCATTGTACATGCTGGGAACACAGCAACAGAAAGGAGCTTTCAGTCATCCAGTACCGACCCTTGCTATTACACATAGTTGCACGTCATCACAGAATCTTCATGGCTGGAAAAGATCTCTGAGATTGAATCCAATCCTACACCCACAAAAACCCCCTACAATCTCAGCCACTGTAGCATGCCCTGAAGTGTCACATCTACATGTTTCTAAGATACCTCCAGAGATAGTGACTCAGCCACCTCCCTGGGCAGGTGTTACAGTGCCTGACCGCTCTTTCAGTAACGGAATTCTTCCTAATATCTAGAGTAAACCTCCCCTACCACAATTACTCACTTGGAAGAAGAGGCCAACTGCTGTTTCTCTACAACCTCTTTTCAGGTAGTTGTAGAAGGCAATGAGGTCTCCCCTCAGCCTCCTCTTCTCCAGACTAAACATGCCCAATTCCCTCAGCCTCTCCTCATATGACTTGCTCTCTAGACCCCTCAGAGGGGAGGCTTATATTGGATAGTTAACTATATTAGGCGGTAGACAGTTACTCAGGGCATGCTTTGACCATTAAAAGATGGAGCAGCCACCAAAATAATGCCTCAGCAGTACTTAATGCATGGAATGTCTGCAAAGAAAGCTAAGTCCGTGTATTCGGGACTGAAGCTTCTTTACATCTAGCTTTATCTGTAAAGAATTTGAGTGCTTTGGGAGGATAGGTTATTCGCTGCTCCTCTTTGAGCTACACTGAAGATAGTTTGCTAGTGGAAATTTCTTAGAGAAACTGTTAAATGTCATTTTAGTATGTTAAATGCTGAGCAAAATACAGAAGAAAGCATGATTAGGGTATTACAGAAGGTAAAAAGGCAAACAATGTAATTTAGAACATTCAGACATAAAAGTAGTATCGTTGAAGCCTTCCCTTGTGTGCAGTATGTTGAATTCTAGATTTTATAATGCAGAAGAGCTCTTTTTATCTGCACTGTGTTTTATGTCAAAACTTGGAGATGTAGGAGACTAATTCTGCTGCTCTGCTTCTCCAGGGTTACAGAACCGGCTATCCGTATCGATGCCCTGCTCTGAGAGAGAAATCTAAAAAGTTCAGCGATGTTGAGATTCCAGCTAGTGTCACAGGGTACTCCTTTACTAGTGATGGAGAATCAGGCACTTGCTCCCCCCTCAGACACAGTTTTCAGAAACAGCAGCGAGAGAAGACAAGGTGGCTGAACTCTGGCCGAGGGGATGATGCTTCTGAAGAAGGGCAGAATGGCAGCAGTCCCAAGTCGAAGACTAAGGTGTGGACGAACATTACACACGATCACGTGAAACCCTTGCTGCAGTCTCTCTCGTCCGGTGTCTGCGTGCCAAGCTGTATTACCAACTGCTTGGTCTGTGCCTACCTTACTGTTCATAGTTAGATGATGTAGAGCAACTTGGGGTGGCTGGCACTTAGAGGCTTTGGGAAGAAAAAGACCACTCTCCTAGTTCTTTTCTTTCTTGCATAAAAAATCTAAATGTGTTTTACTAACCACTTAATTTGGCTTTGATTAGATGTGAACTGTAAAAATCATCTTGCTTCTTAATGCTTAAAACTGCTTAAGACTTTGGAGCCTCTACTTTTCTTTTGGCTTTTCAAGCTAACAACCAAACAGATTGAATCATAGTTTTAGCTGAATAGGCTCTGCATTTAAATGGTTTAATTAAGGACAACTGTGTTAGGGAACTACTAATTCTATCTGCATGAAAGCTTTTCAGTTAAAACAAAAAGGAAACTAACTGTTTGATGTACTTTTGTGTAAGTATACATAAAAATAATCCAATTTCTGCCCTCTGGTACATATACCACCTTAATTTGCAAAGCCATTTGCAACCCTCTCTGTGTACAAGAGGGTAGAATTGATTTCGAAGTATTTAAGTCTTGGTTGTTTTTCCTTAAGCAGTTTTTCCTAGTTAGTTTCTCAGCTTCTCTTCCTGTCCTGTTTACTATGCTTTTATCTACCCCAAAGCCTCTGAGTGTTCACAACCAGCCTCCTTCTGCATGTAGTGTTGCATGTAAGTAGATGGCCATAAATGGGAAGTCTTTCCTAAAGTATCAGCTGGGTGCGGCATGACTAAAGTGCAGCTCAGGCCATCAGCAGGCACTAATCGATAGATTCTGCAACCGGTGCTTTTCTTTTGTTTGTTTATCAATGCTGCTTACAGTTAAATTTTGCACTGAAAGATACATGTTAATTGAAAAGCAAAGGTATCAAATGCTTTCAAATGGAAATCAGTAGCTGTTGGTATATTATGTGGTGTTAATATTTTCTTGGGCATATATAGAGCACCTAAAATGTAGGTAGGGATTTGTTTGCATACAGACTTTTGTAACAGCCAACTTCAAGCTCAACTACAGGAATTCAGTAGTGCTTCAGCAGAGGTACTATGTATGGTTACAGGTGAGTCTTAAAATAAAACTAGTGCCCTTGATAAGGAAAAAAATACACATTAATAATTTTTTTCCAGAACACCTCTTCTTTCATATTTACCCCTACAAAACTATGCTTCATCTCTGAACACATTCAGAGTTCTCTATAGTTGTAATGCTTTTGTGTAATGATTACTTAGGTAATGTGTGTGCTAAAACTGCAAAAAAACAGAGGATCTCCATCTCTGTGGCATTTTTGTGGTGGTCTTTTTGGTTTAAGAAGTTAATATATACATATATTGTTTATTCTATCAACATTTTACTGAACTCAAGTATAGTTTTACCTTGATGGGAAGAAAACTTAAAGCTTTGCATATGTTTGGAGCAATCTGTGCTTTTCAACCTTAGCTCACAAAAAGGTAGTATTTTATATTTGAAATTATCGGTGAAAGATTGAAGCAAAATTCCTCCTCAGAAACTAGTCTTGTTTAATAATATATTGAAGCAATAGAAAATCTCACAGTATAACAGATTTGTGTAATTAATTTTTTTTAATGCTTGTTATTAACCTAAAGAAAAAGTAGCTTGTTATGTTGAGGTTGTTTATATATATGTTTTGACTAAAACTATCTTTAATAAAAAGCTGGAGTAGTTTTTATCTGAGAAGATAATCATCAGTGAGTATTTCACAGCTCCATGTTCATTCCATTATTTTTACTTTACAGTTGCAAAACATTTTAAAATTCTGTTGCTTTCTGAAGTTTGACAGTTTCTGGCTATCTTATTGTTTCTTGAAGTTACTCAGGAAAAAACGCATAGCATTTGCTCTATAAACAGGTTTGCTTTACTGTTCGGTGCATTTTCTCTGCAACAGTGATTGGGAATTAGGACACCGCATAGAATAAGCATCTCAAGATACAAAGTTAGTCATGCAGCAAATTAACCAGAGCTCCATACTAAATGCACTGATCAAATAAAGCAACCTTCTATGAAGAACCCATGAAGCGCTTAAAGTTTGTGTTTGGGATATTTTTGTAACCTTTTGAGCTATGAGTTATAAAATATTCGACATCACCAAACTGTTCCTCTAGGTCGTTGTGCTATTTATTTGTGCAGAAACTAATTCTGGAAACAGAACATTTTGCTGAAGTAGCTTGTTTTAACGCAAAACTTTGGTGATGCCCACTCTTGCTTCACAGTACAGAGTCATTCACTAAACCTGGTTAGTGACATCACATTGCTTCTCATACTTCTGTCATCTTATGCTTTAAGTTGGCTTTGATGTTTGTTGGGTATCGGAGGATTGAATCAATGATCTCTCTGTCTCTTTCTTGTGCTATTTTTGTAAAAACACCCAGTGCCCAAAGTGAAAATGGCAGTAACAGGGTTTTACAGCTCATTGTCTTAGATCTTGCTGTACTTCTGTTTGGGTAAGGAATAGCATCCTTTTTAAACCAATATGAACTCACTGTGAAATTTCTGATTAAAACATCCTTTAAAATAAGCAATTATATTGGAATTTTCCTATTCGTGTATTAAATGTCTCTTCATAAAGTGAGAAGTAGACGGTTTTTAGAAACATGCAACACTGCAGTTGTCAGTGATCAAGTGCACAGAAAAACAGCTTTAAAACCTTTCAGTGGCTGTAATCTCTGAATTGCACATAGCTGTTGTAATTGCATTGTTTAAAGTGGAAGTTATTTGCAAATTAACTGGTGTTATAGTGTTTGTTGTGGTTACTAGCTTGACTTAATAGAAAGAGCCTGATATTTATAAATGTATCTGAAGGTACAGTTTATACTACTGAGAAGGAAGCATCTTAAATAGTCTTAGGAATGAATAGAAGAATGCAATCATTGGTTCAGTTCTCTGCTCTGTATAATGCATGATCAACTGCTCTGTAAAATTGCTGCTCTGAGTGTCCAAAGCCATTACAGCAACTCTGACTGTTCAACTATTCTTGGTATTACAGTGGACTAAAGAGGATGGACATAGAACTGCCACCTCTACTGTCCCTAACCTGTTTGTTCCATTGAACACCAATCCAAAGGAGGTCCAAGAAATGAGGAACAAGGTTTGTAATAGCAGTAAAATAACTATTTTTATTTTTTTTTATCATCACTACAATTATGTTGTGTATTTGTAACAAACCAACTTACTTTGCTACAGTGAAATTTTGGAGGTTCAATAACATGGCTCCGGTATAGGAAGTTTCATTCAAATATGAGGAGAAACTTCTTTGTGGTGAGGGTGACAGAGCCCTGGAACAGGCTGCCCGGGGAGGTTTTGGAGTCCCCTTCTCTGCAGATTTTCAAGACCTACCTGGATGCAGTCCTGAGTGATGTGCTCTGGGCAATCCTGCTTTAGCAGGAGGGTTGGACTAGATGATCTCTAGAGGTCTCTTCCAACTCTGATAATTTCATGATTCTGTGGTTGTCCTGCCGCTTTATAACTAGATACTAAAACAATTCCTTAATGTTTTGAACTCATCTTGGAAAAAGGTGGTATTACTATTCACTGTATGAAGACTTTCATTGTCTTAATTTTGTTGCTGTCTGACTAGTTGCTGGATACCTCTGAAACGGCCATCGCTGAGTGTATGGCAGTAATTCCAGTCCCTGAGTTCACAGGAAAACACATCACTTATATAAAACTGATTTGGCTTTACCAGTTCAAACTGTAGCCTAGGCAAGTCTGTGGATCTCTCCCTGCATTATATTTTGTTATAATATGCTGTGAGTGTTGCTGAATTTTTGGGGGCCTCTGGAATGATATTAATCTTTTTGAAATGACCTAGCAATTAATTTTCCAGTCTTTAAATTCCAGATCTTCTTGTCACTAGTCTACCAGCAGGAAAACAGTGAATGCACTGGGGTTTTTCCACTTTGTTTCCTTTAAAGTACAAAATATGCCCCGGTCTCTTGTTAATACTTAACGTGTTCTGGATTGTTTTGGTACTTCTAACATGGCCATATGGATCATGGGAATTAGCATGATGTCACAGGAAAGTCTGTGTGCAGGGGTACTAACAGGAATACTGATTTATGCTAAAATAATTCAGAATTTTTGCTTTTCCTGACTCTTGACACTAAAATAATAATCACTTGGAATGAGAAGTGTGGTGAAATTGCCAAATAGTTTCTTAGTGGGTGAGGCACAAATATTGCTGTATTAAAAGCTTGAATGAAGTGATTAAGAGGAGAGAAGTAAAACTTCAAACTTTCCTGATGGCAAGAGGGGTAGTAAAGTAGAAACAAGCACAGATGGTGCATGATCTTCATACTTTCTGAAATACCAACTATTAATAATGCCTTATGTTTGTAAATTTGTATGTACGTATTCTCATGTAAATTGAATGTCCTTTTTAGGTATAAAGCAGTGGTCTTTCTAGATGCGTGCTTTTCTTCAGTTGTTGTGGAACAAGAGCCAGAATATGTTAGAAATAAATGTTGAGTCAGATGTAGTGAATTCTTTACCACTTTAGGTTATCTAATTTAAATCAATAGCACTAATATAAATATCCGGTTTCTCTGCCCATTGTCTGCATGGAAAGAACTGGGAGTTATTTAGGATGTAACGGAAGGGTGTGTTTGAGTACTCCAGAGTGTCAGTTTATGCACAGGAAAGTAGTTACATGTCCTTTTGAGAATACAGTTTTGACAAGATGCAAAAATGGAATGTTGTGCAGTGTTTTACAGCAAGTTCTGTAAGACGATGATACTGTGGTGCAATAGACTAGTGACACAAACCTGTACATGACTGGTCAGGTACAATGGACCTATGTAAATATGACCTCTGTGTTTCTCTTCTCGCTTTTCTTCATGAACTGGAGTTGTCTGTTACCTGATCTGTAGAGTTTTACCATGAGCCAGTACTAAATGCTGTGGTACTTAGAAACTAAATTCTGAGAGATGTGAGGAAACAACTAGGAACCTGAGCACATATCTTCAGGTGGTGTTCATAAGCACAGCTTTATTTGATGGGTAGGGCCATAGCAATCAACACTAGTTGCAGCCTGTGGCAGGTTCACCCACCTTTTTTCAAATATGAAGATGTGGTTAACTCTCTTTTGTTCATGTAACTGTGTTCTGCTGCTTCCTTTACAGATCCGAGAGCAAAACTTGCAAGATATTAAAACTGCAGGCCCTCAATCACAGGTTCTTTCTGGGGTAGTTGTGGACAGGAGTCTTGTACAGGTGAGAGTATAAAATACCTAAAACTATTAGCTTAAAGTTAATCTACAATATCCTCTGCTTTCACCTAATATATCACTGTAAAATTATTCTTTAATTGGCAGAGAGTAACTGTTTATAAGGTAAGTCTTAGAGGTAACACCGTTGTCTTTGCGAGAGTGCTCAGGATCAGATATCTAAGAGGCTTCAGCCGTGTAGCCCAAGCATGTCTGTGGAGGATGCTTCTCAGTTTTTTTTGCTGAATGTAATGCATGAAATTTAGAAGGCTTCTTTGTACGGGTTAGATTCTTGTACAAAACTAGTTGGGCTTTATGTTTTACAAGTTTATGTACCTTGAAGTATTAATACTGGGCACAGCAGGCTCACTGTGGGGCAGTAGTGTTGTGTGTTAAATATGTTTTGTCATGCTTCGTAATATTTTAATTTAAAGAGCACTTTGGAAAAAAAGCTATTATATGTCAATAAAACTTAAAAGCAGTATATCTGGATATACAAAAGACTTTGACTCTATGAATCATAGCTCAAAATAAAGTAAGAAATGGAGCTACACAATGTGCTGTATAGCTTAATGACTTTAAAGCTCTATATATCCGAGTGCAGCTAAGTATTTTCTGATATACTTATAGAAGTTTGGCAAGTCTTATCATGCCCATAGCGTTATTCATGTTGGGTGTCATATTGTGTGCATGTCAATTCATTGTCATTTGCAATTTTATCTACCACTTACTGTTTCTTTGCATGTTTTTAGCAAGCATCATAATGCTTTTGGTTGATGTTTTAAAGCCTGGGCTCGGTTTGCTCTGTTTACTGAATTTACTGTTGCAGGATGCTCCCCTCTCAGACTGTACGGAATCTATTGAAGGGCTCGATCTCACAGAGCAGGCCTTTAGTCCCGCTAAATCTCTGTCTGTTAGAAAGGTACTGCCCTGTCATACTGCTCTAAATACTGTTGTTCACCCTTCATTTTACCTCCTCCTTACCCTGTCCTTTCCCTCTGTTAGTTAATGATTTGGCTAGAAGAGAAAAATAGATGGATCTCCAAACTGTATATGCAACTATGCGAGCAGTTACTTTACCCTGTTAAAGTATCTTAAGGATTTTGATCTTTTTCTAAAAGCTGGTGAGGAGATACTTTTCATGTTAAGGTGCTGATTAGGTTCTGCACATAGTGGGTTTCTTTGTGCATGCTGTTAGTGTTGAATTGCTCTAATCTGAGATCCATTTTGAGTCAGCTTAAACCCAGCCTGAGTACATCAGTGTAATTCCGAAGGTATCCATACGCTCAGAGTATGTCATGCTAACAGACCCTGGCAACTTTTGATTTTACATTGCTAGACGTCTTGTTTCCTTAAAACTCCCTGCAATTATCCACGGGAGTTGCTGAGTAGCACCCCAGCTTCCAAAATCAATTGGCTTTCAAACATGTAGTTGTGCTTGTGCTTATGAAATATACTTTAAATCTGGAATAAATTCAAGGGGTGTGTCTGTGATTGGGGTGGGCAGTCCTTTAAGGCTGAGTAAACAGGAAGGGTTTGCACATTGAAACAATCTGTCCTTAGCTGTATTTCTCCCCAGGTTTTGAAGGAGTTTCTTAGAGGTAATCCGACACGGAAGCACAATATGTAAATAAGCATGAGAGTTTCTTCTACTTCAGTATTTTATCTAAAAGATTCTTAAGTCTTGGGTTAGGTCGTGCCTAACATCTCATTGTCAGAATAGATTTCCCAGCAAAAAATGGGATACTTTGAATGACACCATTATTGCAAAGCTCATAACTTTATAACACTTCCTAGTGCAATGAGCTGGTTTGGATTACAGATAGTTGTATCATACTGAGAATTTGATAATGATGTTTTTCAAATTACAGTTTGTTTTATGCATGTTCTGAAAGGAAAAATAATAAAATACTATTTCCAGAATTAAGATGAAAAACAAAACAAAGCCAGGTTCTTCCAGGCAGACCCTGCCTTTTATTCTCCACTTAATAGTAGCACTCACACTTAAAAAATTAATTGTTATGATAGTCATCCATTGCTTATTGCAACACAGGCAGTTTGTTTCATTGATGACATGCAAGATATATTTCAAGTATTGTTCTTGAGTAATGGCATCATCTTTCTGTAAAACTAGTCAGATATTTTACATGGATTCTTCTAGATGGCAGGGAGCCAATAAAAGGTCTGTAGGTTACATGATTTTGCGTAGTATAATGTTAGGGTTTAGATGTCCAAATGATGAATTTCCTGTATGTGTTACAATGAAAGTGCTTTCTGCTTGAAATACTGCGTGAAATCAGATCCTAATGTTAATTCCAGTAGGAATGGCCCATCTCATGCTTTTTATTATCTTAATATGGATGGTGACCTGAATGCTTAATGATTACCTGTTGGGGGAAAAAGCCCACAAACTAACAAAACCAACAAACCAGAACACATGGGGAAAAAATCTGCACAAAAAACCTACCCCAATGAACCAAACAAAAACAGGGGAAAAAACTAAACAACACCACCAGAGAAATTTTCTAGGAAGATTATGCTAAAAATCAGTCATGGTTTGTGGAGCAAAGGCAGTCCAAGCAATCTTGTGATGCCCACATAAACCTCACATGAAACTTTGCATGAAGCGTTCTGGTGACCTGTACATCAAGGATTTAACAACTTTTAGGTACCAGATAATTGCAAGCTCTTGGTTGGTAAATTCTTTGACACTTGGTTACAGTTAAAGTAAAAAGTGCCATCTGATTGCAGTAATGCTTAAAATATATTATGTTTTCAGTTAACACTGAGAATTCTATCAGATATTAATGGACACTATTTTGGATGGAAAAAAAATAATCCTGTTTGTGTACAATATGCATGTAACGCTTTGAGTCTTCGTGCCGATGGCTGCAGTAGTAATTAATCCATTGTGCCTTGTCACTTGCTTTGTCCATGTTCTGAGAAGTCCTGCCCATGTTGTAACACAAGCTCCTTGTGCATCATGTAATTTTATTCCTGTTATAGGCGTGGTCAACTAAGCTTCTGCTGCAGTCTTGGCTGAATGAGAGGAAATGTTGGTTATTCTCACTAATGACCATTCTGCAATCTGATTTTTTTTTTAAATTATTTTTAAAAATATAAATTCGTGTGAATTTTCAAGAATTTTAACTACAAGGGGAATCACCCATTTCCTGCCTCTCCCTTTTACAAGCTTTGCTCTTCAGGAAAAGCCTCTCAATCCTGCCCCAGAGGTGGCAGTGTGTTTTAATAGCAACTTCTATGTGAATAGTGCTTTAAGAATCCTGTGGGGGTTTTTTTGGATAAAGGCACTGCATTAATGACAGATTGTGTTAAGAGCAATGATTAACTTCAGACAATTATTATGAATCTGCAGTCCGATTAAGAGAACAGTCAGCATGTATAAGGTGCCAGTTTTGCTCATGTGTGTCCCTGAGAAGAAGAGGAAGTACTTGCCTGTTAAATGATGCTCAGCTCATAGTCAGCAGTTTTTAATTTCTCTCCAAAAGGCAGGTTTTGTGGAGAAATTGCAGAATGAATTGATAATCTAAATTTTCCATGTAGGATATGTGAGGTCTGTGTTTAGTATGAAGGTATATTGTAAATCATGAGCTATAAATTACTTTCCCTTTGAATCTTTGTGGGGTAGTATGTCCCTACAGAATTTTCAGGAGCAAAAATATATTCTGTCCATGAATGTCATCTATCTGTTATTTCTTACAGTGGAGGAAACGCTGTTGATCTTTAGCTGCTTACACATGCAATCAAACTTCCAATAGTCATCAACGTAGTACTAGAATCATCATCAAAATAATACCAGCATCAGCATAATCCAGATGAAATCACTAGAACATCAGTTTGCATGTCACTCTGTGTTGAAACAGTGTGTCGGTCTTTTACACTGGGATTTATTCCCTCTCTACAGGCTCTCTGATACTTGAAGCAGCTCCACACAAACATTCAGAAAAATGGAACAAGAAAGTTGATAGGAAACTCTAAATGGCATGGGCAGGTTGATAGGTCTGCAAAGTCTTCTCTATTTTACTGTCACATTTAACAATCTAAAATATATCCTGTATTGTCTTTTTAGTCCTTCATGTTTAGTTCCTTCATGNGGAACTTGATGATCTCTAAGGTCCCTTCCAACTCTAACTATTCTATGATTCTATGATTTTCCTTCTGTCCCTTGTTACTCTTCATTTTGTTATCTTCTTCATTTGTTTTTCCCATAGAGTCAGTCCCTCTACCTTAAAATTTCATTAGTGGCCTTTGAACTGCTTCCCCGTTGTTGATACTGGATGTGTTAATCTGGAAACAGCTTTTAGCAGATCAAAAGTTTGCCTTTGTGGTCTCTCGTGGAATTCTTCTGCTTATACAGCCTAAGAGCACAAGTGTTTTTAATTCATAATACATAATCCGCTCACTGTCGTTGCCTCTTATCTTTTTCAGTATTATTTCTCTTGGGTCAGAGGTACACAATTAGTACAAATACTGTTTGTGTTGATTGTGGGTATGCTTTTTGTGTTTGGTTTTGGTTTGGTTTGTTGTTGTTTGTTTGTTTTGGTTTTGTTTTTTTTTTAATTTAGTAATCATGATAAGCTTGATGCACTACTTTTAATCCCAGTAGTTAAAATAGGTACTGTTTTAAGGAAGAAAACTCAGAATATCAGTGCACTCGGTCATCTCTTCCTACAAACTGCAAGTCTCGCTGGTTGTCATTATTTAATCAATAGGCATCCAGTAAAATTTCCTTTCATGTGCAAGTTGTTCTACCCAGTCATTTTGGATTTAACTTGCAGACAAGATTCAGAGATTCTTAAGCATTCCCAGAATACCAGCGTGCACTGTACGTCTTGTTCCTTTGTTGAATTTTGTAATCCTAGAAATGTCTAGCAGCTCTGCCTGAGGTCAGTGCTTTACAAGCACCTGCTACCTACTGCTGTGTGTCAGCTAAAACTAGGTGTTTTCTGTGAAGGGTGGGCAGAGACAGAGAGGGAAACACAAGATTCCCATGGGCACCAGTTTTCTGCCATAATTAAAAGCTGGGACCTGTAGTTTTGGGGGTGATTTACATTTCCTGCAAAACAATTAGGATTTGTACAAAGGCTGATGGCTTTGTGATGTTTTAATGCTTTCTCCTGTAAGAAAAGCCGTGACCTCAAATCACGAGCTTTCTCGTAGTAAGACAGCTCTTGCTTAATAGAAATAGTTGAGAAAAGACTTGACATTTTACTGACATTCTGCATCCAAGACGAGTTCCTTTTATTTTCTGGAGAAATGGAGGTGATTTATAATGTCTTAGAGATGTTTGTCACCTGCAGTTCCTTTCAGGATCTTACAGTGGAGACCTGTTATGCTGTTTGTTCTTCAGTACTTCTGGCTGGTGTTTGCTGCCTGAAGAGCATCACGGATTCTAACAACCAGCTCTTCTTGCCTTCCTGGATTGCTCCAGATCAGATTTCTGGAGATCTCTCATGAGACTTTGGGAAATATCTAACTGCTTTTGTCCACATTCCATCAGGACGTTCTTGTCTGTTGCCTTTTTGGTGCTGACAACTCGTCCAAAGCAGCTCTTAGCATTCAAAACAGTCACTTGATGAACAGGCATGAGATCTTCACTGTGTGGACATTGAATGGAATGTTTCTCTCTCTGTTTGGGTGCTATTTATTTTTGAACTGTGCTTTTTAATGCTTTCTTTTAAATACTGGTACAAATAACATTTTAATATGAAGGTGGCTTGGGCCAATCAATAACCCATACTAGGTAGTGGGATTCAAATACCTCTTTTCAACAGTGAAGACAATTCCTGTACATAAAGCACAGACCACACATCAGTCATTTCCAAACTAGTGTCAGTAGAGTTCTGTACATCCTATAAAAACCCCAAATACTGTAACAAGTCACTTGAAAAATGCAGCAGTCATCCAGGCAAGCATCTTCCATATCCAAGACAGTGGAAAGCCCTTGGCTTTAGTCTTTAGTATTAGAGAAGAAAAGCTAAAAATCTAAGCATTAAAGAATCTCCGATGCAGCTGCTTCTATCCATTGGAACTTACTGCACTTAGAATTACTAATGTTTTATTTTTATTTGTATAACTTTGCATGACAGATGTTATAGATGGAAATATGCTAACTTGTGTAAGATTACAGTTAATCTAAATTACTTGTAATAAACTGTTAATCTGGTGTATACCGAACACATACAAGATGGCCTTTTACTATAACATCTGTTAGAAGTTATGTAGTAGCTATTAGAAATAGCAAAAAAAAAAAAAAAGGCAAGCAAACAAACCTGAAACAAACAAAACCAAACCATAAACCAACATACCTGTGAGCTGAGTCCTGTGAATTTGGCAGGTACTGTGTGCTGAGGCTGCCATGCAGGTGGGCCTGCTATCCCGTTTCTTTTGTGGGGAGAAAAAGAAATGTGATATGTCAAATACGATTCAGCTATAGACTGTCTGGCTGCTGTTTGATTGACTGCTTGATGGTGGATATTCCCTGCTGGAAACACTGATGTGTCTGTAGGAGTAATTAACAAGACCAGTTTTGTCCTTTATATTAACCTGCTGTCAATTAAGTGAAAAAGACATAGTAAATTCTGTAATACATTAAAAAAAAAAAAATCAAAAAGAAAATGACTGTAGCATTTTTCAGATTATCTTTTTGCTTTAGTGGCTTTGTAGCCTCTGTATTTCTCAAGCTTTTACAAGTTACTGCTCAATTGTGGATATATCTTCATTTTCTTCTGTCAGGGGGAACTGGTGACTGCGTCAAAGGCAATAATTGAGAAGGAATATCAGCCAAAAGTCATAGTGAGCACAACAGGACCAAATCCCTTCAACAAACTCACTGATCGAGAACTGGAAGAATATCGCAAGGAAGTAGAAAGAAAGCAGAAGGGACCAGAAGGTTGGTTTCTCTTTGTTTTTTCTGCAATAACAGAAGTTTCTATAATAACAGCAAGTTTATTGCTAATTAGATGACGGGTTACCTCAAGCCATGGATAAATTACTTGACTTCTGTATGTTTTGGTTTTTTCAGCGTGGATTAGACACTTAAAAAGCGTAATGGAGATAGAATGTGTGATCTAAGTGTTAACAAAGTGTTCTGTAAGATGCATAGAGCTTATTTTAAAATGACCCTAGTAGACAGACTGGGGTATTTGGTATGGCCAGTTACTGCTGCTATTGGGAAGCTGAAAGCTTGACACTTCAGTCAAAAAATCTTTCAGGTCCTGCAAAAGATTTCAGATCGATGTGCTTTGTTTCCCTTAGCACTAGAGAGAGTTCAGGGTGAGAGAATGGGGCTGCTGCTTAGCAGCAAAACCTGCAGTTTTCTAACTTGCTGAATGTTGTGGATTTGAGCAGTGGATTGAATGGGGAAACTACAGGACAACATGTGATTGCTACTTAGAAGTGGTGTGTCTTCCCTTCAAACAGACTTTGTAAATTGTAGAATTATGAGAAAATCATGCTGTAAGAAGAGTTCATTGCTGCATCTATATATGTGTGGCACTTGCCTGTTAGATTTTGAATTTGGATGATGCAGGAACCAGAGGTGCTGTTTCTTTTGCAGCGTGTGCTCCCACCTTCTGCTTTTTGATAAGATGACAAGACAAAGCCTTTGTAGGGTGCATGTGTTCAGTTAAGGGAGTGCTGGACTGCGTGGGGTGGGATGTGCTGCTGTTATACCTGTATAACTGCGTACATCTGATCTCTCAGTAACTGCTACATCCTTCTCAGATAAGTTATCAAAATGTGGAGAGACTCTGTTACTGAGACAGACACCAGCTGGGGAACAGAGCACATTGCTTAGAAATCAGACCATCAGTGAACAAAATACATCAGATAAAAAATCCCTGGATTGGAAAGGCAGATCCAAAACCTTTCAAGGAACAGAAACGAAGACTTTACAGGATCATGACGTATCATCACTGTCTAAATCTTTAGATAACACTCAGTTTGCTGCTGCATGGGTTTCTTGTCAGACCATGCAGCGAGTCATCACACACCTTAATGGAGAAGAGCCAGATGGGCCGGAGTCCTCCCATAAGGAATTTCATACCGCAGTGATCAAAGCACTACGGTCCCATCCTGACCTTTTGGCTGAGGCCTCAGGTATTGCTAATATGGTACCGCTGGGCTTGCAATCTAGGGAACAACCTCTTTGCCTCCCCCATTGGGAGATTCTGTCAGTTGACTCTTGTCTGTGGGACTGATCACACTGTAATTGTTTAGGTGAACTGTACAATGTTTCAGTACCGTTCCTGATATATGGTGTGCTCTGTTAATGGTTGACTTTGGATCTAAGGCTGTTTAAAACCTGGAAGCAAGGGGAACCCTCCTTACTAATGACAAATATGCAAACTACTGTGAAATCTGTTTTGAATCATTTAATTACTGCATGTTTCTCTGATTGTCTGTGCAGCCTTCTCTTCTTTTGGGATGCAATGATGTTTCCTCCAAGTTTTAGCAATACAAAGCAAGCAAAAGAGCGTTATCTTGTGTAGGTCTGATAGCATTTCCCTCCCCTGGATTTGTTTCTGTCTTCCTCGTGGTGTTTTCTCACAAATGCTCTCTAGAACAGCATGATAAACCAATTTATTAACAATTACATTATTCATGCCCTCTTGTGAAAACAAAAATCAAAACCAGAACATGCCACCACACAGCACAACTGAGTTGAACAGTTTTGTTAATATCGAGCTATTGCTTAATTTCTTTTGCTTGTTTTGGTATCATTTAATATCCTGACAGAATTTTGATTTGGAAAAACATATCTTGTGTGCATGGAGCAAAAGGACGCTCTTGTTTTCTCACGTCTGTAAGGTTTCATCTGCCTTTGTAATTTCTCTCTGTCTGCATCTGCAGAACCTTCAGAAGATGGCAGAGAACAGAAGGAGAGAAGTCTCCCTGATCACCCTTCAGCCCGCACTCCTCCCAGTACGCCCATTAAAATAGAGGAAGGTATGTTCTTCTGATCTGGGGGCCAGGGGAAACCGGTAACTGCATCATTAGTGACTGACGCATGAAAGTGTATGAACTAGTAACTAATAAAGGTAAATTATTTCCTCTATCTTATTTATATACTACCTAAAATATACCACACTGAACCAAGAGTGTAATAGGAGTTAATGTTTACAATAATAAAGAAGTGTGCATTAATATAAAGACAAATTTTCATCTCTTCAGAATTGCATCATCATCTCTTGGTGTTTTTCAACTGGTTTACCCTTTTGTACATTTTCTGCAAGAAATAATCGCTCTTATGAAATGAAATGGTGTCTTACGGTGAACCAGACACAAAATAAGATGCTTTGGTAAATCTCCTCCACTGATTGCACATTTCTTAAACATTATTGTACTTGGATTACACCTCAGTAAACATTTTTTCCAGCCCAATTTGAATCTAAATATCCTTATTTACTCACCTTATGTAATGGTTTTAACTAAAATGAGAGCAGGCCTGGTAAAAATCTACCATTTCCTCAAAAACAGAGAAAATAATAATCTTGAGCAGGTGTAATCTAATTTTTGTCTTGTTTCTTTTACCTTGTACATTGGAGATATCACTTGTCTGTTAGTCTCCCATTCACTACTTCATCTCATTCTGTTTTCTATAAGAATGGTGGCAACCATTCTTCTGACTTAACTCAATGGCTGTGATGAATGCATAGATTCTCTACTTGTGCTTTTTTCTTCTTGTGGCTGCGTTACAAACAGGAGATGGATATGCTAAAGAGTACCTGTTACCATAGTAAGTATCATTCCATACTCTGACCTGCTTTTGTGCTTTGCTTCACATCTTTGTTTACTAAGGCTTTTTGTTGGGTTGCTTTTTCTTTTCTTTTTTCTTTTTTTTTTTTTTTTCTGAAAGCAGGTGGTTTTTTCAGTTGAAACGCTGATTTCTTTAGTTCTTGATTTCATGAAACTCTAGGTAGTTGCAGATCTTATGTTTAAACGCACTCCCCCTCGGAAAGAGTCTGTGAAAGTGGCATCATGTGTCTCCATATCCGTGTGTCTGATTCCTCAGTTTTAAAAGGAATAGTCTGAAGTTGGCATTCAGATGTAGCTGAAACAGGTTGGGGAGTTTCTGCCCCGACAGTTTGCTGCTGCCTACACCACTTGGGCCTGGGAATGGAAAGGAAAGCAGTTCCTGATCTATTCCAGTGCAGAAGCGTTACCACTGACACTGATTTCAGCTTGCCCTGCCGGCTTCTGCACAGAAGTGGATGTGGAACTGCTCCTGTGTTACATACGTGTCAGCTGCAGGGAAATCCCAATTCCAGCCAAGAAATAACAGCAAGTGCTCAGTGGCAGCAACTTCTCCAGCTGTTTCATCTACATCTGCAGGGCTACCTCAGATTATACTTTAGAGAATAAGGACATTTGGTCCCCTCCATTCGTGTGTCCTGTTATATCCAAAAGTCAGTGTCTTCATCACAAATACGGAAGTCAAACTGCGTCATAGACAACTGTGATGTTACTGCTAAAGTTCTAAAACCTGAAAATTCTTTTAAACTGAGAATTGTATTTCAATAAACTCTGCTAGTTGTGTGAGTTTTCCAGGACAAACATACAAAACTTATTTTAGAGAGTAACTGGAAGTCCATGCCATGACAGTGTTGGTTGGCAGGAGTTCTGTTGAATGACAGTGTTCTCTGTACGCAGCTGCCTCTCAACTGTTTTTCCCTCATACTGTTTCTATTTAAGTGTAGCTGAAGTCAGAAAAGTGTTTTGTGTTAACTCAGTTCTAGCCTAGTGTGTATGTTTGTCCACATTTGTGTTGAAAAACAAACAAACCTTGAGCCTTTGTTTTTATAAATAATGTGAATGGACAACACGCAGCAGTATTGTTACCTTTCAGACTCTTGTGCCACGGTGTATGGAAAGGGACAGTGTGGATGTAGCCATGATTATTCAGAAAAAACTTCAGAAATTTTGAGGTGCTGCTGAGTTCTTAAGCTCTGACAGGTTTTGTAGCAAGATACATTTTTAAACCTTCCCAGTTACGCTACTAAAATCCATTGTGTAGAAGAGCAAGGTGTTGGCATATTGTGAGCTTTCTTTACCATATAGGGAATTTATAAATCTCCCTAATTCTGGGAAGATACTGCCCTTAGGGAGCAAGATAAACAGATGTTTGTTTGATTCCAGCATAATGTTAATCCGTTTAGTAAAGATGATGGTAATTTGGTGAACTGGGAAAGCTAATAGTCCGGGATTAATGAGTTATAAAACTGTTTATCTAATGCTCAGACCAACTGGCAACTGCTGTTTGAATGCCTGTTCTGTAATTTTAGAAATCTCTAATCCCTTTTTAAAAGATAAAATAAACCTGACTGATGGTCTAATATGGTGCCTATTCTAAAAATTGGGGCAGCTAATGAATAGAAGGAACTATTTCAGTGGGAAGGGAGCTGCACCAGCCACCTTGTCCATCTGCCCCACTGCTTCAGGGCTGCCCAGGTTACAGCCTGTTGTCAGGGGCATTGAACACTGTCAGGGTTGGGGCACCCAGCACCTCTCTAGGAGCCTGGTCCAGTGCTTGACCACCCTCCCGGTAGTGAAATGCTTCCTGATGTCCAGTCTGAACCTCCCCTGGTGCAACCTTGAACCATTCCCATGTGTCCTGTCACCAGATCCCAGGGAGAAGAGCACAGCAATGCTTTCAGTTAATTCTTGAGAAAGTAAAAGAATGCAGTGGTAGTGAAGAATTGTGAGTGCTGCTGCTCACAGATTTGTGCCTCACACGTATTAGGGGCTGAACTAGAGCTTCGGGAGGCATCTTGTAATGTACATAATCGCTTTCTCTTTTCTTACTCTGTTTTAAATCCTGCCTGCATTATAACTCTTAAACAGCTAACTGCTGCCTTCGGAGTGTTTGGCACGGAGTACTAGTGTGTGGTGTTTATTTAACCTCTTAGAAGCTCCTGATGCTTTAGGCAGAACATGCTGGGATTTCTAGCAGGTACTCACAGAACAGAGCCCTGTATGATGCATTGAAGGATTATTAATGTCTGGCAGAAATAAAAAGCACACTCGTTGTCATTTCCCTAGGAAAAATGGGAAACTATCAAGTACTTTTTGCAAATTGTTGTGAAAGCTGCCAATCTTTTCAATTGAAAACGAACAAGATTTTAAAAGGGGGGGGGAAGTTGCCTTTCTTTTGTGCCTTGCAATGAGCGTGGCCTGGATTTTGTTCTAAATTCCTCCTTACGTAACAGCAACGGGGATATATTTGACACTGCTAACGAGGTGCTTCCCAGCTGCAGCCCCGTGATGAACGTTGCGGGGAGCTTTAAACAGTGCTCCTTGTTAAATATATGTATGTGCACAAGGAGGAGCTTGAAACAGCACATCTCCACAGGAGGGTGCTGAGTGAAGGAGGGAAGTGCTACAACTGAGGGAGTAGGGGTAAAGTTCACCATTGGGCATAAAAGTTCTCACTAGATTTTTGATGTTCCTTTATACAGGGGTGAGTTTTGCCGTTAGACATTGCATACTTTGATTATTTTATTTTATTTTTTAGAAAAAAACCAAAGCTATATTGCATAACCTGCTAAGCTCTTTAATTTGATAAACTACCTGGATTTTACCTGTAGGAGTCCATAATATATACTCATATCTTGCAAAAGAATTGAAGCCTTTGTGATAGGAAATCATCTTGTGAAGCAACATCTCTCAGATCTCTTGGCAGACCGTTCGGAAAGTCCCAGCGTTGTAATTAAAAGCTGGCAGGGCAGCAGCTGAGAAGTGAAAGGGTTTGTGTGGATCAGATCGCTGCACACCAGCAACTGGGTTTAGCCCAAAAGAAAAAAAGAATCAAGACAGAATTTCATGCTGCTGCCTTCAATGCCAGTGAAAATTGCAGGTTTAATTCCTGTGTGCTGTACTAAAATCTCACGTCCTTGCAAATGTTATAAAGAAAACATGAGAGAAGTCTATAAACAGTTACTTCCTTACTGGTTTACACCCGCGAGGTGGAGTTCAGCTTACAAACCAACAAAACCTCTGAATATCTTCTTTCTGTCTCTGTGCTCAAAGCTTTTAAGGAGACCAGGCCTATTACAAAGGCTTTTATGCAAAGTAATCACGTTAATTTTTTTATAGAGCGTGCTGACAGTCAGTGTGCTGGCTCTCTGCTCCCAGGGCACTTAAGGGAACTAACGGTGTCCTTGTCTGTCCGTCCACCAGAGGCACAGCAGGACCAGACCTGCAGAGATGACAGTGATGCTGCAACTTTCAAGCAAACCCTCCCAGATCTCACCCCCGATGAGCCTTCAGAAGCACTCGGCTTCCCTCCCTTAGGGAAGGAGGAAGGCAGATGTGATGAAGATGTGCCCAAAAGCCAAACGGAATCGCCTGCAGTGGAAAATAAGGAACCCCAGTCTCAGCCCGCTGAGGAGCCGGTGACACCAACGGCCGAGGAGGGGACAGCAGCTGATGCAGGTAGTGATGAGTCCCCGGGGAAGTCCCCATCCAAAAAGAAAAAGAAGTTCCGCACTCCTTCCTTCCTGAAGAAGAGCAAAAAGAAGAGTGACTCCTAAAGGCCAAACACACTGCAGACACACTGTCATATTTTAAGATTCATTAACCACTAGAATGTACCAGATCGTACTGAGTGTTTTGTCTTATTACGTAAATGAATGCAGCAAGTAACCCAGCCGGCCCCTCCAGTACGGCTTGATCCATTAAGGTTATAACCAGAAACTAATGTCCAAAAAGGTGCTAATCCTGTGTTTTCAGCAGCTACCACAGATCTGAGCCCTAATTTGTAACCCAGTGTTAACGACTCTCATGGGGAAGGCGCTGAATCGCTATTTTGAATTTAAACCCAGCACTGCTTTGCAAAAGAACAAAAAAACCCCCAAAACCCAGAAAACCAAACCATGATTAAAAATAAACCCCGTGTTGCTTACCACAAGAAGCATTCCTTTCCCATACTCTCTTCCAAGTCACAAGTAAATTTCCTCTTCACTATTGACCCTTGGAGAGGATGCTTTTCGCGGTGGTGATTTCGGGGGGGTGTTCCTGAACTGACATGTAAACTTCTGCCAGCTCGTGCTGCCCTGTCCCTTTCAGTCCGGCTTTGCGGCGATCCCTTCCTCCCTCTCCTCCTCCCCCCTGCCTGGGGTAACAAAATGAAGGGATTTCTCACTTTTCTTTCCTAAACTGGCACTTGAAGTTGTCTTTGCTGTCTGGGACTGAGGTACCTGTGGTGTGTCCTGCTCACGCGGTGCGTTCGAAGAGCCCGATCTTATTTTTCTAGTGAATACAGTTGAAGGGAAATCTTGTCTTTCAATCTCGCCTAAGAATCAGTCCCACGGGAATCTGGCTGTTAGAAAAGGTTAAGGAGTTAACTGTATTCTAAGTGTTTCACCAGTGTTTGGGCTGGTGGTGAGGAGGAGCCCGGGCAGTTGTATTTTGGGCCTTAGTGCAGGGTCTTTGCACCCTCTTAAGAATGGCCCTGTGTGCCCGGGCAAACCTGCCCATGGGGGCCCATCGGCGGCCTTTTGTGTTTGTTCCTCCCCTGAGCAAATTGTCAATGCGTTACACTCAATATTTAGCCCTTTTTTATATTAATTATTTTCACTTACAGAAACTGGCATTTCTTTGTTTTTTTTTGTTTGTTTGTTGGTGGTGGTGTTGCCAGTACAGAAATCCCACGTCACCTTAAAAGGTGTATTTTCACAGTTTGCTGTCAATGTTTGTTTAATGTGTAGCATGGTAAAGAAATCACTGTCACCACTGAATTCACTCTTCCCCAGTTGTTGCCATGTGTCTGTCTGTCCCTGACCGTGTGACAGCAGTTTCAGATCAGCTGGGTATCGCCCGCGGGAACTCTCACCCAGCCCGGAGCGGGGCAGGGGGTGCCCGCTCCTGGGCTCTGGTGTTCCCGGCGGGAAACACGGACACCCTGGCGTGGGAAACACGCTGCCTCACAGTGAGTGTCTGTAACAAACCAGGATATGGATGTAACCTTTTAGGACAATTATTAAACGTCGCGATTGGTAAATAAGCAGAATAACTAATGCCTTACGTTCAACGCAGCAGAGAGCGGGAAGGAGAGATGGGCTGAGCGGCTGGAGGTGGCACAGGGTGACCAGGGCAGGGACGGGGAGAGAGCTGGGAGGGTTTTTTTTTGAGAGGTGCTGCCCGAGAGGTGCTGCCGCGGGGAGGAGAGGGCTTTGCAGGGAGGGACGGATGGTGGGGGGAAGGTGAGCTCACCTGCTGCCCAGGGGTGAGAGGGGCAGCGGGAGAGACCCCTGGAGCCCGGCTCAGCCAGGACTGCATGGCACCAACGGCTTTCAGCTTCTGCTCTAACCCTCTGTCCCCTCTGCACACTAGGAAGCATACAGTCCTTTTGCTAAATCGTGTTTTATTGCAGGGTCGTAATGAAATTACTAATTGCTCTGTGTTTCAGTTCTTTAACGGAGTCCCTCCATTTACCTTGACCACATATGCAATGACTCCTTAATTTCTAATTTTGTAGTTTGTTCTTTTAATTCTTTGTATTACAAAATGTAGTCATGTATGGTATGGTTACACACTCTGGGGCGGAATAAAGTCCTGGATTTTTCTTTCTTTCTTGTATCATTAAGTTCTACTCACAAATAAAACTCTTTAAAAAAAAAATCTTCCCTTGCTCCCTGCTTTCAAAACTTGTACCATTTTATGTTGAATTTAATTAGCTCCACTTTCTTTTAATGATTACTGTGGTAACGATTGCTTTAATGTATTCTGAGAGAAGGCCTCAGCTGCCGTGTGTCCCCGGGGAGCAGAGGATCCCCGGTCTGGGCAGCCCCAGCCCAGCCCCCAGGCGGGGTCCCTGTGGGTGGAGGCCGGGGCGAGCATCCAGGCGGGGCTTAGAGCACAGTGTGAGGATTGGTTTGTAACGCAGAAAGAACAGCCCTTGGCCATCAAAAAACCATCGCGCAGCATTAGAAATATAAAACATCTCTCAAAAACTTTAATTTCATGGTAAAAACAGTTCCCTGTGCCCAAGTGTCGGTCCAGCCCGGGGCACCTGCTGTTTGCTCCTCGCTTTTGCTTTTGATGGTTGTGTTTTCAGGCAGCTGATACAGCTTTTACCGGTTCTGCTGAGCGTCTGTGGTGATCTCCTGCCGGTGGTGTAGAAGCTCCTCGGGAGCTGCTCTCTGCCGGCCCACACCAGAATCCCTCTGCTCAGAGGCGGGGGGGGGTGGCTCTGGGCAGGGGTGTGCTGGTGGCAAAGGGAGCGGAGCAGGGCCGAGCTCGGAGCACCCTCCAGGCGGGGGTGAGGTGGGAATGCGCTGCACTCCGGTGCTGGCTCTGCTTGGCTGATGATCTTGGTGCTTTATTTCGCTGTTCTGGTGCTCACCTCTAGTTCCAAAACTGGCCGTCTGAAACAGCTGCTTGTGGGGGGCTGTCAGAAACCTCAAGTCTGTTTTTGCTGCAAACGGTCATTGCGAATTCCTTTCCAGAAGATCCAAATCCTCCTCTCCCTGTAGGATCCACAGAGCCAGGTGCCGAGAGTCTGGTTTTGGGGAGGTCCTGGGGAGCTGGTGCCAGCAGGGCGCTCACCACCTACTCCTCCTTCGGCTGCTGCTTTATGGAGCCGAGCAAGAGGAGGGGGAGGAGGAACAGGGCTCCGCAGGCGGTGAAGCAAAGCTCTGCTCCGGCCAGCCAGTAAACTGCAGGGGAAGGGGATGTCGCTGGTGAGTCTGTGCTTCGTGTGTCTCTAAACCAGCCCTCGCTGCTGCTGCTGCTCCCCACAGCTCCCCCCTGCCAGGGGGAGCACAGCCCACCCCCTCTGGCAGCGCAGCCCTGCTGGCACAAGGGCTCCTCAGGGACACAAACCTCCCTCAGCTCCAGGGCAGCAGCGGAGCGGGGACTCTTTAATCTCATGTAAAAGCTGCAGATGTTTTTAATGCTGAAAAAGGTTTTACTGCCTGTGATGGACAGTCCCTTTTTAGCAGCAGCCAAAGTGCAGGAGACCTTGATGTCACTGGCTCCTGCTTGCCCAGTGCCAGGTGGGGTGACTGTCCCAAATGGCTAACGGGCTCCTGGGCAGCCCCTGGCTCCCCCTGCAGCTGGGGGGTGGCCCTCTCTGGTGCCCCTCTGTCCACACAGCTGCACTCTGGGATGTCACTTTGATGCCGCAAACAGAATTTTGAAGAGTTGGGCACTGCCTGTTGCCTACTTAGCTCTACTTGTAGGAACTTTTAGAGTTCATCCAGGAGGCGTTTGTTGGTGCCTACAAGGGCTGTGACACGCCCCTGGTGATGTCCTCAGGGATATCTACTTCTGCAAGGACAACGTTATAGCTGTGGGGGTCCCTCATACAAAGGCAGGAGGGAGCACGAGGCCACACTCACCTGTAGCAGATAGGACAGGTCCCAGGGCTCTGGCGAGGGCACCCAGGCTCCGCAGGATGCCCATGATGCGTCCCTTCTGGCTGGCAGAGCCTGCGCAGGGAGAGAGCCGTCACTGCCTGGGGAGGCTTTGCCTGGGGCATGGCCCTGCGCTCCTACTCAGAGCCTTGGTCCTTTGGAGGTGCTTCCCACAGGCATCTCCCCCTCCTTCCCTGCCACCTTCACTGCCCAACCTGCCTTTAGTTCCTTTCCACCACAACAAACGTGGCTGCTCCACCAAGAAAACACCAGGGCTTGTCAGGAGTTCTTGTCCATGGACAACTTCTAGTGACCTCCCCCCACCCCAAAAACCCAACAGAAAGCAGCTTTACTTTGCTGTGGTGGCCGAGGTGGCTCATACATCCCGAAGCAGGGATGCAAGTGAAGTAAGAGCAACATAAAAGTGCTTTTAATGCACAAAGCCTGCCCTTTTTTGCACCTCGGCAAGCCCTGCAAGTGCTGGCACCCAGCTAAACCCAAGCTGAAGAACGAACTGTGTCATCCACAGCTGGCAAATGCAGCTACAAGTTACGTAGCAACCAGTGCCACAAACCCAGAAGGTTTGGAGAGTTCCCCAGAAGGGCTTTTCTAAGGCAACAGAAGAAATTATTTTACTGGTGTGTACTGGCTGGTGTTTCTTTCAGAGCCCCCAGGCCCTTCCTGGCTCAGTGATGGTCGTGGCCTTTGCTATTATTTCTTTGCCCAGTGCTCCCCACCTTTTTAATTACAGCCAGCCATGAGGCTGCGTCACGTTTCCCCACAGCTTTGGAACGAGCTGCATTACACAGGACAGACTCGAGCTGTGATGGTGATGTGCAGGCTGAATTGATCCTCCCCGTTTGTCAGCTCGGAAACTCCCCGTTACAGAGCACCCACAGCTTCCACAAACAGGCACCAGCCAGCCTTGAGCTTCCTACGCTCCCGTGTGGGATGTTTCTGCGTTTCCCAGGGTGGGCTTATGGCTTCCTATCCATCCCCAGCAGCCCCACTTGGCTTCCCTTCTCTGATGGATGGTGACAGAGGGGAAGAGGCTGAAGGCTGCAGGACCACCAGCATTTCTGCTGCCCTTGCTGCTGCATCTGGGGGGAAGAGCCCTTCTGTAGTGCCGAGCAGCAGCTGGAGTCGCTGGTTCAGCGCCAGGGCACACCCACGCCACCACGTTCCTGCTGATGCATCACTAACGTTGAGGTCAGTTCTGTGTTTGAGCCAGGTCTAAGCAAAGGTCAGTTCTGTGGCCAAGGACAACCCCGGAAAGGCACTCACCGTAGCCCGACACCACTGCTGACAGACACGGGATGACGATGGCCGCAGCTGGAAAAGTCCAAAGAGAGCCTGTCACTGAACAGCAGAGAGCTCAGGGCTCTGACAAGAGCAACAGTGAAAGAAACACGTGGCCCAAACACGTTTCTGCTGCAGAGAAAGGCGCTGAGCTCTGGGGTGCTGCACTGACGATGAATCACCAGGTTTAATCCAGTTCAGTAACCCAAACATCCCCCAAAGCCAGCCTGCAGGAGGAGCCCAGCGCCGGGAGCGCTCCCAGCAGCTGTTTTGCATCAGCCTCTCGCTCTGCGAGCCCAGGGGACAGGGTGCACAGGGTGGCTCAGCTAAAGGGCACTTTCCCTACGCTCTTCTCAGGTGGAGCAAAGGGACTCTCTCGGATTTCAAGCAGACATAGAGGTGGCTGCATAGACCCCGCTGTCCCCAGGCACAGGGCCGTGCCCTGCTCAGGGATGAAAGAGGCGGCTATGTCCTGCCTTGGGAAATAAGAGAGTCAAGTCCAAGAAGAAGAGGTTCCAAAATTTATGGACACAAAAGCCAAGACTTGTTCAGCAATCGCTGTCCTCTTACTGAAACAGCCCTTTCCTGCCAAGAGGGAAGTGCTTTAAGCATGCAAAGCACAACCTTTTCTGGGAAGCAGAGGACAGTTGGAGAGCAGGAATGACAGATGCGCTGCCTTAACTGCAGGCACCCTGACTGCTGGGGCAGAGGGAGGAAGAGAGAAGGAAGAGCGACCCCTCCAGAGGCAGCTCTGACTGGCTTAACTGGGGAAGACATGGGGCCTTCTGCCCAGGCATGGAGCCTGACGGGGAGGCTCCTAACCTAGAAGCCCAGTTAGACAAAATGCATACCTACTCTCACCCCTTCTCTCCCAGTGGGCTGTCTAAAACAAGTAAATCTGCAAATAAGATGTAGATTTTTGAAACCTGTCAAACACACAGTTGTCCCTGGACAAGCAAGCTACTAAATCGAGGCACGTTGTGGTTTACAGTTTACTCAAAGCAAACTGTATCACGCAAAAGAGAAGTCTTCTACTTTTGTAATTAGGAAGATTTGAAGCTTCTTAACCATAGTTAGCAGCACCAGGAATATCTGAAATCTCTTTTCAGATCGGCCCATCAGCAGTTAAATCCAACTTCTTTCATAATTGTTTCCCTGAATAACACCTTAATCTTTGAACACCACCTGCACAGCCCAGTGCTCAGGGAAACGCTGCTTTACCCTCACTCTCTCTCAGCCTGCACACACGCTCCAGCCTCCAGCTTCAGAGCACACAGGAATCGCCAGCCTGTTACTCCAGGAGTAATGCAGCCACCACAGAAATACTGTGGTGTCTCCCTTCTTTTCCTATTTACTATTCCTATTTCACTATTTAGTGAATATTTTGCTTCTGGGTCTGATAAGAGGGGAGAAGAAGAACACCCTCAAGAGCTCCCAAGCGAGACAGGACAACAGGAGCACTGGAGATGCTTCCAAATATCACCATGGCAACTTGCTGTCATACAAACAGCATCAGAAAAAAAAACCAAAAATCCAGACGCTAATTCTTCCCTAATTTATAAGCAGAAATGTCAACTTTCTGTTACTTAGAGATTGAAATCAGAAGTGCATCTTTTTTAACGGGGTGAATAGAGATGTGAAGAAAAATTATTTGTGCTTAATTTTCAGTGCATCATGAACAGCTCACCGAAGGAGTACAGCAGCAGCCCAGCGCTCAGCACGGTCACATCTGCAGCCCATCCAATTAGCAGGAAAGCTGGAATCAGCACCGTAATTGCCTGCAAAATGAATGAGTCACACGGTTACAGTTAAGCCCTGCTCGTTAGGGCCTGAATCTAGATGTCCTGCCAGTTCTCTTCCACTGATGGGACTACATTTAAACCAGTAGCAGAAAGCCCTTTCTTCCCAAGCAGACATTTAGGATACACCTGGATGGCCAGACACACCAGCGTGATTTCCTTCTCCATCCTCTCTCTCTGTCACACAGTTGCCAGCCACATGTGGGCTGGGGTTGCCTGTAACATGGGCTGGAGTTACCCCACCCCTGCACACATAGAATCATAGAATCATAGAATGGTCAGAGTTGGAAGGGACCTTAAAGATCATCACGTTCCAACCCCCCTGCCATGGGCAGGGACACCTCTCCCTAGAGCAGGTTGCTCAAATTTCCCACAACTGAGGAAAAGATTTTTTGCAGAGTCCTTGCTCTCACACAATCTGCTGGGTTTTGGAGATTTTTTTTTTTTCTCGGTCTGTTGAACTGGACAGAAATGTAGCTTTAACTCTTTATCTCCTGAGCTGGCATAAGAGATCAAAAATCTTGTGTGCAACAGGAGTACAGCTCCTCTGCTTTTTTTTGGCAGTATTGACTGATTTTATCTTTAGTTTTCAGAGTGAGTCCATATTTCTGGAGCCAAAAAGAAAAAAGGCGGGGGCTTGGAGGATGGGAGTGACATTTCAAATTCAAACCCATAGAGAAAAAACATTCTTCACCTCCTCCAAGAGCCTGGACTTCAGTTCCGCTGTGATGTCTCCCTCACACAGAGCTTTTGCAAAGTTAAGATCTGCTGCTTGTTTCATTAAAGAGGGTGCTCACTCCCACCAAATGTCTCAATTTGAAGACTGAGCTATAAATGAGCTACTGGAATCACTAAGAGAAGCACATTTGCCGTAGGAGCCAGATTCACAAACAAACTGCCAGAATAACTTCAGCAAAAGGGGCAGCTCCCACAGCAGCCTCTCCAGCCACAGCAAGCGGCCCCGCGGTCAGCGGGTCTCTGCACAGAGCACACGGGTGGTTGTGAGAAGGGATCAGCCCAGACCAGCTGAGCTGGGTGTGTATTTTGAGGGAACTCCACTTCTCAGTGCAGGGGAACAGAGAGAGTACAAAAATTTGTGGGGCAAACCACAGTTTGCAGTGACAGCAAGCACAGCGGGCAGGCAGAGCACATGGGGAAGCTGATGCAGAGGATAAACAGCACCAACGCGGCAGCCGGAGTTTTCATTCCCAGGGAGATGCTCCCGATGAGACACCACAAACATGCCCTTAACTTCTGGTGCCAGGGAGCAGGGTGGAGATGGCTTCAGCAGCAGAAAGAACTTCGAGAAAAGCTAAGTCAACTCACTGGAATGCAGTGCAGTTTGGTCATCTTTTTTACCCAGCCATCATGGGAATCAGACTGGCCTCAAAATAACGTACAATAATTTGATGGAGGCTTTAACAGCCCAAGCACACCTACTGCCAAGCAGCCAATAAAAGTCTGGAAACACTCAAAACCTGCTTTGTTCAGTTCCAAGCACAAAGGTAAATGACAAGACATATCTACTTGTTCCTGAGCTGTATAAGCTGCTGGGAACTATTCCCTGTCATCCCCGTATGGCAGCAGCAGCATCTCTCTGAAGAAAGAGGGAAGCAAAGCAAAGAAACACACACTTTCACCAGGGAAACTGCTGTCTGAACACTGGTGCGGGTTACATGGAATAATGATGATCAGAAATCCAAGGTTGGAGGAAGAATCTATTTCCCCCTGCCCACCAGTGAAGTATACTCTAGGGAAAGCCTGTCAAATGCAGAGAAGGCGAAAGTGATGATGTCCCCAAAAACTCTTTGCCAGAGAGAGTCAGAGATCAGCTCTGAAGGAGCTTTAGCAGTTTCAGTGTCTGCACTGCAAGAGAAATCAGCGAAACAAAGCATAATCTTCATGCATTTTACCTAGCTCACATGGACAGAAATTCTCTTCTCATTCCCTAGGGCAGTTATAAATGAAGAACTCAAAGTTTCAATAATATCATGGCTGATACGGCAAGAAACGGCTCTAATGTTCCAAAGTTTAGTTGGACTGACAAGTGCCCAACAACCAGAGCCTTGAGAAGTCATTTATCTGGATTAATGAGACAGAAATTTCTTTTGATTTGACAAGTACAGTTATAGCCTCCAACTGCCTTTCGTTGCACTTCAGGTTGAAAATTAACATATCAGAACTGCAGGGGAAAGGAAAAAAAAAATAATCTATTTTTTTACCCTTTTTACAGCTCTGATTTCATTTCCTGGCTTGATTCGGCGAGCATAGCCTCCCTGGATCACAGCCATTGTTATTCCAATAAAGAAAAACATCTTGCCCTGCTGCATGCTAGAAGGGAGGCAAAAACACAGATTATGGAGTCACGCACAGAACATTCCACCCTGGGATTCACAGGTTCAGTGCAGCCCCTTTCCTGAACCAGAGAGGGAAAATGCTTTTTGGTGCCTTCATGAGTGGTGCAAAGTGCTTATACACTGACATTAGTTTCCATGGCAGGCAAACAGCAAGAAGATAAACCTCTGAGGTCTTATGCAGAGAAGGACTGGCTGCTGGGCAATGCTGTGATCATCTCCCACTGCAGCGTTTGCCAGCAGCAGATGAATCCATCTCTGCAATCAGCACCACTGCTGCGCTGTAGTTCAGTTGTTTGTAGGGTGGTGGCACAAGGAGTCAACACATTAATTAATTACCCTGTGCCATAGGCACAAGAATTGCTGGTTCCCAAGGAACAAGCACTGTGCTTTCTCACAACTGTTGCCACTGCTCATGCAGAGTTTGATCAAGGCCACCGAGGCACAACACGGGCACTGGCACGCTGTATTGCACCAGGAACCTTCCAACATCACTCCCTCCACCCTTAAATATTTCTTAAAATCTCCCTTTCACCTCTTTTATCCACTGAACTGTGTGGATATTGTCAACTAAAAGTTCCCACCTCCGTAAGAAGCCTGTTTGTCACACAGCCTGTGCTGTCACCAGAAAGCTGTGTATCTCACTGTGTGGCTACCCCCAAAACACTGTGCAGAAGCAAGCTCAGTGCACTAGAAAAACCTTTCCCTTGAGGCACACACATTAGTTAAGCCACAAACTATAATGAAAGACAGACAGGGAAAGATGAGACAAATCCCTGAGAATTACTCAAAAGGAGGGACACACATAAGGAATCAAGCTGCAAGATCACGTTCCTGGCTGGGAATCTTCCTATGAGCTGGCAGGAAAAGCATTTCAAGCTGAGCCGCTGTCAGTGGATTCTGTTCTCTTTCTTCTCTAGTGTTTGACTAAAGGAAATCAAGCTTCATGATGTAATGACTGCACACCTTATGCAATGCAGAGCTCTGATGAGCAAATACAATCACACATGCATCCCTCCTTCTTTTGCCTTTTATGAACTTCAAGATTTGTCCTGATACAGAACTCTTCTGGGCTAGAAGAGAACAGGTTTTGTTATAATCAATACAACTAGCCCAGCTATATGTACTCCAGGAGCTTTCATTTAATCTTGTGTATTGATTTTTCCGTAGTTATTAGAAGTTTCAAACACTCATGGATTCAAGGGGTATTTCTTCCCATGACAATCAGTGTGTTTGTATTTTCATAAATCCTTCCCACAAAGCCCAAGTGTCACTGACCGCAGAGGCTGCTTTCTGAGAGCTTCTACTAACGTCATCAAGCCTCTCTTGAAAATAAATGAAGAGATCTTAAATCAAGATTTTGGAAAATATCCCAGACAAAATATACAACATTTATCTTCTACCTGCTGAACTGGAACCTCTGGTGAGTGAGAAAACTCAGTGTATACTCCAGGCCAGAAAACAGGAAGAGGTAGAGGAAATAAGCCAGGCCCAAGATTTTGAGATTCCGAAGATCTAAGCAAACAAAAAACAAACAAACAAACACGGGGGAACAACAACAACAAAAAGAGAAATATGGTGGTGTTTTTCAAGCTTGGCTTGAGAATATAACAGCAATGGTAGAGCAACATTTATCAATCTCACAGGGAAAAGTTCTCACCTCAGATGCTCATTTTAAATATCCATACAAAACATGCCACAGAATGACTTTTGCTCACCGCCTCCCTTCTCATGAGGGGACACCATGGGGACACTCTGGGTCACCATGGTCTGTCCGACCCAACCCAGCCCCTCTGCCTCACAGCCCCACCTATAAGGAGATTGACTGATTGATTTTCTTATTTATTTTAATCAATACCTGCATTCCACCTAAAACCTTGATACCTCTCACAGGATGATACTGGCTAAAACACAGCATCTCTTTTTCTAAGCCACCAATGGTCTGTGACAGACCATGTTACTTGTTTTTCTGCCAATGCAGCATTTAACAGGTTTTCTCCGAAGTTTATATTAGTCTATTCTCAAGACAGTGGTAAGGAGGACTGAATGATAAGCTGGCGTACCTGGAAAACACTGATTTACTTTCTGTGGCCTAAACAATTTAATGTAGAGAAACAGCCAGCTCAAATCCTGTATCTCCAAGTCCGATCTCCAATAAAATTCCAGTCTGGAGTTTCCTGGTTTGCAGCTTGGGTAAGCAAACTCACATCTCCCTTACTCATACCTTGATCTGTTTAATTCACTTCACTTACTGCGGCCTACCCCATGCTGCAGCCAGTGCCTGAGTCAGAAAATCTTCAAAACACTAATGTCAAAACCTTCTTTTGGGAAGAAGAGGACCAACATCCAAGGGAGTTTGCAATTCGTAAGTTAGTAAAATGGGTTTTAAGTGACTGAACTCTGCTTCTGAAATGGTTTGCACTTGGTTTCACAAAGCATTTTCACTTGGAAACCGTTGCCACATAAAAAAGACACACAATATTAATATAAAAAGGCAGCTAACACTTACTCTCCTCTGAAGGGGATTCCTTTCCTCGAGTGACTGCAGAGAACTGAAATAAAGCCAAAGGACTGAGCAAGTCAATGGCTGCCTGAAATCCAGACGTCACAGATGAGACCTGCTCAGAGAGAGAGGTTTATTGAAAAACAGATGTAGTATCTACTGCAAGGAATTGACAGCAAACGTCAAATGTGCTTCTACACCTACGCAAATTATATGAGATGAAAGAAGGCAACTGGCACGAGGGTGGGAGTGACACTTTAGACCATCCTGAAATTTCTGATCACAAAACTGGCTTCAGCACTGTATCTAGAAGGTAGAGCACTGATAGCAGCTTTGCTGAAGAGAGAAAATAGATTCTTCCCAGAGTTCTTAAAAAGCAAAAGAGGCTCATTCTCCACAGCCTGGGAGGTGGCTTTATTTAGTTCAATTTTTGCATCGTCCCTCATGTCCAGTGAACATTTACTAAGAAAACAGCAGCACATCTGCCTGCAAGCTCAGGGGAAGCTGGAGATCTGCTTGTGTGCTACAGGTCTGAGAACAGTACGTGTAGCACATCAAACAATGGTCCATTTTGGTACTGGCTGTTCTTTTAGCCAGCCAGTGACACCTCCTGGGGAAAAAAAGGAAAATAAAGTGTTTAGAGAGATTCCCTGGAGAGGTTTTAAGAGAGATTTCTAGCGACGTTCTGCCCAGTCACATCGCGTGGCTTTTTGAAGAGGAAAATTCATTTTGTAGCACTTCTGGTCCTTGTACTCTGTACATCTTAACCTAATTATGCATCTAGTGGTACTCTCCCTGCTCCTTATCAACAAGAGTTTAGGAGACGCTTATTCTTTCATCTGTAGAAAATTTTATTTTTAAATTTATTTATTTTTTATTCTAAGGTATAGAATATTAAAGAAAATACAAATGTCTAAATTCTTAAGGAAATAGTTCCTTTTACAGTAGGAGAATTCAGACTGTCACTTTACATGACAGTCACAGGAAGAGATAAGACGGTCTCAAGAATCCTGAATAATCACACTTAGCATTTCATATCTTCAAAGCACTGCACAGGCTTTATCTGATGAACTTCTTTCTCTTTCCAGACAGGGAGGGAGGGAGGGAGCTACTACTCCCTTGAGGGCAGGGATTAAAGGTCAAATTATCAGTAGAACTTAATCTCAGTGCATGACCTGAGGACTCCTACGGACTGGGTTTAATAAAGCTGTAAACCAATCAACCTGCAACACGGTATTAACATGACCCCCGTCTTGTTTTGATAGTCAGAGCTTCTGAGTGCCCGACAGCTGAGCTCAGGAGCCTGTTAGTCTCACAACTGCAAACAGTCCAATAAACCAGGCTGGTTCCATGTAAAGCCATGAACTGCTGGTCCACACAGAACAAATGGAGATATTTATTTTCCCTTCCACTGCTTCTGTTACAGAGAATAAAGACAGACACTCCCAAGAAGTTTCCTCATGCTTTTAAAAGGTCTGTGAGAGGATTTCCTGAAGCTGGCTTGTAGCAATCCTCAGTCCCTGCGTGATGGGGTTTGTACTGCAGCACAGAGAACCTGGTAACAAGCACCCTTCTTCAAGCATGTTTGCCAGTAATAAAAATCCCTGTAAATTGTACCTGGTTTGAATTATTATCCATGTCAGACAGGGTGCCAAGCAGCTTTGTATTACCAAGGCTGATTTTAGTTTGATCCTGAGGATATACATTATATATGTATATGATTAAAAACTTAAGTGTATTGTGTAATATATATGCATTAGTCTTTTTTAAATATAAGTGTGTGTGTGCACTTAAAATTCTTTTAATTTCTCCTGTCTTTGCCCTAGAAGCTACTTCATCCACAGATCAATAATGAAAACATTGTGCTAAAACTGGCAAAGCGTCTCGCCACCCCCAAGCACCCAAGCATACTCTGCCAATTTCAGTCAATGTCACACGCTTCACGTAGTTTAGATTCTTTGCAGGTTCAAAATCTGGAACATTTAATTTGTACTTAATTTCTATGCTTATGATTAATTACTCCAAAATTGCTGAATTTTCCTTCATCACCCCCAAAAGTCACCTTGAACAGTAGCCATTTTTCACAGTCTCTTTGCCTACTCTTTTTTCAAGCAGAGAGACTAAGTAACACATCTTGAGGGCATAGAGCCAGCCCAAATCAGGAGTGCAGCCCAGCCATACCCTTCAAATCAGACACTGTTTAGTACGTGCAGAGCAAACCCCTTGTTTTCCTGTAAGTCTGCTAGTGATGCTACATGGTCCTATGCATAGTGCTTCCATGATTAGCTGGGCAGCAGGAAAAAAGAAAGTTGTAAGAGCCTCCATCCAGCCGGACAGCCTTGCCCATCACTAGCTTAGCTAAAAATTAACTCAGAAGTTCTTAAAGGGGACAGATTCTACCAGAGACTTTTCTATTCCTCCCTTCTCCCAAGCAGGTCACAGGAGGAGCAGTTTTGGCTGCCTCACATAAGACAAGTGCCTCTGACAGGCCAAAGGTACAGTTCTTTGGTCACTCTTTATCTGATAAACTTGCAGAAAACTTGAAAAAAAAAAGAGGGAAAAGGATAGCAAAAATTCTGTTCGCCTTGGATGAAAACACCTTCTGTCCCCCTCCACCTTCCCCTTTCTACGAGTTAATTCCAACATGAATGAAAATGAAATACTCTCCTGTCAAAAAGAGGACTGATAGAGAAACAAGAATACCATAAGAACACAGCTTGTTTCAAGGAAACAGATGTCTGATGGCACATCCTCCTACCCGTGATCATTATCATTTCCTCTCTTTTTACAGCTTTGTCCTTCCAACGCATCCACTCCTCTGCTCTGGGAGCACCTGCGCCAGCTCAGCCCAGCCAAATTCCAGAAAGGCAGCCAACATACCTGCCTTTCCTCTGTCATCCATGGGCCAAGAAAACTGCTCTGCTCCCACTCAGAAAAGGGGAAGAATTATCCAACAAAAAGAGCAAAGCAGCCTAGTAAGTGAAATTATGAGTATCCTAGAACGCATAAATCACACGGGGCCGCTGCCCAGATGCAGGCTAAATGGAGACAGTACAAAAGCACTAGCACTGATACTGACCACAAGAATCTCCAATGCCAGAAAAACCATTATCTCATCAGCAATCAAATACCCTGTGCGTTTTGCCTGACTGGGACCTGACCCTGAGAGGCACTTATTAATCCATCTCACAAAACACCCATCACTGCACAGAGATCCAAAATGCAGAGACAGAGCACTCATTTTTCTTATCAGAATTCAGTCGCACTGGCTCACACAGACTAGCTCACCAGAAGAACTCTCAAGAGGATAATAAAAGGGGGAGGAAGGTATGCAGTCATCACAGAGTCCTAAAAGGCACTGAAGCCATTTATCCCTCTATAGCAAAGGTGGAATTGTTTACAGAATACAGATTCTCTCTACAGGACTTCCCTACGTCAACATGTGGCCATCACCCCAGAGTGTGCAGCTCTAACCAAGAACAGGATCTTATCATCTGGAATGTTTAGAAACAGCCAAATAGGAAAGGGGAACAGATGACACATGGAAGAACTGTTAAAAAAAATAAATTAAAAAAGATATTTCTGTAGTGATTGGGAAGATAACATGAGCAACCAATTTCACAAGACAGAATCTACTGGGAAACGCTCAGGGGAAGTCCAAAGTTTTGTCCCAGCAGCAGCATTGCAGACAAAAGTTTCCTGGAACAATTCTCAGCATCAAATGGTTTGGGCTTTCCAGAATCGAAGCACGCTTCAATGGCTGAGTGCTGCTCCGAAACAAGGGAGGACAGGAAAGATCCAACACAGCTGAAAACCTCAAAGGGAGTGCTTCACCCAGATGCCTAGGGCTGAATTCAGTCTCTCCCACAAGACCAAAGAGATTGCTCCAGGAGACTTTTCATCAGGTAGGTGTACCTTGGACTACGTCTGGTCACATAATATTAAATCATAATGTTAATAATAGTTTGTCCCCACAAATGCAAACAGTCACTGGATTTCAGCACATGTAGATATTTTGTATCTGTGGAAGACGGCACAGCTCAGAGTCAAGAGTCATTTGCTACTGGAGTGTCCAAAATAATCAAGCAAAGATAAGGTAACAGTTAAGAAAATTTCTAACATGTATTGGCTAAATGAAAGAAATGTCAGTCTCTGATGCATTTACATTCATGATTAGCTGAAATTTATCCCCAGGGAGTCACCGTGATCATAGTTTAAAATTAATCCTCTTCTTCCTGGGCTACCATTAGTTTTTGAGAAATTTAAACTCAACACACCAACACCAGCAATTAAGCAGACAAGTAGCTAGACAGAATTTCTCATATTACACTGGGCCAGGAGACAGGAGCATCACGCAACAAATTTGACACCAGCCTGAATAATAAAATTAAGTCCTAGTCCCAGGAATGAGCTAAATTCCTGAGATCCTGGCTCAGCCCCTCCTACATTATTTCCAGTATTTCAACAGTTCTCAAATTCTTTTTTTTTTTTGGAAGAAATACAGATCTTCAGATTGATCATCCATTTACCCTTTTTCCTTTGGGAAGTGTCTCCGGAAGTAGGAAGAAGATGAAGATTAAATCAGCCACAGCAAACGTGAGTGCTAGCAATGCTGAACGCAGATAGAAGACTTCTCCTTTCTCTGTCTCCATGGCCAGGTAAGCTCCGATCATGGGACCAAGGGTAAAACCAAGGGAGAAAGCAACACCAATCATTGCCTGCAGTAACACAACAAAACCAGACATGAAGTTTGTTCAGGTGGCTCAGTTCTAAACCAATTTGACTTTCCCAGCATTTAACTTAAAGAAATGCAACCAGGTACAGAATGTAACCACCCTGAGGATGTGGGGACTGCACTGCAATGCATGTTAAGTGAAAACAAACCTGTTATTTCCAAATAACAAATTTTATTTTCTGTGTAGTCAGGAAAGTAGCAGGAAAAGCTATTTTGTTATGAGTGAAAGCAAGCTGGGATGGGGAATAATGACTCTCACCTCAGGGGCTGCTCAGCCAGCAGAGCCTTCAGCCACAGGACAAACTTTTATAATGCAAAACTGGAGAAGGAAGGACAGCACCGTGGGAGGAATTCATAATGATGTCTATTGTTTCTAAAATGCTTTGGCAATTTCTGTATTTAGTAATTTGTCTCATAGATAAAATAGGCTGAGAGACTTCCCAGAACAAACTGAATTTAGTGCAGGTACTAAAAAGAATTTATTAGCCCGCTGTGAAACCAGTATATAAGAAAAAAGGCAGACTCTGTAGACGCTGGATGAGAGCTTAAAAGAGCACTGATCTGAGTCATCAGCCTCAGTGAGATTGCTTAAGAATACAACAGTGCATAAAGTGGCTCATTTTATTTAAGAGACACTCAAAGATCTAAACTCACATATGCAGGACATGATCCTCCTGCTTTCCAGAGTCTCTACCTATGTATGGCAGATATATACCTATTCCTATAGTACTAAACAAAACCAAGGCACACTTAGGTGTCACCTCACACAGTGTTTCAGCCTGGCCAGCTAGCACCCTCCCAGGCAATGCCCCATCACAGCTTGGAGAATAGTATCAGTCATGATACTGTTCTCTTCCCAGACAGCAGCTGAACATGCCTACTCTGCTCTGAAGAGAGCGTAGCCATATGGATGCGAACCATGCTGTACTAAGTGACTTGCTCTCAAGCCCTAAAAATAGGCCCTGACCCATTTTATTTACTATTGCTGTACAGCTATCCCTCTCCATAAATAAATATATATATATTTTGGCTCACCAGGACTACAATAAATTGCTTGGAAAAATCATTAGCTATTACTGTGAAATCTAAAGCTTTCCCCTCCCAAGAACCAGCTGTCCCACATAATGGTTTATAACAATCTGTTAATAGAATTTTGGGCCCTTAAGGTTTTTAGAAGATAAAAGATTTAACTGGTAATTCACATGCAAAGTTCAGCCTGCAGGGTGTTTCCATCTGGTTCGCTGCCTTCTGGAAGAGGACAGGGCAGCTGTTCATACTACTTGCTGCTCAGTCAGCCAAACGCCACATCCTTTACCCGCTGAGCTCAGACCCTGAAGCCAGTGAAGCATCCAAGAAGTCAGGAGGCACATTGTGCTGTGCAGTGATGCTGAACTTCCAGTTTGGGAAGGTGAAAAAAATGGGGTGTCCTATAGCTGGGTTCCAGCCACCAAAATTAGGCCATAAGACCATTTGATTTCTAAGGTGTTATAATAAGGGTTACAGTTAAAAACACTTACACAAGCAGCAGCAGTTAAGAACACTTACACAAGTATTTTTTCTACCTCTAAGCCATCTGCATTTCAATTGTAGGTAAGTCCATTGACAAGTGAAGTCTGAAAGCTCACCAGCAAAACTATCTGGCATCTTTTCAGAAGTGAGGTAGTATATAAAGTTGTGTTTTCACTTGATCAATGAATCCACACCTGAAGAAGACATTCTGAGCACCTGAAATCAATTAAAAATTACCCAGCAAACCCAAACACACACCCCACATGTGTAACTCACCATGCCCTTGCTCCGTGCTTTTGGAGAGTTCAAGTCAGCGATTATAGCTGTGGAGAGGCTGACATTCCCTTTGCTTATTCCACCTACAATCCTGGAGAGGAGAAAAACGCCAAAAGTCCTAGAGGCAGCCCACAGTGCATATGATGTTATCAAACCCATCTGCAGAAGCAAGAAAGGGTTCTTTATAAAGCAGAGCAAATTTGATCTATTTCCCACACATTTCCCAGCTAAACATTTGAATTTTTTTGGTTTTGGTTTCTTTTGTGTGTGGTTGGGGTTTTTTGTTTCGTTGGTTTGGGTTTTTTTTAAATAGGCAAAAAACCCATGTAACAAATGTCTGAATGTACTGATACTGCACTACGTCCTGGACAAATGATATAAAAAAGTAGAAACAAGTTCATAAAAGCTGCACATAAATGTGAGGTTACTAACAAAATTAGAAGAGCAAGAGAAGTTCAAAGGGAGCTAAATCAGTCCTAAGCAAAAAACCACTTTTGTACATCCCGCTCCACTTGTTTTCAACTTCAAGAGAATTCCGAGTTCAAAACAAGAAGAATTCACAGTTCCAGCCCCTAAATTTCATAATCAATCACAAGCACATGTGTTTAATTCAGTCTCCACAAGCCTACAGGGTAGAGTGATTTGTATATCATTTGCTGCCAAGTTTCACCATGTATGTATACACTTGCTTTGCACTGCTGCTGGAATCAGAAGCCAATACTCTGACCAGTAACAGAAAAAACTTTTTAGAGAATGTTCATGTTCCTAAGAAACACATCTTACACTGCTGTACAGCACTTCCTAATCAACAATCCCTAGGCTCCATGAAGCAGGTCATGAAGTGATCAGCCCTCATTAGTCACTTGGGGAACTAAAATATACAGAGATTAAGGCTAATGTTGGTAAGCAGAGCATCTGAAGCCATACATAGGGACTCCTATGTATTCCTGTACATGGGAAAAGGGATTTTGGAAAATCCCAGCAAAAGATAGGCATTTCAGTGCCTCCTATACACAGTTCTGGATCTAGGAGCCTCAGCGTAATTACTTGCATTTGGAAGTGTGGTCAAGTGACTTGGCCAGAAGCTGTGAACAATCATCAGACATTCAATTTCCCAATCCTTTGTGCTTAACCACAAGACCGTTGTGCCTTCAACTGTGTATTCAGACAGCATGACTAACATCAGCACGAGACACATACCACCGTCATCAAGATGACAGGCCTTCTACCCATGCAGTCTGAAACAGCACCAGTGAGGGGAGAAGAGAAAAACTGTAGGATGGAAAAGATCGAGCCAATCAGACCTAAAAAAAAAAAAATAATAAAAAAATTATTAGATCTGCTGCCAAATCTAAATACAAAGACAACCAATCTATTCCAGACATATCAGTCTATCATCTCCTTTAAAAATCTGCAATTAGATGTAAAACAACAGCTATAAAGAACAGTTCTGTCTCTGAAACTGTCACCCTCAAAACACTGATCCTGTGTTGTTATTTAACTGAGGTGGTGAATTCAGACAGACCAAAATATCAGGCATAAACTGGACGATTCACTGGTTACTTCACTGGTGGGAAGGGGGTTTAAAATCGTTGGCTATACTGCAATGCTGATTCTTCAATGCTTCCCCGACTGACTACAGAAACCTAAAGCAAAGATAAAGGAGCTTTAATAGTCACAGTTCTTTTAAGATTTTTTTTGATGGTTTGAACCTGATTCTGTCACACTTAATTAGCTTTTTCTTTCCTTCTTATCATAGAAAGAAGGACCTAAGCACTGCTGTTAGTGAAGCACCCTAAGAGGTAGGAGTGACTCCAAAAGACTCCAAGAGCCTTTTGAAATCTGCCTCCAGCTTCTGTGATCTTTAATTCCTCTTTTCTCTTGCCATTTCTAGTTTCACACACTTAGTAATTTGCACTACACTCTCAACAAACCGGCAAAAATAATGCTTTGCTGTCACAGTTTTTCTCTAAAGGAAAAAATGGGTTATACATCTCAGATCATTCAGCTACTAAAGCTTTAAAAGGCAGAGGAGAGACGGAGCAGGGGTTTGCTCCCAACAATTCTGAAGGAAGCAGAATATTGATACACCTCAGGGACAACAGCTGCTTAGGATAGCTCAAAAACCCAAAAATACTGTTTAAAAATTCACAGAATAGTTTGGGTTGGAAGGGACCCTTAAAGATCACCTAGTAAGGATTCCTGCAATGACCAGGGACATCTTCAACCAGATCAGATTGGTCACAGCCCGAACCAAACTGACCTTGAATGTTTTCAGGGATGGGGCATCTACCACCTCTCTAGACAACCACCAGTATTTCACCACCTTCACTGTAAAAAATATCTTCTTTATCTCCAGTCTGAATATACCCTCCTTAATTTTAAACCCATTGCCCCTTGTGCTTTTGCTTCAGGTCCTACTAGAAGTCCCCGTCTTTCCTATAGGCCTCTTTGTAGTGCTGAAAGGCCACAGTAAGGTTTCCCCAGAGCCTTCTCTTCTCCAGGCTGAATAACCCCAACTCTCTCCAGCTGTTCCTCATAGCAGAGAAGTTTCAGCTCTCTGACCACTTTTGTGGTCCCTCTCTGGGCCCACTCCAACAGGTCTATGTCTTTCTTATGCTCAGGGCTCCAGAGCTGGTGCAGTACTCCAGGTAGGGTCTCACCAGAGCAGAACAGAGGGGCAGAACCTCCTCCCTAGACCTGCTGGCCACAATCTTATGGACTGGTACAGTGTCAGTTTATGTTAAAGAGACAAGCCTTCCTCCTTGTATCTCTAGCACTGTAAAAACACCCAGACATGCCAACCACTTCTGAGCCAGGGAGCAGCAAAAGTGGGGCTGTTCCACACAGGGGAACAGGCCAGAAGCTGAGGGTGACCACAACACTGGCAGTGCCCTCATTAACCAGGGCACAGTCCCACACAGTCCCACAACGGGATGGGTTGTGCAGAGCAGGGTGTCACTAGCAGGGTCCATTGACAGTCCCAGGCAAGGCAAGGATTATACATCAGGTCCATCCAGGGAGTCCAGTCAGGACCAACAACAGACAAGGTCAGAGAAAGGAGTGGAAACAAGACTACAATGTAGGTCTGTTCCGGAGATAAGACACTTGCAATGTACGTCCAAGGTCCATCCAAGAGACAGGGACAGAGACAGCCTAGAGACAAGACTATACCTCCAATGTAGCTCAGGCAAGACCCAGGCATGGGTCCTGAACCACTGGGTAGAAAGATTGTGGGTGAAGACTTGGTCACCACAACCTTCCCCCTCCCTTGATAAAGAGAAGGGAGATTTCTGCCCTGAAGAGGTTGCAGTTTAAGCAAAGATGAAAGACAGCAGAATATATCCTGCACTGGGAGAAGCAACAAGATGATCTTGCAAGTATCTTTCCAATCCTATGCTCCCTGTTGCAAATGAAGGCAATGAAGGAACACAGACTGCGGGAAGACTGCAGTGGCCTCTGCTTAACATCACAACTATCATGAACCTTTCCACTGTAACCATTTAAGGTGCAATCAGACAAGACAGACTGAGACAAGAATACAACTAAGATGGCTTCTCCTGCTTCTGTGGCCTTGGTCAACTTTCCAAGTGAGGTAATTCAACTCAGACTGGCAGAACATTAATCCAGTAAAAAAATAAAAGGGAAAAAAACTCCCTTTTATGCTGGTGTAGCAAATCAAACGACACATTAAGAAAAGCTGTCATCAAAGACAGCAGAAGAGATAGAGTCAAACATGACAGATATTACGTTAATTCAGCCACCTTGTCTGCATCCTCAGTCTGTGGCTGCCAGGTAATCAGTGAACATTCCCATCACTACTCAATACTGCTTCTAGATACTTTTTGCTCAATATTTTTCTCCCAGAGAGAAAACAGCAAGGCATGCCAGCTTCCTTTCCGAGGCAAATAGGGTCTATTTTATTTGCATGTTCCCAGTTAGATGCTGTATTTTTTTCAAAGGGCAAAAGAGTCAGTTGGACTCCTCTGGAAGGAAGGGAGATTCATCTTTCCCCTTCAAAGCAAGCGAGCCAAGTCAAGGGATCCAACACAGTACAGGATGTAGCAGGTAAAAAAAAGGCAACAAGCTGGACTACTCTGAGCTCCCCTTGTTTAAAGAGTCTGAAATAGAGAGAAAGAACAAGGAGACAGCAGGCAGTCAGGCCTTAGAGGAGACAGAAAGCAGTTTCTGAGGGATTAAAGAATCCTGTTTCCTACCATTCCTAGTAAGTAATCCGACTGAAAATGAGGATAGAAACAACAACATGCCTGTAAGGATACTGTGGGAAAGAGGAAAATTGTTTACAAAGTTTCTAATGTATGTTAAACCCCCCAATATTCTAATAAAGTTTTGCTTTTTTTTCTTTCTTTAATTTTTAGTTAAAAAGCCTTTTGTTTATCTTGAGAGGAGCCTCAGGTCACTAAAAGGAGAGAGTCTAGACATGTCCAATTAAAATCAACCCAGACACCTTCACATCTTCATGCTCTGAAATCCCAGTTTCCTTGCAACTCTCTAGGTTGCAAGGAGCCAAAAGAGCCTCTGCTCTGTACCATGACATGTATGCTACTGGATTTCCTGCACTACTGCCACTGGAGCTCACCCACAGCAGTGTCCTTGTGACAGTAAATACTTCTGGACCCTGCAAGTCAGCCACTCTCCTGCTTTTAATAGGACTAATGAGATTTAGAAGCAGTGCTGCACTATAACTGCCCAGCGGGGAGGTGAGACTTGAACTCACAAGCGTCTAATTCCAGCGTTTCCTACTGATTGATCTCCAATCACGTGCAGATCAGTTGTGAAGGGAGAGTGATTTCTGTGACTGTGCAGGGTCTAGCACAGCAGGCCCCTGACCCTCAGCTGGCAGCCCGACAATAAGAACAGCAGGTCTGTATTTCCGTAACAATCTGTAGGACAAATTGGGCAAGATCATAGGATAATTCAGGTTAAAAGGAGCCTCTGGAAGTCACCTACTCCAACTGCCTGCTCATAGGGTCAGCTACGAGGTCAGACCAGATTGTTCAGGGTTTCACCCAGTCAGGGTTTGACAGCCTCTGAGGATGGAGACTACAAAACCTTTCTGGGTAACCTCTTCCACTGGCCATCCTCACTGTGGAAAAGTTACTCGTTATTTCCAGTTTGACCCTCCCTTGCCTCCACTTGTGCCTGCTGCACTTCTCCCGTCATGCCCCACAGTGAAATGCCTCATTGTCTCAGAATCCCAGAATGGTTTTGGTTGGAAGGGACATTAAAGATCACCTAGTTCCAAGCCCTCTGCCATGGGCAGGTCTTCTCGATAACCTCCCATAGGTATGGGAAGGGTGCTAATAGCTCCAGGCTGAGCAAGCCAAGGCTCCTCAGAACCTGTCTTCCTGGCCCTCTGCTGAACTTGTTACAGTTTATGAATGTTTTCTTGTACTGGGAGGCCAAAACTGGATGCAATGCTCCAAATGTGGTCTATTAAGTGCTGAGTAGAAGGCAGCAATTGTTTCCCCTTATCTACTGGCTCTGCCTCTGTTCATACAGCCCAGGTGCTGTTGGTGCCTTTGCTGCCAGGGCTGGCTCACACTCAGCTCGCTGCCCACCAGGATCTCCAGGGGGTTTGCAGCAGAGCTGCTCCCTGCCAGCCAGTGACCAGACTGTTTAACCACAAGGGACTACTCCTCCCCAGTGGCAAGACTTTGCTTTTGTCAATACTGAATTTCAGAACGTTGCTGTTGGCCCATTCCTCCTGCCTGAATAGTTGTTTCCAAATGACAGAGATGGGGATGCCCAACTCTTCATTGCCACCGGTGTGGTTAAATCACACCCTCCATCTAAAGCCTACTGTAAGAGATGTTTTTGGTGTTAGATATCTAAGTCTAAATCTAGTAACAAGCAAGTATGCCTCCTTATATTTTTTGTAATTCATCTCACCATTCCTCATATCAACACTGCAAATAAGTTGAAAACAACACGCTACTTTTTGGAGGGGAGGGGAGAGGCTGTTAGCTCGTTTAATTTCCATACCTCCAAACAAGACACTGTTGTATTTCCGCTCTGGAGGCATCCCAACCATCGCTGCAAACCAGTCCACACCACGTTGCAATGACAAATAGAATCCATCCTGTAAAACAGATAGCTGGGAAATAGCAGCAGGAAGACAGTTTTTCTGTTTTATTTTCAAAGGCTTTTCATCAGAGTTTAGTGAACTAGAGGTAACATTAGATGACTCCTTCCCCCCTCGTTGGGAAAATGTCCTGGTTGATCTGTTGTCATAGGCTAAAAATAGCCTGAATTGTGAATGCTAATAGGCAACAGATAATTGCGTGTGTGCATTTGGGTGGGGGAATGTCTGAATTTGAATTTTTTTAAACCATCAGGCCTGCTAAGTGCTAAAACTTGAACTAAACAGAAGTGGCGTGTCCTGAATCCTTCAATTAATAAAGCAACATGAGACACACTAGAATTCTTCTGCACATGCACTATTTAGACTGGGAAAATCTGGGGTTTGTAGGTCCAGAAAGACGAGGTGGTATGAAAATAATGGTTCCTGAGAAGACGAGGAGGACCTGAAAAGAAGAATGGGGCCCAGAAAAAAGGTGAAGATCCTGGCTATAGGAAATAAACTGGAAGTGCAGGAAGATCCTGGAGATCAGAACCCACAATTAAGGTTAGAGATAGGGTTGTAAGAAAGACAAAGGCTACAGCTGTAGCTGGAACGGAGGTAGAAAAGGACTGCAAGACAGAGGTGTGGGTTGTAAAATATATTTCCCCGACAACATCTTCATCTTGTCCAGTAACACCTGAGAACGGTACCTGCAAGCAGCTGTCCAGCAGGGAACCAACACAACTTTCTGCCGTGTGTTCCCAGACCAGCAGCCAGCTCCCTGCTAAGAACAGAAGTTGAGACCTAGTGAACGTGACGCTGGGGGCGGGAGCAAAAGAGCGTGTGAAACACACAAGTAGGGTTAAAGCTCCCATCTCTTTGGTTCTTAGATAAACCCCAGTACGCAGATCCGTTACGGACTGTCGACTGTTGTTTATTCTGTTTCACCACTGACATCAATGTAAGTCACAAATGCACTGGTAATAACAAGGACTAGCTCCCCTTCCCTTCCCAAGAAATACTTGATTTTTTGCCAAACAAATCCCTTATTTTAATGAAAAAGCAAGAGGGAAGAGGCTCATGCAGGTTCACAAACACATTCAGTCCATGAACCATTTAAATGGGCTGGATATTATTATTCTGCCTACAGCTATTTGGTTTGCCCCAAGGTAAGGGATTTTTCTTCCATCCTTCCCTAAAGGTCTCATACTTAACATTTTCAGCAGGCTGACTCTCTCTGCTTACCTGAGTCTGGCCGTAATAATCAAGGATAGAAGGAAAGAGTGGTAAGATGAGAGTGAAGCCCAGCAAGTCGATGAAGAGTGCCAGGAAGACAATTGTGGTAACACGACTGCTGTTTTGTTCTTGCTTGTCATTGATGGAGCTGCTGCTGGTTTCTCTCTCTTGCAGGGCCATGCTCCCAGATGTTCTGCTTCTAAAAAGTCAACAGGAAACATTTTGTAGGGCTTTAATAAGAGTATCTTGTTGATTTGTTCTCCCTCTCTTCACAAAAATAAATATAAGTTATGGCTATATTAAGCTATCTGGTTTTCAAGGGAATAGGAACCTCAACTCTCTAGTCTCAGTTCAGCACCAAGTTTGCTCACATCAAGAACAGGCTGCAAAGGTGATAACCAACTCTATCATAGGAGAAAATAAAACAGAATAAAGAGCACTGAAAGTTTGTCAACATGTGAGCAGTGCTAATAAAACTTTCCAAAATGTTTTCAATTCAGCATTACAATAAAATATATAAGAAAGCGCACTCTTGTTTTGAATATCCACATTTAAGTAACTAACAGATTATTTATGCCTTTTATTAAAAAAAAAAAAAAAGCGCAGTCTTCCTAGCTATTGCAGGAATGCTGTCTTCAACATAAATGCTGGAAAGCAACAGCAACTCAAAAAACACAATAAAATTTTGAAATTTGAGTCTTTTTTTTTCTTTCTCTGGATGACAGCCCCTGATAGGCAATGTGAGCCTATCTAAGTGACTACGGCAGCATTTTAGTTTGACAGAAATATCAGAACAATCAATCTTCTTAGATAATACTCCAAAACTCTTAGAGAAAGAGGCAAGCCATACCACATTCGGTATCTGGCAAATAAAATTAGTCCTTATCCTGAAAAAAAACTCAGTTTCAACAGGTATCAGTATCAGGGAGTAATACACAAACCATAAAACCGCAAACTTCAGACTTGTAAAACATTACAGTGTATCTCAGTCAGTAGCCAAACAAATTTGCAGTCCCTTCTACTGCAAAAATCCCTGAATGTTTGTTGCTCTAAAATAGTAAAAACAGAGACAGAATTTCATCCAACGAAGTCAATCAATACCAAAATAGCCACTGATTTTGGTGAGTCAGGATTGAAAACACTGAGCAATTCTTAATGTAAATTCTATTCCATACAAGGCATACCGTATTACATACATGGGGCAGTTGTGTTATAGTAATTGAAGATGGCAGCACTTTGATATGCTCAGCAACATATATTATTGTGACATTTCTTTACCTGTGGATTCAGTTTACTAGCACTGAAAGCTCAAACACTATGCAGTAATGATGGAAAGGGGACACCTGCAATCCATTTATTAAACTCTTGGCATAACGTTCTTAAATCTGCTAGCAAACAGAACAGTTTGGTTATGTTCAGGATCCTTTTATTTAAAATGGTATGTCATCACCCCTACAAATATTTAGCATTACTTGTTTATCCAAATGATATAAAAGCATCTGGAGCCAAAGCAACCATTCCTTTAGGCAAATCCTCCCTGACCCCGGGTCTATCCAGCCAACAAGTTGAGGGATGGGTTGATTGTTGCAGATTCTACCTTGTTTTTCCTCCCAATTTGTTTATTCATCCACTGAATTGTATGACCAAGCTGAACTTTATTCCAGGGTTATTTACAAAGGGTAACATCCTTTACACCTTACCCCCAGGGCCATTTCAGCTAGCGTGCAGCTTGAACCCACTGATGCTAGCACTGACCTTTTATTCAGCTCCACTTTCGGCTTACGCAAGATCCCAAGGCACTGCATGTTTCTGCCTTTGTGCTCCATCAGTTTTGTTGCTCAAACCTCTCCCTGTTTTTTGCTAGGCAGGAAACCACCAAACATTTTACGAGCCCTGGCATCCCGTCAGCACAAACAAAACACTTTACCCTGACATTTGATTTCTGCAAAAGAAATATCTGGGAGAGGGAGGGGAGGTTTTCCAGTTTAGGGAAGTTGTTCCTCCGGACACTGGCGTCCTCGCCATCCCCTCAGGACTCCCACGGTCTGTCCTATCGCTTCTGCCTCCCAGCCCTGGCGGGGCCGGGGTGTGAGGCTGTGTCCCTGGGGAAGGGATCGGCCGGGCCTGCCCTAACGCACCGGCAGAGATTTGTCATCCGCCAGCAGGAAGAATTCCATCCTTCTGCCGTTTTCCTGCCGCCACTCCTTCCTCCCTCTGAAGTGTCCTAGGCCCGGCGTTACCTTGCTGAGCCTCGGGGAGGCTCCTCTGACTCCTTAACAAAGTCCTGACTCAGGTTAAGTGCGGGAGCGTCAGGAGGGGCTAAGATAATAAAAAAGGCAAACAAACCCTAAAAGCAGCAGCAGTTTCCCAGAGCAGCCAAAGCTCAGCGGAACGAGGGGCCGCCGAGGGGAGATGTGTGGGCGAGGAGGACCCGCTGCCCCCAAGCCAGCACCCTCCGCCGCCGCGGCAACCCCCGGTGACCCGCAGCCCCGCTGAGGCACCCCCTGCCCGGCCCAGACCCGCTCCTCCGGCCGCCCTCCCACGCCACCCCGCTCCCGGCCACCTACCGCTCCGCAGCGGGGCCGGGCCCCGGGCGGGTCCCCTGCGCCTTGCCAAGAGCCCTCCCTTGGGGATGCTCCGGATGGACGGGCGGGCGGGCGCCGGCTCCTCCCCGGCCCTCCGTAGCGCCCCGGCGGCCTGCCTCTTCCGGCCGGCGATGGAGCCGCTCCCCGGGCGCCGCCGGACCGGGAGGCCGCCTCACCGCCCGTCTGGGAGGGAGATGGCGGCGACCTCCCCTCAGCGCGGCGGGCGCGAGCGACCTGGCGGGGCCCGCCGCCGAGAGCGGCCTGGAGCGCCGGCTGAGGGAAGGGCCTTGTCAGAGGAGCCTCGGGCCTCCGAAATTGAGTGAGTATCTCGTACCTCAGGCTCCAGCCGTGCCTCCTTGCCTTAGAATTTTTATTTTTTAGTTCTGTGAAGAATGTTCTTTGGTGAGCTGCCACACAGCCGCCCGCCTTGCAAAAGATCGTGACTCTGCTCGTGAAACAAAGCACTCCCTTGAAACATAAGGTGTGGTTTTTTTAACACAGAGAACATGAATAGACATGATACGGAGAGCAGCGTCCAAGAGTCATTCGCTTGTCCAGCCACATCTGCTGCCAAGCTGACTAATTAAAATGTTAGTATATGGCTCCAAGTGCCTTCATAGTCTTAAATACATAAGGATCTGGCCAACCTGGTGTTTAAAGCCAATTAATACAAGCGTTGAAAGGACTCCTCGTTCCCTTCAAGGCAACGCAGTCTCAGCAGTGGTTTGGATTTATAGTTATTAACACCTGGATGGGTACTTTTTGCTCAACACTGACATCCTTGTCAAGGGTTCCCCATCAGATTACATGTGGAGCGGTTTATCCAAGTGTAACATCGGGATTAACGTTAAACAGGGAGCAGCTACTCTCTTGTTTACCTGAGCATTTTATGTACCCAGTTTGGTGTGACAAAAGGAAATGTGGTAGATCATGGTACAAGCTCTGAAAACCCAAGGGTTACGCAAGGTCCAGAGAAAGCATGAATAATCATTTAATGTCTGGAAAATATAGGTAGGTGTATTCTTTTGGCTTTGAATCATGGCATGTAACTGACCAGCCACCATCTGAACTTGCATGCATTTAAAAACAAAACAAAAACAACAAAAAAATCCAACTCTTCCTGTTGTTAATCTTACCGGCCTAAAGCTTTTGCAGATCACTGAGCCCAGTTGTGTTGCTGCAGTCAACCACGTCACACAATCCTGCATGAGAGCACACTGCACTGCTTCTGGAGCAAGACAGGTCATTTCCCACCACTGTCCCACTGGACAACCAGTCCAAAGCCTTGCCAGTCTTTACAGATAATAACTTAAATTTGGTTTTTAGACTACATTAATAAACGTGAGGGGTTTTTTTCTTATGTCAGTCTTGTTGTTTTTAATCAAGTAACACCTCTTCCACTCTGGCTTTTTAAAACTTCCCTGCTCTATCACTAAACAGCAGCAGTATTAACCCAAACATTGACATTTTAAAGGTTTTAATGCCATACAATATCTCCATCTTAGTATTCAATGCAGTATTCAGACTGCATGGAAAATTTAGTTATCCACCCTAGACCTAATTTATTGGAAAAAAACAAACCAAGCCAAAAAACCAACACATCACCCCTTACAAATAATTAGACATTTTAACTATGCAGGATGGCATAGCCAGTATGTTTAGGACTTAAAAATGTTGTTAACCTTTTGTCTTAGAACAACTGACAAGATAGGGAAGATCAGAAGTAGACATGGGATGATCACATCAGTGCACACCCTTCTTAATGCTGCAGTCTCAGGGGACTGCTAAATGCCTTTGCACTCTCAAAAACAAAGGAGGTACCTGTTTAGCTGAGGTGACAAACTCGCATCAGAGACCAAAAGGAGCACATATTGCTGGAAGGTCCTGGCCTCCAGAATAAATAGCACCTCACAGTCTCAGATTATGAATAATACATTATAAAGCTGCCAAATGTTTTTTGTCATAGCTTTTGTTTATCTTTTCCGAACACCCAGAAGGCATGTGCTTTGGTTTTTTTGTATATATATATGTATAAAATATTCAGGAAAGCAGCCAAAGAGCCCCCCCAGTTCCTATGGCTGAACAGGCTGCACTGCTGGAGGCACCAGCCCCTGCCCAACAGAGCCACAGGAGCTCTGTTTCTGCTTCACAGCAAACTCTACCTGCTGAGCTGAGCAGCAGTGCCATTACCTCCACACAGAAGCTGAAGGCAAAAAGTGATGGCTTAACACAGAATATGGTAACACCACAGCAGGTGATAACCTCTGCAAGGCACAACTAAGAACATCAAACTGCATACTAGCTTTCAGCTGGCAAACAAAAGACCAAACTGATGAGTAAGCTTTTCATGCTGTCATAAATAAGGTAATTGATGCAATTTCTAGCTGAACAGCTTTATTCTCAGCCTATTCTTTACAATAATCATATTCAGGGTAGCTAATCTCTAGGACAGCTGATGTTGACAGCTAAATTACCTTGAGCAGCCAGCTGAGCTAAAGACAAAATGGTAATTTTCCTTTCTTGTGCCTCATGACTTGATTGTAGTTACAGAATAGTTTCTTCTTCTGGCTAATTAATAACAGATTTATAATTGATAACAGATGTGTCAGAAGGGCCACTATGACAAGTCCACAAAGACAAAAGAACAATTGGTGAATGTGACTGTGTTCAAGAAACTCTATGGGAAAGGGTTTGCTGACTCTCAAATCTTGTCCAAGCCCTTTGTAGTCCAACTGACCAGACGTTCCTATAACCTCCTGCAACACCAGAGCACCACCATGGCAAAACTATCAGACCATGTTGATTATTAAGCTGAGGCAAGACTAGACTAGGCAGTCCTACTTTTGTAGTTGGGTAAAATACTATGCGCTAAGTATCACCATTAGTCCCAGCCTTAGAATATTAAATCTGATTTTAAATACTGACAATACAATTCGTAACAATGCACGCAGTGATTTTCATTCAGTGTAATTTTAAACACAGCTAGTTTCAAGCTGGCATTCTAAAACACTCATCCATGTTTATCAACTGAGGTTTCCTCAGCATTGCAAAATGTCCCTTCTCATTCTCTTGTACCAAAAAAACATCTTTTCCCACACACCCTACCATCCCACCTCACTTGTGGCTCTCCCTTATTTCCTTATTACGCCCCTTACTGAAGAATAACAAGCTGCAAGTGTTATCAAAAACCAGTGCCCCAGAATCGGAGTGCAGTCATCAGCGCCTGTGATTCTAATACCTTGCTGAGCAAATCCTCTGAAGCTACTTGCTTTCAGAAAAATGAAGTCAGATAAATATAAAATAATACTTCTTTGACAGTTTATTTGTGCAAAGGAGAAGTATACGGAGACTCAAACCCCAATCTGAAAGTGCTGATAGCATGAAAGAGGAAGTTAGCTCGTTCCTCTTTACTTCAGTCTTAAGTTCTTGGCTTGAACTATACAAAAAGTTTTGGTTTTAAAGATTTTTTTTTTCTTTTCCTAAAGAAAGAAAGAAAAAATCATATTGTGCCAAACGGAAATAAAAAGAGGAGATATACTGACTTCCCTATGAATTTTTAGAAAATTACTGATTTTGAAAGGTTAACTGAAAATATATTTGTTTTCAGAAACATGAATAGATTTCAAACACAAAAAACTTACTAATTTTTATCTGACATGAGTCTCTCCCCCACATGCACGTAGTCTCCTGCCTATTTTAACACTTAATACAACTGGTTTTGCAAACCAGAAAAGCTGATGAGAATCACACATTACTTGCATTGCTAGTCATACTCAGATTCAATAAAAACCGTTTTATTAAAGCGCTTTTCTCTTTTAAGAAACATATATGCAAACTTACCTTACAAAGATAGCTTTGTCATTAGAGTTTTAATGTAAAGCTCAAGACTTTCAATTCATCTCCTCCTAGTTTTACTTCTGCTTCCATTATAAGTCTCTTTTGAAAACCAACAAACAGGAAAAAACAAAACTTTCTAAGCCAATTTGAAACACCCAGGCCTATCTGTTAAATCAGTTAAATCTGTTAAATTGGCTCTATTTGAAAAGCAGGTATTTTCCGAAGTCATGCTGGGCAGTTATCAGTAATTAGACACACACAATAAAATACGTGGAGGAGAGTTAAGGATTTCACTCTCCACTTAAAATAGACAGTTATGAATACACTGAGGATTCTAGTTAACCTGGATTATAAAGAATTTCAGAGCTGTGCTGAATTCAGAACTTCCTGAAGAGATGTACAGTTTTAACCTAAAACATCTGCTTGAAAGCTTATTCTATTGTCCCATTGAATACATGAATTAGAATGTCCCAATGCTACAGACTAATTAAAAGGTTACTGCTTAAACTTCAATATACTACCACTATGAAAGCTGCCTGCCCTTATTCTGTATTAAAAAGATAACAGATTTCTGCTACACCTTTTTTGTGTGTATAGTTCAAGTTAGACTAAAGCCCAGTCACCCCCCCAAGAATTCTGATTATTCATCCAAATATTCTCTATTATTAAAATAAACAGAGCTATACCACACACAAAGGTGTTATTTTTATTTTACTTATGAAAATATGTGAGTTTTTCCAATAAGCTGTTTCAGTTTTTCAGAGAGATCTGACGATGGTGTCTCCTCAGAAGGAATGCATCCAAAGAATGCAATTAAAATCTGTTCAAAAGCCATAGGATTGGGTATTCTATATCACAGTAAAAACAAAGTTTCCTGCTGTATATAGTCCAAATTAATTCTTCCATTTTTTTCTTTTCATTGCCTTCCATTCACCTTCCTGTGTAGCAAGGCTACCAAGAAGCTCTTTCACTTTTCTTTTTCTGGCTGCATCTCTGCAAAACAAACAATCAAGATATGTTTATGTATTTCCCCTTATATAATCTTTCTGAAATAGGTTATATTTAGACAGTAACTATTAATTTATGAAAGGCCACCAACTCCTAAATTTGACCAACACACACTTAAATAAAACATTCTGCATATTCTTGAACTACAGAAAGTAAACTGCAAAGTTGAAAATACTTCAGATTATCTCGGTTGAAAATGTTTAGTTTTTTCTGCAAATTGTCCAGTTTTATTTACTTTACTTTAATATGGTGGATCATTATTGTCAGTGGTGGAACAGAGCAAAGGAGTGAACACACAGCAGAACAATCCCTGAACTGGTGCTGAAACAAAAGCTACGTTACCTCTCCATGATTTCTGAAAGTTGCATTCTAGCCAGAAACTGGTTATCTTTCCGAATCTCACGGATGGCTCCTTTAAGTTCACGTTTATGCTTCTGAATCAACTGCTTTCTTTCTTGTTCCTGCTTGCTGCTGGCCTGCTTTCTTCCAAACTCTAAACTGCAATGAGAAGGTATGTGTGAACACAGAATACTTTAACAAAAGCAACTTTTTCATGTTTTAAGGAGTGAGTTTTTGTATGAATACTCACTCAGTATTTTAATTCCTGCATATTACATGATTAAATTGTAAAATTCCCACTTAACGTACTGGAAAAACACTCACCAGACTTTCTAACTGCATGTCATCATCATGCAAATGACAAGCAGCCAATTAGCACTTCAGTCTCCCATAGGTAGACTGCTTTTTGGACAGACTGAAAAAGCTAGAGTAGAAGATGTCTGGAGAAGGATGGAACATCCCAATAATATCCCAAGTTTTTGCAGACTGTCTCTGCAGATGAATTATACAGAAAAAGTCTGATCAGTTACTCAGGGATAAGTGTACAGGAAAGGGAAGTTCTCCTCTTCAATTACTAGAATAAGGCAGAGAATGTATGTCCCTGTAGACAACCATCATGGCCAAATAAGTCAGCAGGCAATACAATTCAGCAGAACTCCTGAATCAGAACACCATTCTATTATCTACAAACCAAACTAGTATTATTAAAAGCCAATCCCAAAACAGAATACTACAATGTACGTGGCCATTGCAAGCTCTGTAAAAAACGGGAGAAAAAAATCCCCATGCTTTCTGTTGTTGTTCCTGCTGGAAGTCAGGAAGCTGACTGGTTGGGGGAGAGGAATGAGATACATATGTGTATGGAATCACAGGGAAGAGAAGATGACCACAGCGAATGGACTGGCATGGAATGGAGGGAGGGAAAAAGGAGTCACAAATTTGCCACTTTGGGCAAAGCAGTTGGACTGAGACACAGCCAAGCAGATGTTCCACTGGGCAGATGTGACACTGCAGAGCTGGAGAAAGCATCCAATGAGTGGTTAAAGGATTGCTTACTCTGTCTGATTATTTGTTATGATCTGTGATGCAGAGTACAGAACAGTCTGCCATATCTTTTATATCAGTAAAGCATCACCCAATACTTTCACCATCAGTCCTCACCTTCATATAGTTCATATACATAGGAACTACTCAATGTTCTTCAAACTTGAGCACTTGATAAAGCACTTGGTAAAGCACCTGACTAGATAAACATCTCTTTTTATGTTGAAATTTATTCATATAAAACTGATTGGACAAGAGTTACTTTATTTTTTCCACAAGATAATATTTGCTCTACCACTTAGAATTCCTGCCTTTTTCTTTCCCTCTCTACCTCCCAAGTAGCTGCTCCCTTGTGATTTGTGCACAAGATCTAGCAGAAAAACAGTTATCTGTTTTATGTCCGCTTTTCCAAATCTTTCTAGCTTGCTGAAAATCTTAATATTTAAATGCACTTCTCCTTTGCATCAAGCGTTGTTTTACTTACACTTTCACAATTTTAGGCGTGTACTGTTTCAATGGCACTGGCTTCTTTTTCTCACATACCAACGGGGTATAGTGTTTTACTTTGTTCTCTAGCTCTTTCAGAGCACTGTGATACCATTCCTGAAAATGCAAACCAAATGACAATTTTAAAAGCATATCAAAGACACTGTAATTCACCAACTATTGTAAGTTGAATCAACAGTAGTGCTCTCCTCATATGTTCTTTTTCTGGGTAAAATCACTGCTATCTGTTAGGATATTGCTAGCACTGAAATGCTGTAAAAATTATCCAGCCTGGAAGGCTTAAACGCTTTTGGAAGTCTATTAAGACAGTATCGTGGACAGTAAGAAAGGTCTGCAGGAAGTTTCACCTAACAGAGGAAGAAGCAAGACTAAAGGCAGTTTAACTCAGACTCTGCCTTTCGAGGCCATTTTAAGAATGATTGATTTTTATTTTAATGGCAAAAAAACAGAGGCCATTCTGCATCACTTACGTTACAAAACCTTGTTCTCTAAGGATATTTCATGATGCCTCTTTGAGGAGAGAACAATTCTGCTACATTCAGAAAAGACATTAAAAATGTGAACCTCATTCCTAGAAAATATTAAAAATTGCCCTGTTCTAAGTAAGATAAGGAATATTTACGTTAGCTTTACTCAGTTATAAATACTACCTCTTCAATTTGGTACTTGGTTGTTCCAAGGTCTTTCAGATTGATCACAAAAGTACAAGAGCAACTGGATGACTGGACTGTTCTTATAAATATGAAATATTACATTATTACAAGTTAAGTACTATTCTCTTCAATTAGAGGGGACGTATACACAGTGAATAATTATCTAAATATTCTGCGTTCTTTGGTTTTTTCATAGAAACATCACTGTGATTTTTGAAGAGCACAAAAGGCAAATGCCCGACCCTGGGGAAAAAAAACAACAAACCCGCACTGACGCTTATACTTGGTTTTTGTTTATTTAAGCATAGATGAAGATCACAAAATTTATGATTAAAACAATCCTATTAGTTATTTCATTCTTGAGGAACACATACCTGCATCTGCGCAGGATATTCTTGCACTGGTACATGTTGTTTAAGAAGTATTCTGATAGGATGCATTATTTCATGGAACGATGGTAAGGACTCATACAAAACTGCACACTTTTTAATAAGATCAAAACACAGGGCCAGACACGATAACCTGTTAACACAAAAGAATTTAACAATTTTACTTGCAAAAAATGTAGTGGATTTTCAAATAAGAAGAATCAAATTAAATCTGGGAACATTAGCAGTGTATATTATTAAGACTGCCCGACAGAACCAATTATAAAGCTGTTTTGATTTGTTAGTTCAGATTAAAAATGTCACTCTCCTACTACAAAAGCAAACACCCAAGAAATCCATCAGCAACAGGTCTTTATGTCAGTGCACAGAGCACAAGCCATTACTGTGTCTCTGCCACTTCTATAGAAGAAGAATTTTTTATACTACTTCTAAACGTGTTCAGGTACTGGTTCTGATGTTCTAAAAATTTATTGAAAAAGAATTAGCTATTTTGGGTTTCATCCCTGAAATAAGTTATACTGCAACACTGTACAAGGTGAAAAACCAGGCTGAACATGACTTAAGAGACATTACCAACACAGTTTGTATGTAAATACAGTTATTTGCTTCTAAAGACCTTGACAGTTCAAAGTACCGAGCACCTCCTCTGCCTCTACCATCACCTTCCTCAGTTCACTTGTACCAAAAATGAATGGAAGGGCTGAGCACTCCAGCAAATGCTCTGCATCACCTTCTGGCAAAAGCTTAGCAATTTCATATGCTATGGAGTAGTGCCATAAAAACAAACAATTCACTACTCTTATGTTTACTCTCAAAGAGCATCGTCACTCAGACTACCCAAAAGATGCTCTGTTTGGGATTTTTTCTGTTTACGTTCCCTACATACCTGATATGATTCATTTCTGTTGTACTGGTTTCCTTTAATCTCGTCACAATACTCAGTGGCAGGTTTTGCTTCTGCCAACTGTCCAGATCCTTCTTATCACTCACCAAAAGCAGTTCTAAATTTTTCCCCACTGGTCTAAATGGATGCACTACAGCATAGCCTAAAAAACAAGAACAAAAACTCTTTTTACATTTTTAATCATACTGCCTTAGAAAATATTTCATCAGTATTAAGTTTTTCTAAAATAATGGAAAACACTGGAAAGTGGGTACAATCATAGGGAAGTGCTCTAGTCACATTGCCCAGTTTACAGCATTCAAAAACAGAGACTAGGAGAATGAAGTACTGCTCGCTGCAGGAGAAGATCAGGTTTGGGATCATCTAAAGAACCTGAAGGTGCACAAGTCCATTGGGCCTGATGAGATGCACCTGAGGGTACTGAAGGCACTGGCAGATGAAGTTGCTAAGCCACTCTTAATTACATTTGAAAAGTTGTGGCAGACTAGTGAAGCTCCCAGTGACTAGAAAAGGAGAAAAATAACCTCCCTTTTTAAAAAAGGAAGACCTGGGGAACTACAGGCTGGTCAGTCTCACCTCTGCACTCAGTAAGATCATGGAACAGATCCTTCTGGAAACTATGCTAATGCATTGTGCTTCTGACCATAAGCTGATCTGTGAAGTGATACTTATAGAGCCACAGGAAAGAAGCATCTGAGGAATTTCATGGCTAAGGGAGAAAATAATTTGCAGGCTCTGTGCTGGACGTCCCTCCCCCCCCCCCGCCTCTATTTTCCTTATGACCTGCAAGCTTACAATGGAAATTATTTCAAACTCTAAGTTTAAGTTATTTACAAGCTCTAGAGCCTGAACATGGCTCTTTACAGACAGGCCAAAAGACAGTATGTTTAAATTTATGTTTGACAGCCAAAGTTCTGAAATTATGACACACACAGACATATGCAATATCAGGAACTAAGATATGCAAGTTTTATTATCTGCTTTACTTGTGAGAGGATAGCAGATCTCCTTAGCTAAAGCTATCAACAATGGCAATTCCTTCCCACTCCTTCCACCTCCAGCTTTTCTTCTTATTTCAGGTAGTAACTGTTTTTTTTAAGACTGAAGCCTTTTGGTCTTTTATGAAGTTGTATTCCACAGAATTTTTTCAATAGACACACAGTTTATTTAGAACAACAACATTGCAAAAATATTGCACAGTGAGAAATCTATGGATCAAGCTCATAAAATGAAAACAGTAAGAGTTCTATTTGCTGAATGTACATACTGTTGAAATTGAACCCCAAAAAATTTTTTGGTGGGACAGTATCCCAACATTCCAGAGAACTGGTTGTGTGCTTGTTTTAAAATATTCTGTGTTGACAGCCCAATCATCATATTTATCAGCAATACTTCCACCATGAATATTTAAAACATGATTGGATGCAGAAATACAAAGGAATTAAAAAAATATATAAAAAGATTAACATTTGATCATCAATTACCGCTAAATATTTCTGAACAGTTTCATATCTTTCACAATCTTATATTCTGTTACCAAAACCTTTGTAGATCAAACATTCCTAAGAGATTACACAAAGGGGTAAATATTTTAAGTGCTATGTAACCCACCCACTCTGTAACCTCTTCCCAACTCCTTCCAAGAGTTCAGCTGCCTGTGTCCTGAGACTCCAGGGCTCGGCTCTGATGCAGCCCAGCTGCGCAACCTTGGCTCACACTTCAGAGGGAACTGCTAAGCTGTGAGAAGCAGCTGGGAGAAAATCGGTAGAGTACAGCCATACTAGGTAATAAAGGTGAAACTGCACTGCTAAACTTGTTGAGAAAGGGATCACTAGTACCATAAGAATTCAAAAGTTTAAAAAAAAACACCAAACCACAACAAAAAAATCACGCCACCATGGAAAAGCATAAAAATCTTAAAGGGAAGAAGAAGGGAGCTACAAAACAAGCACTCAGTACTACTGAACATGTACTGGGATACTGCAGCAACAGAAGCTGTACCTTCCTTACCAGACCAATGACTACCCTGAGAACAGAGACTGCTCAGGTGTCTTATCAAGAGCAATGAGCATCAAATAATTGATTTTTTCACTTGATAATATCCTGCCCAGAGTCTCTTCACACATGGTGATACTCAGAGTGACCCAGAGAGAGGTACTAACACATGAATTTGTTGCTATGCTCTGACAAAGCTCCTTATAAGTGTATTATCATCACTGAACTTGTCAACAAAAAAGCTCCAGATCTACAGTAACTTTAAAGCCTGAAATGAATCCAGAAGAAAAAAAAGATTGGCAAATAAAAATCATTTGCTAGCATATAGATCTAAAGTTTTGTTCTCTCTGCTGTCTGTGCAAGTTGCTTAGTTTACAGTTATGTTACAGCACAGGGATAGCCGCCCCCTGTTACACTACAACAAATCCATGTCAAATAAATAAAAAGAAGAAATACCAACTTTGTGATATACTGCTCTCCTTTACCTTGGTGGTAGCTCCTTAGCTGAGGAGGGAGGGTATCTGCAGCATTAGCTGCTGCCTCCCTGTGAAGATACAGGGTACCCACTGGGAATCTGATAGAGACCCTGGATTTCAGAGCACAGTCCAAACACAGAGTTTATTTAGAACAACAACATTGCAAAATATTGCACTGTGGGCAACATTACTTCACTTCCTTGAATAACTTCAGTTCTTTCCTTCCTGCCAACACCACCACAGGATCTAGTTCACAACAAGATGCCCAAGAATGAATGTTGTGTATGGCTAACATAGCAGGTGATTGTGGTCTTTTGTTCAATACAATACATTCAATGTGAAATATATTTATTGAAATTTAAAAGGTAAACTAAATGAATAATAAATTTTAGTATTATTCTAAACAAACTCACCCTGGGCTTGGTTTTTTGGTAGAGATATGTGAAGTACTCCCAGAAGAAAATTGATGAGTTCTGGTACGAATCTTCTGGAGAGAGATACATATTCCAGGAACAAACAGCACACAAATAACCCTTTAATAACATCTTCCAATGTTGTAACACGACACTAAAAGAAGGCAAAAAGGCACAAAATATTAATAATTAAAAGTCTATAGACCACAAATACAAGATTCCCCCAAAAGTATAAACATTAAATAAGTTGTATACATTTAAAATCTTTAAAACTACAGCCTTTGAACTCAGATGAAGAACATCATGGCTTTCCCTTGCCTTCCCTAAAGAGTATTGCAGAATTGAGTAAGCAGTCTGTCAGAACTAGTTTAGCCACTAGAAGGTGCTAAACCACAAACAGTAAGTTCTTCAGAAATGAACCAAGGAAATGTAAGGCTCAGAGCAACGTGGATATCTAACAGCAATACAATAGCTAGTTCAAGACTTTTGAAACATATTAACAGGATATTTGGATTGAAAATAAGGACTTTAAGTGCACTGCACTGCATTGCATTAGATACATTTCCAAGGAAAACAAATACTGCCAATTTTTAAGTAAGTATCTTTCTTAAGTAGGAACAGATGCAATATATGATAGATAAATCACTAATGAATGATTTCAGGCTGTGTTCAGTGTGTTCTGTTAGTCCTATGCAATCTGCCATATAAGGAATTCTTGTGTGACATCTTGAAAAAATTATCAGATAGGGTTTTGTGAGTTGGACTGTACTCTACAAGGTTTTTTTCTCCTCACTTTTTCTTCCAATTACTATCAGTGACTACAACAAATGAAAAGCTGCCTTTTCAGTACATTTCCAATATATACATCAATGCTAACCCACATGTTTCGAATCCTAGGAAGAACAAGGAAATTAAGTCATATACAGAGTTACAACATCACAGATGTACCTTAGTAAGCAGCTGGCTCATGTACATAAAAGCAGGTGTCACAACTGGGTGCCAGAAGTCAGAAGTTGGAAACAGCAGAGATGTAATTTTCAAATAAATAAGCTGATAGCACACAAAACAGAGTAAAGCAAAATATAGTAAGATATTATTCCTAGGATCTTGCCTTTACACACATGTAACTGATAAAAGAGCAATTGCCATGTAGTACTCTAAAAATACAATACACATACTTTTCAGAAATCTGGTATGATACATGACCTATATATTGAGAAGACTATTTAAGTTAAATAAAGAGCTATGCCTCCCAAACCTGTTTACTCCACATGAAAATCTGACCCCCTTCAGCCCACCACAATCACATACTCCCACACCACAAAACACACGAGCAAATGGCCACACAAGACTTGTGACATCTTTCAACAGGTCCCAAACACAGAGAGTTAAGTAATCAGGATCCTCATGTATCAGCACACAACAACAAATAACAGCAGCAGCCAAAAGAACTGTACAGTGATTAGGCACACTTTTACTGAAGGGGACTTGTCAGAGGGCTACAAGTGATCTTTTGTTAAGACCATAAGGATGTTAAACATCAGTTGTGAGGTAATTCTGAAAATTATCTTAGTGGGTATTTACATAGTAGGCTAGACACAACTACAGTTTTATTGTTTCAGCTCTGTTTCTATTAAGTTTCTGTTGTAAAGAAATAGTCTCCTGAACTGTGTTGGTTCCTAAATACCAGGGTCCAAGCTTCAGGTTAGATGAACTATAGGCATACATAACGTCAATTAACACAACCGGTCTAATGACTCTTCACTCAAATGAGCACTTGAGAATAGGAGAGTAATACAATTCCACCCTGAAACATAATGATGGCTCGAAACCTGGAAAAGTCCACTGAAGACAATGAAAGTCAGAAGTGTGATTGGTATCATAAGGGTGACAGTGACAAAATAAAAATAGAAGTTAAAAGCTCTCTACGATACATTTCCTGCAAAATCCAAAACATCCTGAATAAAGACTCTTCAAAAGAACTCAATATAAATATTTGCCAAGCTGTAAGAACCAAGTCTTCTAAGCAAATCCTTCAGTCTATTTTCTTTCAGCAGTCTAATTATTCCATTAGGTAGCTGCATCAAGCTGAGAGACAAAACCCAAGTAGCTCCCTTTGTATTACTGACTTGTGGTTTGTCTTTGAAACTTTTTACTACAACAAACAAATACTCATTTTCCATATGCTCCATTCTTGAAATCCCTGACAGCCATTTATGTAGACACTGAAAAAGCAGCCTGTTCACACTTAGCACAGCCACTGAAATGTCTTATATTACTAATATAAGAAGGTAAATTCTTTCCAAGTCACTAATTTAGCAATCATCATATATAAAGTACTAAGAAATGTTGTATTTTTATCCCCATAATAATCTATCATTGTTATTTTTTGTTAATCTAGGAGACAGTGCACTTCTAAGAAGCAACTTTTAAAACATTTGCACTTTAAACAAAGATATTATTGACATAACTGACAATAATACTAGGGGCAGTTCCAGGAAGGAGAACTACCATGTTTCATCAGGAAAGCAAAGAATGTTCTGCTATGAAAACTGGAGTGACAATTTTAAGATCTTGTCTTCTTATTAATACTATAGAGCCACATTTCTATATTCTGAAGAACCTGTGTGGAGGGGGTTGTTTGTTTCTCAGGTTTTTTGTAACTGTGGCTTTTTTTTGTCACAACTGATTTCCAGAGAGAATTTTAAGTACTGAGAAACTTATAAAGTCATAGATGCTAATAATTCATTACCTACATTGAAGTAGAAAATGAACATCATCTCTCATTTACTGGCATTTCTGCATTAATGGAAAGAACAAGAGATTTTTCTGACTCTCCTAGCAGTATGCATTCATTACCGTGTCTAATCCTGGAAATGTTGCACGGCCTTTGACTTCAATCACTTCTTCCATGTCATGTGCAGCGTCTCGAAGGATAAACTTAATGCTGTCACTGGCTGCCTCAGGAAACATCTGGCAAAGATTGTACAATGGCCTATTAACAAGAAATTTAAGTCAATGTCAATGGTGTAACTTGCTCATAATTAAAAAAAAAAACATTTTTAAGCACCTATTGGAAAATTTCTTGTGTTCTATCTATATTATAAGAAATCCCTGAACCAAATTGGTTTTTTTTTTTAGAAATAGCCACCCACTACATAGATTATTATTGAAATAGCTGGTTTACAGAGACATGTATTTTTCATTGGACCTTGTGAGGTAATATTTGATTTTGTAGTTTCTAAATCTTAAATAAAAAATAATTTAAAACTATAAAATACACTCTTATATTATCTGCTATGGTTAAAACACATCCTTCTGAGTCTCCTAACTCTTCATTTTACTGCACTGAGGTGGCGTGTACTAGGCAGCTCACTGCTCTAAATACTCTCAGGCAACGTTAAACAACAAGTGAGGCAGCAATGTGGTTAGCAAGACTGCTACTTAAAATGAGAAAAAATAACACCCACAAAGTTAGGTCAGCTCCCGGCCTATGCTTAGTGCCTACAAGGAGATGCAGTTAGGAGTCTGCACCTGTTTGATGCAGAGTTTCAATGTCTGTATTAATATATCCCAGTTCCAGAAAACAAATAAAATGTGTTTACACTTTTATTTTTTACTAAGTCCAAGCACATGTGACAGTATGAACAGGTCATTGCTCTTGCCAATGAAAGTAACACAGCAAAGAATGCTAAAGCTGCACATAGTTTTTATAAAAGTTATTTACTTTAGCATGAAATAAAAACTATACGGTGAAGACTATATACAAATAACTTACTGAAAGAAAGTTGCCTAGCCTGCAAAGTTAAGATAGAAATCAGAGACTAATTTCGGTTGGAAGGAACCTTTGGAGCTCATCTGATGCAAACCCCTGCTCAGAGCATGGCGAACTTCAAAGCCAGATCAGTTTGTTCATAGCTTTGTCAAACTCTGTATATCTTCAAGGATGGAGACCTCACAGCCCCTGTGGGAAACTCGTTTTAATGTTCAGCACCTTTGCTGTGAAGATTTTTTTTCCCTTTAATCTAATTGGAATTTCCCTTGTTGCAGCCTGTGTCCATTGACTCTCATCCTTTGCTGTGTACCTCTGAGACAAATCTGGCTCTCTTGTCATTATAACTGCCTCTCAGGTATTTGAAGACAATGCCAAATTGACAACTTCCTGCAAAGTGATTATTTGCAACTTTTGTATGAACTTGCTATAACACTCTTTAATTCCATTTTCACCTAGTTCCCTGGTGTATTCACATAATGGAAACCCATGGAACAATACAAAGATTGCAATGGGAACTGCACGCCTCATTGCAAAGCTTAAAATCTTTAATCAGCAGTCTAAATATTCATACACAGAAGTTTGCACGCATACACAGGATTATTTATCCATTACCCACAAAAAGCATTTTGCAGATCAAAAATTGCATTCTGAGGGTTTGAAAATGTCTTGGTACAATTAATAGCTCAAGCAATACATGAAACAAACCGAAAACACTACAGGGCTGGAGAGTTACCAGTGAACTAGAATCCCTACAGAACTATTCAAAACAAACAACGTGCTAAATGCTTTATCCTATGTAGCTTTTCCCTTTAAATCGTAAAGAAGAAAGAGTCCATAGGATTTATTACTTACAGGACCAGTTTGTCAATTGTTCTGAGCTCCGGTAAATCCAAAGTTGCTAACTCCCCAATATACTCCAAAAGGAAGCCAAACACTTTCTGCAAATACAATATGTTAAAATTATTAGCTTGGAGTTGTTGTTTGTTTTTTTTCCATTGTACATATCCTTAAGCAATACAAAAGAACAGTGACACAGAAGCTAGAAAATGAAGAGCAGTATGTTGATTCTACTGCTGTTCACAACAGAGAAGCATCTATGTTTTATATCACTTCCTGAATACTTACTAAAACTTACTCTGGAATTCAAAGTTAATTTTAAACCTTAAAACAAAACAAAACAACAAAACCCCCATACTTCCAACTTCGCTTTGTTCCCCGCTGCAAGGCTTGGATGATTGCACTTCTGAATTCTCTCCAGTATAGTAAGCTGTTGTTCTATTGTTCTTCCAGTCAGTAAGGACTTAAATGTCTCATAAGACTCAGGAACTAGGAAGTAAAAACAAAAGTTGACCATAGAAAAATCTCAAACTTAACATATATAATTCAAGTGCAGGTCTTAACAAATTTTCAATTTCAAAGTGTTATCATTCAGAAGAAAAAGATACCATGCAGCTTTTAAATAATCACCTTTTAAACACTAATAACCTATCAGCATGTATGTAACATTATGTATGTGAACATGTCAGAAAATAACACAACAATTAACATTCAATTCATTCTGCATTTGCTGCCTGAGAATAACTATGTTGACAAACAAAGCAGAATTGCACGTAAGCACACATTCAACCATAAATTTACCATAATGCACTTAGTTCTATGTTTAATTCACACCTAACTTGCTCTGTATGAAGGGTATTAACAAAACGAAGAATCTTGCCACTAACAGAAAATAATTTTAAAACCTCAACCTGGCGTAAGACAATAAAATCTCAACTTTTGCCTAAGAAAACAGCCTAACCAGTTAAGTTTTTTGAGCTACTCTAACATGACTGCTTTCCGGCTAAAGCAAGAGCTGAATGGAATTTAAAAGGCATTGTGTAATATAAGTTATCTCCTTTTGATGGAAAAATGCAAGTACTTAAGGAAGTTGTTTGAAAGATTGTTTAATCTTGCGACAGATACTTTTGTTAGAGAAATCTACACTAGGACAATAGTTAGATGCATTGTGTACTTAATATTAATGAACATTTTGTGTACTACTTGAAATGTGCCTCCTCCTAGGCACAGACCCAAAAGGAGTCAAACTTTGAGTGTCTCTATTTAACAATGGCTGCTATGTTACTTTGCAGGGATTAAACCTCAGAATCCTGACTCTCCAAGCATCTTCTCTGACAAAAATGTCCATGCAAACACTAGAGAAAGTAACCATTTTTTATTTAAGTATAGATAATAGAATACTGTTATCTATCTATCTGGTTTTCCTTATGCAAAACACTAGCGCTTTGGATTGGATGTGTTGGCCTTCAGAAAGGAGTACAGATCTTTTAATTTTTCTCCCCAATGTTTATTTTTCAATTCTAAGGCTGCTCCGAGGAGCAGAATGAGTGCTGGGGTGAAAGAGATCTGGTTCCCACTGCTCACAGCATGATTACGGCTGATCGCTAAGAACAATCGTTACTGGCTACTCTTGGAATAGTAGAAGACAACTATGAAGCAAAACCTTATGGATGAACAGGAATATTAAGATCCTGCAGGGCAGAGAAACAGACTAGTTATAAACCTTCTGAAGACAACAGGGATCTCTGGATCAGCCCTTTGCTTACCAGCAAATGTATAGGGAAGCTCTGCTTTGGCAGCTTCAATTTTTGGATCTAGTTCCTCTGCACTCTGTGATTTGTTTTCATTTGTCTTGTGTTTCTTCTGTTCTTCATTGCGTGCAGCTTCTTCTTCACTCTCAAGGTCAGATTCAAGATCAGAGTGGCTATTGGCAGCACTATCCTCCTCATCTTCATTAGCAGATTCTTCCTCACTTTCTTCATCATCCTCGTTATCTTCCTGCCCACCTTCCTCTTCCTCCTCCTCGTCTTTTTCCCCCTCCACTTCGTTTTCAATATTCATTTTTCCATCCTGTTAGCAGAGAAAATAAGCCAGTTAAAACACTGATAAAAGTGATAGTGCCTCACCAGAATCACCACGCAAAGCTATCATAAAAAACACATGAACAGGATCTGAGCCTTGCTGCCCTAAACAATCATAGAATGGTTCGGGTTGGAAGGGACCTTAAAGATCATTGATTTCCAGCACCCCTGCCATGGGCAGGGGCACCTCCCAGTAGACCAGGCTGCTCAAAGCAGTGACCAAGCACTGAATGGCAGCAGTGCCAGCAAAGAAGGGATTTTGAGGTGAGAACACGGATACAGATGTAAGAATGATACCGTATAATAAGGGGGTCTAAGAAACTGGAAAAATAGGAGGTAGTATATGACAAAAAAAAAAAAGAATCAATAGAAAAATAAAAAATATGGAATAAATTCAACATCAATTACAGAAGCATTCTTAGTTAATAAAAAAATAAATAAAAAATCCTTCTACATATTAAAATAGCATATCAGATAAAGTCAGGATGGCAAAAAAAATATTTATTAATCATCAGTTTAAATTCACATTCACAATTCTCCCCTTCAAGGACAACAGCAATTCCCTTGCTGCTTACATGTAACAGGCTGAGAGGATCAGTATGCACACACATGCACCAGTCAGGGTGACTCTACATTATACTGCTCTGCCACCTTAATCAAAGCTACTTCACAGGGGAAGGGCTCTTCAGAAACCCACTGATCCTCAGGCTGAAATTTCATAGAAGTTGTATCAAATACAGTGGATATTTAAAAACCAAAACCAAGCAAACAAACAAAAGAAAGGGCTAACACCATCTTTTCAGCCCATTACTCTAACACCACAGAGGGTTACTATAATAGCATGAGTACGGTCAGGAGATTGAGGGAAACAACCATTCCCCTTTACTCGACACTTGTAAGGCTACACAGAGTACAGCATCTGGTTTTGGGCCTTCACATACAATGAAGACATCTATAAACTGCAGCCAGTTCAGCAGAAAGCCACCAAGATTATTGTGGGGCTGGGGCACCTGCCCTATGAGGAGAGGCAGATCTGGGCTTGTTCAGCCTGGAGACCAAGTAACCACCTTCCAGTACCTACAAGGGAGGTCACCAAGAAGGCAGAGCAACACTGCATCACAGTCCACAGCTGGAGAAGGAGAAGCAACAGGCCTAAGTTGAAACAAGAGGTGTTCAGACTGGATATAAGAAGAAACTTTTTCATGTTAAGGATGGTTGGTGGAACAGGCTGCCCAGAGTGACACGCAGCCTCCACTGATTTTACAAGAACAGACCAGATAAAGCCCTGAGCAAACTGGCGATTTCATAGTTGCCCCTGCTTTAAACAGAAGGTTGAACTAGAGGTTTCCATGGAGGTCACTTCTTCCAAACTGATTTTCTTATCTTCTTTTCAGAACTCTGAAAATTCTGAAATGTTAAGCCTTACCTTGTAAGATAACAGAAGTCTGTCATCTTTATCCAGGATAAAGCCGTCAGCTAGATCATCAGCTGACACATGGCTGGGTTTCTTTTTATTGGCCTGTTCATCTATTCCACGCATTCGACGTAGTCGCTCTGCCTGTGTTTTAGAAGAAATACCACACACAGATGTGAGCCATTTAGATTAATCAAGTAACAACACCAGAATGGAAGATCCAGCTAAGAAAGTCAAGGGGAAAAAAGGTTAACTGAGATTACTCTACAAGCGGCTGAAAAGAAAAAACAGCAACTTGAGAAATTATGGGCAAAACCTGATGATACCTTATTTTGTGGGGAGTGCAATCTGGAAAGAGCACATACACAGTTGGATTAGTTTACTTAGAAGGCTTTAAAACTGGGTTTATGAGAAGCATTACATTCCCTCATCTTAAAATGTATCTGCTCTGCTTATGAGACACTGCATCATTACTAGAAAATGTAAGCTTCTAAAGCGTTTTATGATTCTGCAGCGTTTATCTGTGTTTCCCACATGTGTAACAAGTTTGTAATAAACACAACCATATCCTAGGATTTTTAAGATATACTACATTCGTAATTATATTCCGTGGGCAATATCTGAACCAGTCGTTTACAAAAGGATTTCCACTTGGGCAACCAGACAGACTGTGCAAAGACAATGACCAGAAAAAAAAAAATAAAAAAATAAAAAAAAAATTCCTTCCTTCTGTTCTGCTATTACTACTGAGCTTTCTGAGGTAACCTGAAGGTACTGAATCCCTGTGGTTCTAAATGTATCCTTAGTATATCAAAAGACAAAAAGAATTGGTTACCAAAATATTCATTTTTTAGCATAAGACTCTGATCTCCATGTAAATAGGAAGAGTATGCAATGTTCCCCAGGAGAAACCTACTCCTCTGAAAAGCAAAGCTATATATGTGCCACTGCTGGAAGACTCTTGCAATATGAAAAGAAAACAATAAGTAAGTTGCCAGTGTATTAATTCAACTGCTGTGCAACATGATACTGCCCCGTACTGACCTAGAAGCACCTCTCAACTCTGAATATTTTAAAACATTTAAAGGCAAATCACTGTGTTCTTACATTTGTTACTGAAGATAGATCAACTCATTTCATCACTCTTACTAGTCACGTATGAAGGCTATGTTTTTTAGTTGTAGTATCAATTTGCAAACAAAATACAAACAGAAAATTTCCTGAATTCAGCCTCTGACGAACCACAGTCACTTTCAATCTAAGGTCAAGCAATGAATATAAGCAGTCACTCCCAAAAGACAGGCCAGAAAACAAATCTAAGCCATAAATGGTATACCTCCAACTTCTGGAGTCGTGCCTGCTCTTCTTTTGCCAATTCTTCTTCTGTCTTCATCCTTTCTGAAGGTTTTGCTTTCATCTCAAATCCAAGTTCTCGAACAATCATATCATAGTCATCAGGCTAAAAAAATATTTATATAACTGTTTATTATTTTAAGTTTCATTATTCTGCTTTGCAGCCACCCCTCTGCGAGACTAAAAGCTAAGAAATAAGACTGTTAAGATGTAAGAACACTACTGTTTCTAAAGAAAACCACAAGAATATCCAGCTCAGTATCAAGATAAGGATTGGAATGAACACTTGAATAGAAATTCTTCTGGAATCTCCTACCCCTCCATTTAAGTTACTCACAACTGAAAAAATAACAAATAGTATCTCAAATAAAAACTGGTTTACTTATTAATTGAAAAACTTTAAAATACTGCTCATTAATAGAATAGTATTTTCTCAAAATCAGCTAGAATTAATAAATTTATAGTTTACATCTCACTTTGTACTGCCAGACACAAGCTAAGTCTTTGTTACCTTTGTTACATAGATGCCTATCTTAAAGAAAACAGGGATGTTGATATCCAGTGAGCTTAAGCAGCATACTTGGGAAAACTGTTACTAGCAGAGGCTACACTGGACCTGAGAATGGTGTCTTCTTGATACCTGTTTAAGTCACTAAACCATATAGCTTCCCTATAATTCAGTTCTAGGAACTTTTCTTCTTACAGGCGACTAAATAAATTTCTCCAATTCAACATTAACGTTACAAAGCATTACTAATTCACATTTTGCATCCTGGATAATTCTTAAATGGGAGTCACACACATGAAGCAAGGGAATCAAATCTTTATTCTCAGCAAATTATGATGACAAAACCCTTGTCCAAGACATCACATTACCAACACACCAGAGTATGCAGTGTATTATGAAACATCTGAAAACCAAAAATCAATACATCAAAATATGAACTTTTGATCCAGTGTTGCCTTCTTGTTATCTGAGGTCAGTTTTACTGTAAGAGGAGTTCATTAATTTAATCATTCAAAAGCTGAATTCTACTGCCAAGGAATAACTGGAAATTCATTACGTTCTGCAGTATAATACAAAATTTCTACAAGAAAAAGATAATTGTACAACATACTACAATGCCTATTCTTAGATTTAAAAAAAAAAATCCCTTAGTATAAAATGAATGATAAAAAAAAGCATTGAGACCATAAGATACATCTATTCAAAAGTTAAATATTTTAGTTCCCTTTTGGTAGGAACAGTAACCAATTTACAACAAGGAAATGTCTGATGTCAAATAAAAGTTGTTTTATCCAAGGAATACTGCAAAAGTATTCAAACTAAGTCAATCTTCTCAACAATTTCTTCTTCAAGAAAATGGATGTGTCATAAAAATAAACTGTAGCCAACAGTGTTATTATCCAACTTGCAATCTCTCTCAGATTTGATAACTAATGAAAAACAACAGGCAATTAAAATCAGATAAATCATACAAAAAACTGTACTAGTCCAACTAACCAAAGTGTCCTAAAACTGCATTATGCCTTTAATGTGAATAGCAGGCAACATTTTATTTTACGAAGTGTTGAACTTTGCTTTATACCTCAGCCAACATAAGTCAAATCCACAAAGCAGTAGAACACAAGAAAGTAATCTAGGCAAAATCTTACCTTGGGTTTTTCTACTGCTTTGTCCTTTCTCTCTGACTTTGGGGCTTTGCGGGCAATAAGGGTTTGTATTTCCTTCCAGTCATTGTCAAGTTTTTCTGTGAGTTCTAATGCACTTTCTCTCTGACTCTGCCTCTCTTGCTAGATAAAAACAAAACAAAACAAATACTGCAGTTACATTCAGATGAACATGACAGCATTTACAGCATAAACCCAAAACGCTGTCTTTAGCAAACAAATAATTTAATATTTTAAATGTGTAAAAATTCTTTGCAGAAGCAGCAGCGTAGAGTTACACCGAATTGCACAAGGGCTGTATACAGAAAACAAGTTAGGAATCAAAAGAAGGGAAGATTTGGGGATACAAGAGAATAGCAGATATTCAGTGCATATCCTAAAATATCTACAAAGTCAGAGGGACTTTATTCAAGGAGCTTGGACTCTTCTGCTAAGCAGCTATCTCCTTTGTTTTCTATGCCACTGATAATTTATTCTGCAAAGAAACTGTGACAGCTTCTTAATTATGCTCAGGTCTAAAAACTCACCTTTTCTTGTTTAGATTTGGCTATCATCTCTTCTATGAGTTCCTTCCTAGATTTAGGTTTTTCCTCCTCTTCTTGCTGCTCACTTGATGCTTTTTTACGGAGGAGGCCTCCACCCCCTCCAAAGTGAGCAGCAGTTAACTCGGCTAGAAGAAAAAGTAGATTGTGAATCCTTTTTAAATCCATACATGATTGCTGATACTGCTGGGACGGTATCTCCCTATTCTTTGAGAATGGGAGCAATTGAAACTATTGAATCAATTACGCACTATTTCCATCCCTATGGAAAGAGCCATACCAAAAGAGACACGTAAGTTATGCTGGCAGACATTTTGCACAAGGTAGGAATGTAGTTTTTTTCAGCATTGTAACTAGCATTTAGGTTCCAACTTCACATCTGCTAAAATCCAGAGAGTTATTCTACATGTAGTTATGAAGTAATCAAATCTGGCTTAAACATCCCAACCAATTCCATACCAGTCTTTCTTACTGAAAGACAACATGGAATAAACAATGTACATGTACCAACAATAAAACTAGTAGTGAATAAAATTATTAAGCAGTGGGATACCAGCTGACGTCTTACCTGACAGCGTCCCTCTTTCTTCTGTGTCACTGTCACTATCAACAATATCATTTAGTTTTTCAATTTCTGCCAAAGATTGGCCATAATGAGTCAATTCTTCATCTTCATTAAGATTATAGATATTCTTCTTTCCATAATTTTGCTAAGAATAGTAAAACAAAGCAATTAAACAACAAAAGATTTGTAGTTCCCAGGCAACAAATTAATAAACCCTGTATTTTTAAAAGCTAGTTGAACAGATTCTTATTCCAGTGTTCTGCTGTTTTTAAGAGTACTACCAAACCAACCCCTTCATTCAAATACATTACTTTATCAGTATACATTTTACTATTACTGTAGATCAGTAACACCACTTCTGAATTGCTGGGTGTTGGGTCTAATGACACTGTCTGTAACCTACACAGTACAATATTGCACTGCTGAGTTCTAGAGACTGAGTATGATGAAGCAGAAGGAGCATCACTGCAAATACAATTCACATTACAGAAAGACAGCAAGCTACAGAGTTTTTCAGGTCAGCAAACACAACGGCTGCTGTTCAACAGCTGTACCGTAATCTCAAAGTGTACTTGGTGCTTGCCACCTTCTAATTCAATTTCCAAATCATAATAGTCAAAGCAGCCAAAGAAAAACAACCAATCAATGGATCTGCTTAAAACCGGATTTCTTGCATATCAGTGCTCAAAGAAATTACTGCTTCAAAAAGCTGTCCTGCAAAACTAGAAAGCTCTCAAGAAAAATTTTGGATTCCCACAAAAAATTGCTTTTTTATAAAGGTTCCAAACATATAAAATCAAAAAGAAAGCATTAACCTGCAAAACCCTCTGTTAAGGGGAACACACCCAACATAAAAGCCAAATGCTTCTTGTCTGGGTTTTTTGCATGTGTTGTGTTGGTGGTGGGTTTTGTTTTCGAAAATTCCTATACTTTACCTGTCTTTCCAAAGTGAATCGTCTGATCATCTTCTCATCTGGACTTATTTTGGTGTTATATTCACCAAACCGCCTGTCTTTAAACACATTTGACTTCTCCCTTTCTTTATATTCTTTCAGCAATGTTTGGTTACGCTAGAAGGTGAAAGAAAAAGGAGATCAAATTAAAAAATATAGAGCGTAACTACTTTCAAAGCCAAGATAAAAAAGGCTACATAGTATCCTGGTAACATAATCTATCAGAATGCAATGAAAGAGAAGGCAAAATTAATGAGAAGCTCACACAATATATGCAGAGTCATTAAGTTCTCTTTCAAGCTGCCCACACAGTACACTGTATCTCACTTCCATTTTATCATATATAAAAACTCTGCATTGCCACCTAAGAATTCTGATTTGTCTGAAGCTTAGTATGCAAGAACAACATATTAAAGAGAACAAAAAAAGCTCCAGTGTCAGCTGAACCCCTTTTCGTCTTGTCACCTAAGAAATTAAAAACCCCAAGTGGGTACAAACATTTAGCTCTCTGCTTTCATGTTGAGCACAGGGAGGTTATGCATCAAAGCAGCAAAAGGAAGTTTAGCAGAGCTATATGGTAGTGTGCACTGCACTTATGGCACAGGGATGGAGACAGACTGACTTTACAATGCCAGTGATCTAAATTATGACAAGCATTTGCTTTACCTACTATAAAACCCAAATACTTTAAAATGTGGTATTAAGCATTCATGAAGTTACCTAAAATCTGGACAAACAGTAATGAAGCCTGAAAGCTAATGAAGAATTTCATGCTGAAGATATTATATAGCTTCTAAAGGAAGAAGTGAAAAAAAAAATCCATGTTTATTTAAACACATTAAGTGAATCTTACAGAAAGGTACTATCACACCTTTCATAAATCTGTGAACTCACGAACTGCAGCATTGAAGGAAAAGGCTGAGTTTTCTACAACAGGCCTCTGCAGCCTCACTGAGCATTCACAACTCTGAGAAGCCACAGTAACTGACAAGAGAACTCAAGTTTCATTTACTACTGTGCCAGTTCTACCTTTTACTTCCTTCTTGCACAGAATACATCAATTATCATGCTTAAACACTGTGCACGTACTTTAGTATCTCTTAATGGCTTGGGTCCAGAAAAGCACTTTTGTTTATCAATTATTTGATGTTCTCTCTCATTGATTACATTTCCTTCTGCTGTATGATTTTTAAAATGAACTTCTGTTTTCAGTAAGTGCTTTAAATTCTGTTCTGCAACAGATTGTATGCAAGATATTGGAGGGAATCTCAGGGCAAACTTCCAAACTATGATTTTTTTCATCTTTAATGGAATCTACAGACGTTTTAAACTCTTTCCCGGTTTGTTCGAAGGGATAAACCATAAAAAAAATCCAGTCCTTCACTCAAGGATCGGGTAGGTTGCTGGAATCCCAGATAAATAGTATGACTTCCCTTACACGTTACAGATTTTCGTCAGGTAACTAGTGATGTCAGTAGAGAACACAAAAAGAGACATTTACAAAAGCGTAAGGATGGAAGATAAAAGACTTACTTAAGTTTTATGGTCATTCTTATGAGAGCAATGAGGACCGATCACTATTTTGCATCCCAACATACTTCTATACAATGCAACTATTTAACCAGTGGAAGAAAAGTAATCTGCACCTTTTCCAAACCAATGGTAGTTTCTCTGTATCTACGCATTTCTCACTGCATTCTGACCTTAATGCCCTCTCAAGCTTTCACTATTACAGCAAAATTACACCATTATCAATCTCAACATCCTGCAGGAACCAAAACTGACCAACATAATGAACACTTACAACCACTTGCACTCTGGTCCAGTATTTGCTTGCCAACACCACCTGCCTTTGTATTCCACATCTTCATAATTTGAAAAAAGAATATTCCCACATATGCGATAAGGGAGACTCATACTGCTGAACCCTGTGGATTGCAGTGGAAGCAGATGTTTTCAGCAGGCTCTTCATCATCATCCAAGCAAGGTGAGTTGTCCAACCACTCCTCCTATGCACGGTGGAGGCACTCTCTTACCTCACCTGAGATGGCTTCCAGTCTTATCACCTCTCCACCACAACTACACCTACAGATGCCATCACCCCTCTCAGTTTTTGGTATCTTCTTACCTTCTTGATGGCCTTGGACCGTGAGACACCAGGCAGCCCGACGTCATTCTTGGTCTTCCTTCCCAGGATGTCAAACTTCTGCCTGTTGACTTTCACCTCGAAGGGGTTGCTCCTGACCACGGCCATCGCAGACTTGACAGGGCCCTTGGCTGCGGAGGGCGCCGGCCCTTTTCGCTTCCGCTTTGCTGCCTTCCCCATTTTCTTTTGGCTGGGCTGCCTGTGTGGACGGCTGAGGGGAAGGAGAAGCTCAGTACTCACTCAGCGGAGAGGGAGGGAGGGGGGCTGGGCCGGAGGGGCAACAGGCCGGAGAAAATGGCGCCCGGGGGAGAGCAAAACCCCACACAGAACCCGTCGGGACTGACCGCTACCCACCGCACACCCTGTGGCAGGCGGCGAAGGACACGGAGCGAGACACAGGAGTGAGCCAGGAGAGAGGCCGCCTCACGCGGACCTGTCCCGGCGGTACCACACGCGTACCGGCCGCCTCACACCTCTCGCGAGACTTTCTCCTCCCTATCGCGAGATTTACCGCTCTCCTGCCCTCCCGC